>PVKB01003479.1:0-198366 GCA_004027205.1 Ctenodactylus gundi | reverse complement strand
CCCTCCCACCCCCTCTCTCCCTCCTACCTTCCCTCCCTCCCTCCCCCTCTCTCTCCTTCCCCTCATAAATACATATTGGGTATTCCCTTCTCTTGGAGTGACTAGTGTCCACATTGATTCTGTGCTTGGGCTGGCCAACACAGAAAAGGTGGTTGGTGTCAATGAGGCTGTAGGATCAGAGACAGAGGAAGCTGAAATGAGGGGAGGCCAAGGCTAGAGAAACCATTGGAGCAGCTTCGCTGGCTGGAGCTGAGAAGGAATCCAGGTTACACTGATGCCATACCTTTTTGTTGACATGATACCCAACACTTACAACTTAAGAAAGGTTTGTTTTAGCTTTCAGTTTCAGAAGGTCTCAGTAAATTCGTGGGTGGCTGGCAATGGTGGGAAAGGTCTGGTGGAAGACAACTGTTCATGGCTCTGCAGAGGAAGGCTTAGGGAATAGGGAGAAGCTGGGGCAGGAGAACGTTCTTTCTGCTACCAGAACTGTATTAATGGAGGCAAGAATTATTTCTGGGCTACGAGACAAGAAACTACGTGATCCACCATACCCTCAATAATCTTATCCTCTTGGCCAGGCTTTACCTCCTAAAAATGTGTGAAATCCATCCATAGAGAATCCACAACATCCGAATACACAAGGCTTTTGGGAGATGGTCCAGATTCAAAATATAGCAACCATGGCCTAGAGAGCAGGTGCTAGGTTTGGATGGAACTAGTTCCTTCCAAAATTCCTATGGAATTTATATTAAGAATTGGTCTGTTATAAATCTACTTTGCCTTTCTAGGATATGAGCTGAATAACCTTTATTGTTATCCAGTATGTGACATTCAGTTATAGCTGCAGAAAATAGACTGAGACAGCTTCTATTGCACCACATCTCTTAATTTATGCCAGTTGTACACAGTGTCACCCTCACTGGGCCAAAAATATCAGCTGGTTCTGTGTGTGCCTTCTAGATCTTTTAATGAATATGTGTTCTAACACCACTAAAATTCTCATTTTTGGCAGAAGACTTCTAACTTGTATTCACATAATTTTGTAATGTTTCTTTTTTATCTTGAAAGACTTTGTTTTTTCATTTATTTTTTGAGGCAAGATCTTGCTCTGTAGCCCAGACTGGTCCTGAACTCATTATGTAGCTCATGAGAGACTTTATTTTTAAACTGTGTATTCTAGTTATTACTCTCCTGTCCGAGGTGTAGGTTGTAAAAACATTTTCCTCATTCATTTAGTTTTCTTTTTAATCCATTGATAGTTTCCTTTGCTAAGCAGAAACTTTTTAATCTGGTACCATCCCATTTTATTGATTCTGGGGGATAATTCTTCTGCATCAAATGTCCTCTTAAGAAAGCTCTTGCTCATACCCATATCTTTTAGTTTTTTGCATATTTTGCCCTCTAGAAGGTTCAGTGTTTCTATTTTAATACCTAGGTCCTTGATCCACTTTGATTTGATTTTGGTGCACAGTGACAAGTGTGCATCCAGAGTCATCTTCTGCATGTAGATGACCAATTCTCCCAGTACCATTTGTTAAAGAGGCTATTCTTCCTCCAGTGTATGCATTTGACTCCATTACCAAAGAGCCGGAAGCTGAGGATACTTGAGTTTGTCTCTGTGTCCTCAGTTCTCTTCCACTGGTCAATCTGCCTGTTTTTGTGCCAATACTATACAGCTTTTATAACTGTTGCTTTGTATTTTAACCTGATGTCTAGAATCATGTCACCTGCTTTTGTCTTGTTACTCAGAATTGCTTTGGCTATTCTGTGTCTCTTTTGGTTCCATATGAATTTAAGGATTATTTTTTCAAGTTCTGTGAAAAGAGTTGTTGGTATTGTGGTAGGAATTGCATTGAATCTGCTTATCAGTTTGGGCAGTATAGCCATTTCGACTATATTAATTCTGCCTTTCCAAGAACAGGAGATGTCTTTCCATTTTCTAACATCTTCAATTTCTTTCTTCAGTATAATATCGTTTTCTTTGTAGAGTTCCTTTGCTTCCTTGGTTAAATTTTCTCCTGGGTATTTAATTCTTCATTTGTTAAAAATCTAAAAGATAATAGGCATAGGCAAAAAAATTTCTCCCCCCTCATTTCACTGATATGTATATATGTAATACATAATGTTTATATTGAAGTTGGGCATTTTGCACACACACACAGTTTTATATATATATATAAAACATATGATAATATATATATATTTATAATGTGTATTATATAATATATAATGCACAATATATTATATAACATACAATATATGTATTATATAATGTATAATATATACAATACATTATATAATATATTATGTATAATATATTATATATAATATATGTATTCTATATAATATATATTATCAAAATTACAAACCCTTCCCCTCTGCTTTAGGAATTTCTTGATAAGATACCCAATTCAAAAGAAATAGCCCCAGAATCAACAAATGGGACTATATAAAATTAAAAAGCTTCTGCTTGGAAAAGGAGATTATCAACAGAGTGAGAAGAGAATCAACGAAATAAAAAATTTCTCAGAGATTAGGCTAATAACTAGAATATTCAAGGAACTGAAAAAAAATAGACCCCTCAAATTCGAAGACCCAATTAAAGAAATGGCAATGGAAATGAATAGGCAGTTGTGAGATGAAGAAGTTCAGCTGACCAGTAAATGCATGAAAAAGTGTTCAACATCCGTAGTCGTTAGAGAAATGCAAATCAAAACATCACTAAGTTACAATCTAGTCCCAGAGATAATGGGCATATATCAAGAACTCGCGCACCGATCAATGTTGGTTAGGTTGTGGGGAAAGAGGAACTCTTTTACATTGCTCGTAGGATTGTAAACTGGTGCAACCACTATGGAGGGCATTACGGAAATTCCTCAATAAGCTGAGAATAAATATTCCATTCAATCCAGTGATTCCTCTTCTGGCAGTCTTTCCAAAAGAGTTGAAATCAACATGTAATGGTGACACATGTATAACCATGCTCATAGCAACACAACAATATTTAAAACGTGGAAGACACCAAAATACTCAGTTATAAGTACTCTTCTATGTATTTTTGATACATTAAAGTTGTGGAATTATCCAATAGTAAAACTCTAATCTTTCCACTGGAACCTAACCCTTCAGTTGGAATGTACTTACCCTAGGTGCAAACTCACACCCGAGGATCATTTAGAGGGAAAAAATGGCATGTAAATTAAATCCCAGCTGTGACACCATTTCTCCACGCACAGAGGTACTAATATTTCACGTCTAGTCAAAATCCTGCATGACCCACAAAATGTACAAATTCTATAAATAATTTATTCTTGAAATCTCTACTCCATTCATATCAGTGGTGTCCATAGTGTTATGATGTTAGAATATTTGCATTTTAGGGTTTGCTGTCAGCCATTGGCTGAGGAGAATGCAGAAAAGAGGTAAAGCAGTAGTCCCCAACATTTTTAACATCTGACTAGTTTAGCTGACGACCCTTCTCCCAAGGATGTGGAGGGGGGTGTACTCGCTATACAGTAGGTTGTTGGAGGATGGCTTTGAAATGGTGAGTAGCAGCAGAAGGGGAGCAGGAAGCCAAGCTCTCTCCTACCAGATCATCAGCAGCATCAGAATCTAGTAGGAGCAACTGACAGGAGGTCACCTCCTACTCTCTACACATCCGTGTAGGGATTTGGGAAGCCTGAGCTAAAGGACTTGTTCTGGCTGAATTTACATACTAATTTCACAGCTTCTTACCTGCACCTTTGTTTGGGAGGCATTTGTGGCAGAATGTAATGAATTTCAGGGTATTCTAGGCCCCTGGTTTCAGATACGTTAGCATCTTTACTTGCTGCAAAAGGTTCATCCATGACTAATCTGTGGTTGGATGAAGCAACAATGAACATATTTCTGATTAGAGAGACTTGAATTCTTGCCTTAAATTAGTTGCTGTGGAGCTGAGTGATTCTGAGTAAGTTTATTTTTCTTTTAAATTTTCCTTTTTTATTTTTAAAACCAGGACATAGAGATTCATAATCCTATGGCCTCATCCAGCTTTAATATCGTACACTAAACTGTATTATCTTCAATGAAGTTCAATGTGTTTTTTATTGAAAAATCTAAACCTTGGTCCTACATGTTCAGTGCTATGAATGGCTACAGTAACAATTATTGAATGCATGTTGTATCCCATGCTCTGTGCTAAAATATTTGTATATTTCAATTTATTTTCCCCGTTAACAACCCTTGGAAGTAAGTAGTAGCAATTTTCATTTTTTTTAAAACACAGAATCTAAAGGCTTGTAGAGGATAAGAAATTTGATTGACATCGCTCACCTAGGAAATAGCAGAATCCAGATTTAATCACACCCCTAATCTTACCTTTATACCATATTAACTCTAATTAATGTAACAGATGTAAACTAATGGATATAATATTAAAGTTGTTTTCTACTAGAGTTCAAAATTTAATAAGCCTTGTCACAGCTTTGCAAATAAGTAATATGTGTATCAGGTCTTTTTAATATATGCAGATAATTAAGCACTTCACAAAGTTTTTTCCCAACAGTTCAGGCTTCTTTTCTGTGCATGTAAAGGCTGTCAGATAATGAAATCTGCAGTACTAAGGTCAAATTAACACAAATTCATTCACCAGATATTTTCTGAAAGTCTGCATGTTCTAGATGCTGCAATCAGATCAAACTTATTTTAAAAAAAATACGCATTTAGGTAAGAAATATACTGGATACTTAATGTTCTTATTAAATTGGGATGGCTTGCCTACAATGTGGGTTTCTGGGACACTTCTGAAGATAATGAGGATTCATGGCTCATAGTTTGGGGAGAACCTTCCAGGCAGAATACAAAGGCCCTGAGACAGCTGGGGGGTTGCATGGTGATGCACATAGCCCACCACTGTAGAATAATTGGTGAGTGTAATCAAAAAAGTGAGAGAGGTGGGAGGGGCATAAGCACTGGTGTTGGTAATGATGTAATAGATGGCCAGGACACGTAGAACCTGGCAGGGACTCTGGATCTGATTCTTACCAGTTTGAAGAGTCTTTAGAATCTTCCTTAAAGACACTATCTGGCTCAAAAAAATATGCTATGGGAGATCAAGGGTAGAAGAAAAATACATCATCGTTATTACTTTTTTATAATCTTATTTTTTGAAACAAGGTCTCACTGTGTAGTTATATTCTAGAATCTTTTTCCAATTGTTCAGATGATTTTTCAAACACATTTTTAGCTATTTGACTTTATAGTGACTTTGAAAAACACTAGTCAATACCCAGATATGTGAAGTTTTCTAACTAATTAGGCTTCGAGTAGCCTCTTTATTCTCTTTTCTTCTCGATTCTCCCTTTCCTCCTTTCCACTTTCCTTTCTTCTCTTTTCCTTTCCCTGTTCCTCCCTTCCTGTTTAATTTTATTTTTTAATTTACAGATAAAATGTATGTATTAATTGTATAAAGCCTGATATTTTGAAGTGTTTAATAACATTTGTAGTACCTTACAAAGTTGTTTTGCGGTGAGAGCATTTAACATTCACTCTATTAGCATTTTTAAAATCACGACATATTGTACTTAGCTATGGTTACTGTGTTTTACAATATATTTCGCTTGTAACTGAACTTTTATGTCTTTTGACAACATCTATCCTGCCACTTTCAACCCAGCCTCTGGTGACTATTCTACTCTCTACTTCAAGGAAATCGACCTTTTTAGATAGGTCCTTTCTATAAATTTCTCACTACTCTGGGATACTTACAATCTTCCCTCTTTCCTCTTTTCAGGTGTGTGGATATGTTCTGATCACTCATTCCCATAGGAGCACCAGAGACAGAATCCTGGGAAGCTTTAATATTTAAGAGTCTTTAAAGGATGAATAAAAGAAGGGCGACCGAGGAACCCCCACTGAGAGAAAAAGGTAACTTGTGTGAAAAACCTTATCAGAAACCGGGGTTGAAAATTTCTAGAAGCGGAAATTGGTCAACAGTGACTAATGGTGCAGCTCTTGTTTGTGGATGTTTTACTTCTGCTCAGAGGGAGAGATGTACAAATAGGACAGATTGGCAATGGGATCCCCTTATGGGCTGTTTCGTGTGTCCTTCATTTTGGCATTGTAAATTCCCTCTAGAAAAATGACTACTTTTCTCTGAACGCCTTTGTATCCAAAAACATGCATATTTTGAATCAGCCTGAAAATATGGCTTCCACAACAGAGAAAATGATAAAATAACCAAAGTTCTCAATTCTTAGAGAGATTAGGAACAGAAGGCTTTGCTACCAAGTTAAGCCATACTCCATAGTCAAAGGGCCCACGTCTTGACAGCCAGGTGGGCATGAGTTAAATAAAGCCCACTCTGCTATCTCCTTCCTACCTGTTATAACCTTTCAACAGCTGTCTAGTCTCTCTGATTCTCAATTTTTTTCTAACTACTAAGGATTTCAGTGTTGCTAATTTCTCTTTATATTGGTTATTACTCGGTCCTACCTGATGAACAGAAGTAAACTCTTAGACTTCGTAGCATGTTCCAGATATGTAGACTAAAAATAGTCATATTCTGACTGGCCCACTTAGTTATTAAACAAAACCCCCCTCTAATCTCTGTAAAGAGGTGTTGCTGGACATACCAGACTTATAGCAAGATAAGGAACAAAGTGTACGCTTTGGTCTGTGATCCCTGATTACTTACGTGATTTATATTGCTATCAGCCCAGTCACTAAAACAAGTCATTCTAAATTGCTTTGCGTCACTCACTCCATAAGTCTTACCCGTTGTGCCTGGCAGATTTACTCTTGACTTCTTGAGTTCCTGGCATTGCCATTGATAACATCTTAGTTTAGTTCTACTTGTTTTACTTGGATTATTTGGACACTTTCACTATTAAAATTCTCCATGATACTATCAAGACTGTTTTAAAAACCACATTGCAGCATGCCATCACTCTGCTTAAAATGCCACAATGGCTTCCATTGTTTCTACAATGATATCTAAAATCCTTAACATGACCTACAATAAGGTCATTTATAAACTAAACTTAGCTATCAGGCCAAGCTTACTCTTTGGACATGTATTTACATATGACAAGCTTTTGGCTCCTATATTCACCAGCAATATTCATCAGGCATTTTTATAAGGATTTCTTTGATTTTAGTGTCAAGGCAATACTACTATCTAAAAAACACAGGGGATATTTTCTATCTTCTAAAAGAGTTTATTCCTCTACATTTCCATCTGATTTTTTTTTTTGCTGGAAAATTTCCTATAAAACTTCTCTTAGTTTGTCTCATTCGTTTTCTTAAATTTAAAATTGCATGTATTAAAAAACAAATCTGGTAACTCATATCCTGCATCACCTGCAGACCTGATTGAATTCCTTTTCTTCCTTGGTACTTTAAGTTTATTTGATAATTTTTATTTGTTACAAGATTTTGCAGCACATAAAATAGGAGATGCTATAAATAAATCCTTAGCCTTGGGTTTGGCCATATGATTAGAAAAGACTCAGTTCAACATCATCTGCTCATGACATTATTACTTGAAAGGTAAGATTTTGGTTTCCTGAAATTGATTTTAAATTTACAATCTTTCTTGTTGTTTAGTTGTTTAGGGGGTCTCAAAACACACTGTGTATTGGGGCTGGAGGAATAGCATAGTAGTTAGAGCTCCTATCTAGCAAGTGCAAGGCACTGTGTTCACTTTCCCGGCACCACATACACCAGGTGCGGTGGCGCTCATCTGGGGCACTGGGGATGCTGAGGCAAGAGGTTTGTTACCAGTTTGGGACCAGTGTGGGCTATAGAGTGAGACCTTATTTAAGAAAAAAAAGACCACTGGATGTTTTCCAAGGCCTCTCCTCTTTGGCGAGACCTGGAGCCCATTTGCATCTCCTCGATACTGTGAGGAACTCCAAAGATCTGTTTGTTTCCACTTGGCTTTCAGATCTTCACTTCTGAGTTCTGTCTGCTGTGGTAGCATGGTGATACCTATAGGCAGGTATTTACAAAACGTTTATGCAAATTTTAACTAGTTCTTAATAAGAGATTGGACCTGCTACACATCAATGGAAGCCTGGAGTAGCTATCCCATTTATAGTATTTTACGACATATTCTTTGTTTAGTTAATAAAATGCCCTTCTATTCTTAATTTTGTAAGAATGAAACTTTCTTTTTCTGTTGGCATAGTGATGGACTTATTTTCTTGCATTTTATTTACGATTTTTAATCTATTTTTATTTGTGAAATTTTCTTCACTTTTCATATCATGTGTTTTGTTTTCTTGATGAAGTGAATGATTAATTTTATAAATTTTTTCTGTGCTTTCAAACAGCATAAGTTGGATACCATTGCCTTGACTATTTGTGACAACTCACTTAAAGCTGTCTGGGCCTTGTGCCAATTAAGGGAATAGATATTGACAAAATTACAGTTAATTTTCTGTGTCCTATTCTAGTGCTATATTCTAGGTATTTTTTATGGTTTTAATTATCCATTTAAAATAGTTTTAAACATTTTGTTTGAAGTTGAATATACGATTACATTTACACCTACATTTAAAAAATCTTTTCTGTACCAATGATAACACTGCATTTTTCTTTTAAATGCTGTGATTTTCTTTCTTTCCCCCTTAGTTATAACTACCAAATTTCTGCTCATTTTCTTTTTGGTTTTCTAAATTCTGGGTTTTTAGGATGTACCTTCTGTAGGAAGTCCTAACTATTTACCCATAAGATATGTTCTGAATCCGATCACATTGCATCATTCCTGCTACCAAAATTTTAATCAAAATATCAAACCATTGAGACTAGGCTATTGTCACAGTGTCAGGTTGTCTCTTTGCTTCTACTATTACCTGTGTCCAGTCAATTCTCTGTGTTCCATCTGATAGATTACATTAAAATAAAAATTATATCAAAACTGTTATTTTTCGTTAGGCTCTTGAATGAAAACCAGCACAGTCTAAATGTTTATCAATAAGCAATTGGTATGATACATTGTGGTATATACAATAGAATGTTACGTAGCCATTAATTTTATGGTAGAAATGGAATCAAGAAGATGTAAATCTGTACATAGATCAATAACCAGTATTGAAGTTGAGGTAATAATAAAGTCTTTACTGACAAAGAGAATCCCAGGACCTAACAGGTTTGCCACAGAATTTTGCCAGACCTTCAAGGAAGAACTGGCACCAATACTTTTTGATTTTTTTCTATGAAATTGAAAGAAGGAACACTGCCAGACTCCTTCCTGGAAGCTAGCATTACCTGAGTAACAGAAGCAGCCAAAGACTTAACACAAATAGAAAACTACAGGCCAATTTCCTTAATGAATATAGATGCAAAAATCCTCAACAAGAAACTGCCAAATAGAACGCAACAAATTATTTCAAAGATCAAACATCATGACCAAGTTGGCTTCCTCCCATGAATCAATTAATGTAATACACCACATGAACAGAAGCAGGGACAAAAATATCACATGATCATCTCAATAGATACAGAAAAAGCCTTTGACAAAATCCAACAGTTCTTCATGATAAAAAAAAAACCTGATGAAAATGTGTATAAAAGAATCTTACCAGTAGCTGATAAAAGCCATTTCTGACAGAACTTCTGCTAACAAATACTAAAAAGGAAAAAAATCTAAAAGTATTTCTCCTGAAGTCAGGAAAAAGATAATGATGTCCATTCTTGCCATTCCTATTCAATGTAGTACTTGAAATCCAGGGTAGCCAGGCTAGAGAACAAAGTAAGGGGAGATGTATAAGAAAGAGAAGTCAGATTATAACTATGTGCAGGGAATATGATCCTTTATATAGAAGACCTCAAAATTTTACCTACATATCTTTAGAACTAACAAACAAGTTCAGCCAAGTTGCAGAATATAATCAGTACACAGAAATTAATAGCATTCCTGCATACCAACAGTGAAGTCACTGAGAAATCAGAAAAACAATGACACAGAATCCCCCTAAAATTTAAATACCTAGAAATCAACCTAACCTAATAAAGATATTTGCAATGAAGACTTCAGTAATCTTATAAAATGATTTTAACAGTGACATCAAAAAGGAAAGATATCCCCTTTCTTCCATGAATATTGTCAGAATATCCACACTACCAATATTGGCATATAGATTTCATGCAATTTCAATAAAAAATATTGACCGAATTTTTGTAGCATTAGAAAAAGCAATGCTTAAATTTATACGGAACAAGTAAAGAATGAAAATAACCAAAGAAATCCTAGGCAACAAGTCAAAAACAAGAGCCATCACAATGCTGGAATCAAGTTATATATTGCAAAGCAAGAGAGATTAAAATCCACATGATACTAGCACAAAAACTGGACCCAAGAAACGTAATTGAGAATGCAGAAACAGCCCTGGTCACTCACCCTCATCCATCTGATCTTTGACAAAGGGGTGAAAAATATATATTGGAGGTAAGATAGCCTCTTTAACAAATGGAGGTGGGTAAACTGGTTATCCACATGCAGAATAATTAATCTAGATACACATCTTTTACCTTGTACCCAAAAATGTCAAAATGGATCAAAGACCTAGATATTAAAATGGAAGCACTGAGCCTGCTGAAATATTAAATAGGCACAACCCTTCAATACGTAGGCATAGGAAAGGAGTTTCTCAGCAGAACTCTTTTAAGTACGAGAGGTAACAGCAGAATGAATAATTTGGACTCTGTCCAATTAAAGTGCTTCTGCACAGCAAGGAAAGCAATCAGAAAAATGAAGAGAGCAACCATGGAATGGGAAAACATTTGCCAACTACTCCTTGGACAGAGGGCAAGTAGATGTGCAAAGAACTAAAAAATGTAAGATGCCTTCAAACAAGTGATCCATTCATAAAGTACACAGTTGACATGAATGTGCCACTCTCAGCAAGAGAAGCACAGTGGCAGATAAATACATGAGAAAATGTTCAAGATCATACACGCAAATCAGAACAACACTGACGTTCCGTTGTACTCCAGCAAGAGTAACTATGATCAAGAACTCAAAAGACAACAAGTTCTGGTGAAGTTGTAGGGGAAAAAAAAAAAACTTTCTCCATTGTTGGTGGGACTATAAACTGGTACAATCATTATAGAAGTCAGTGTGGAGGTTCCTCCAAAAAGTAAATATAGATATTCTGTTTGACCCAGCTATACCTCTCTTGGGTATATACATCACATAACAAAGATGCCTGCATACCTATGTTTGTAGCAGCAAAACCACATAGCTAAGTCTTGGAATCAGCTGATAATCCCATCAGCTGACAGATGGATTAAAAAAGTGTTACACACACACACACACATACACACAGAGTGGAGTACTATTCTGCCATAAAAAAGATAAGCTTGCGTTATTTGTAGGGAAATGGATGCATCTTGACTATTATACGTAGTGTAATGAATCAAACACAGAATGCTAAATATCATATGGTTTCCCTAATATGAAAAATTCAAAGTTAAAATAAGTGAAAGATCAAAGAAGAGAAAGGAAAGAAGATAAATTCTGTGAAGATGGAAAGATGACATAGTGGGGGAGGGGAATGACAGCGAAAAGGGAAGTGTAAATGACCGGCATCACTAACATATTAACTTACTCCAGTGACAATGGCTCATATCAAGAAGTCGAGCCGCAATTGATGCTGGTGAAGGTTGCAGGGGGGAACAACCCTTTTACATGGCCGGTGGGCCTGTAGACTGATAAACCACCAGTATGGAGAGATTTCTCAGAAGCATGAACATAAATATTCCATTCAATCCAGCAATATGACTTCTGGATATCATTCCAAAAGAGCTAAAAGCATCGTATAATACAGATACCTGTACAGCCATGTTCATAGCAGCACAACTAACAGTGGCTAAATTGTGGAAGATGCTGTGAAATTCATCAACAGACCAATGAATACAAAAATTGTGTTATATGCAGACAATCAAGTACTACTTTTTCATAAAGACGGATAAATTCGAGGCTTTTGTGGGTAAATGGAGGCAACTTGTCACCTGTATGCTTAGTGAAGTGAGTCAAACTCAGGAGGTTAAATAGTGCATGGTTTTCCTAATATGAGAAACACAGAATACAGGTTTTATGTAGCACCAAATGGGTGTGGCAGAGGGAGACAGGATAAGGGAGGGAGCGGGAGGCCACGAAGGGGGAGGGGCAGGGATTGTAATGTTGACATGATATTTATGTGTGCAGAACACGCAAGCTCAGTGTGACCTTTGTGTATCATATTTATAAAAATGGGAAAACAATTTATTATATACGCATCAATTACCCAAATTGAATGCAATTATTATGCATCAAAAGTGCATACTCATAAAAATAAGTTTTGAGGAAAGAGTAATTAAACAAAAATTTTTGTTGGAAAACTACTTTTATAAGGAGTGGGTTCCAGAGTTCCACAGTACAATGGTGAATGAAATAAATCTGTAATATCATAAATATATAATACCACATTTTATAATATAACATATGTTATGGCTTAGGTGTAAAATGTTCCCCAGAGAGCCTCCTGTGTTTGGAAGGGGGTTGGATAATGGAGGGCGCTATACTTCTCAGTGGATAAATTCAGTAGCCAAATTTGCTGTCAAGAGGCGGGGCTTGATTAGAAGTGAGTCACAGCGGGTGTGACTGGGAGTGGTACATTCTTGTTCCCAGCTTTTCCCGTTTTTTTTTTTTTCACAAGGGTTGTTAATTTTCAGTTTCATGATTTTATAAATAACTCCTTTTGCTTTCTTTGAATTTATGTATTTTGGTTCTTTTCATTTTTTTTTCCTGAATTTAAAGTCAATTTTAACTGCTGGTCTTTATTTTCTAGTTATGTCACTTTATTGTGTAAGTGTTGCTCTGATAAAATGTTCACAGCGTCTCGTGGAAGTGGATAGACTATAGTTTTCAGTTCATTGTTTTGCTTTATGGCGACTTGTGATTTCCAGTATGAGTTTCTCAAAACTCAGAGATGATCTGGGAGAACTTTCAGAATGGCAGGGCAAGGACTGACCCAAATCCACTCCTTTCTAGAAATGTTGATAATTCTAGCAATAATTGTCAAAATCAAACTTTTGTAATTCTAGAAACTAATAAAAAATGAATGGCGAAAATCAAAAAAGTATTTTTCCAAGAAAGATGACGAAACTGTAGTAAGAACCACAATTTATGGCACTTTTAAGTAGCCTTGTTCTTCCCCACTTGGATCCTCACTGTTCTTGAAAATTAACAGCATAGTGATGACTGGAGGGGCAGAATGACATCAGAGTTCTAAAGCTCTAGTGTCAGGTAACTGTTACTACTTTACTATGTAGCAACTCCTTGGAAATTTGCATTTTGCAGGGCTTGTGTTCATTTTTTCCCAAGGTAAATACCTTTCCCCTTTATAAAAATGTAAAGGTAAACTCCTTTCTCCATTTATAAAAAAACAAATAGGACTTTTTTTTTAGCATCTCAGCTCTCTTAGATGAAGATAACAGTTGTGGCATATAGAAATCTAATCAAAATACCTCAAGGAAACCCTAGGGAATAAGATATCCATAGGGATATTTGCAAAGTCTTCAAAGAAACACTTTTCAGGAAATCTAGAAGGTCATCTGTTTGTGTAAGACTGAGTGTATGCATTCTAAGGGCTGAGAATGTCCTATTCTCTGACCTCTGGCTGACCTTGAGATTTTGTATGGGTGCAGTTGACAGTGCCCACCAGCATGTTGAAGGCATGCTCCAAGATGCACACAGCCCCTTCACTATGAGATGGTTGTGACATGACAGCCCATTGTCTTGGATGAGAAACGTATTGGTTCAAGACGTTGATGGATATTCTATGCAGTCATTAGCTGGCCGCTAGGCTAACGGGGCAGAGACTCCAGTAGAGTTAGTCCAGGAAAGCCACTGAACAAGCAATAAAAGCAGCTGCAGTGGCAAAAACAAATCGCAACAACAGCCACTCCTAGCAAGAAGGGAGTAATCTGATTTCAAGAATAGCTACACAACACTATTTAAAATGTCCAATTAAAATAAAAGATGATCTGAGAACTTTTTAAAATTAGTTTCTTGCCTTGTAGATTTTTTTTTTTCCAAAACAGGGACTCACTCTGCTGCCCAGGCTGGTCCTCAACTTGCTATGGAACGCAGGCTGGCCTTGGACTCGCAATCCTCCTGCCTCTGCCTCCAGAGTGCTGGGATTATAGGGGTGCATCACCACACCCAGCTTTATGTGGTGCTGGGGAATCAGACCCCACTCCTTTTGCTTTAGCCACTATGCTGTTGTACCAGCCCCTGTAGATATTTTTTTATATTTACCATTTTCTGGTTGGTGTAAGTTTATGGCAAAATTATCAGTAGATTTTTCTCTCTTTGACATTTACTTTGTCATCTGCTGAGATATGTACGAGTGTGTGTGTGTGTGTGGGTGTGTGCGTGCATGTATATATATATGAAAGTGTATATCGTAAATTTTTAGGATGGTTTCATACATATTTGAAAAGTAGATTATCTTTGAGTAAAAATTCCCCTAAATCAGTATTACGTATTTTTTTTGAGTATGCTCTGTCTTCTTTTCCTTCACCTTGTTTTTAACCTTGGTTTATCATTTTATTTTAGCCGGGTCTCCTTAAAAATGACCACATATTAGATTTTTGAAAATCCATTCTGAGACTCTCCATTAAATAAAACATAATGCTTTAAATATAGTATTATTAATGATGTGCTTGGGCTCATTTTGCCATTGTAGTAATTTCTCCTGACATGTTTCCTGCTGTTGGATGGAGTCACCATTTTTTGTTACATCTTTTCCTCCCGACTGCACTGAATGTCGTGTGCTTATTTTCTAATAGAGTAGCTGTTACTCTCAAATGTTTGTTTTACTTCTTCATTGTAGCAGCTTGAAAATAGGGCCACCGATTCTTTTTACACTCCTTTCTTCAAAAAGTAGAATCAGATTACTTTTCCTATAAGTATGAGCTAGACTTAATGACTTCCATATAAGGAATTTTAAAAAGTAAAATAATGCTTGAATTTGGAGACTGGTTTCATAAAAGTTATTAGACAAGTCAGCGATTTGTTTCAATTTTTCTTGATCATTGAGTACTTATTGATCTTCAGGCTTTTAAGTCATTGCTGCATTCGTCATGTTCGACATTGTTCAAATTATGACTTTAAATTAATAAAGTGTAATTTCAATAATAAATAAATACATGTAAACGCTCTAAGGGTACCCAATACTCTCTGTAACTTTGCCTAGAATAAAATTAAATGCAAGAAAAATAAAGAAGGAAAGATTCATTTTGGCCCCATTGTTCCAGAGATTCCAGAGGTTTCAGGCCTGGGTGGCCTGGCTCCATCGTTTAGGCCTAGGTGAGATGAACACATGATTCCAGAATGGCATGGTGGAAGCCAGCCGCTCAGTTCACAGTGCCTCTTCACAGTGCCTAGGAAAGAGAAAGAGCAAGTGAGAAGGAGAGAGAGACCTGAAGAGAAGGGGGACACAATGAGATGTCCCCAAGGTCACACCCCCATGATTGATTCACTCCCTTCAACCAGTCCCCACTTCCTGTTTCCTTAACTGCCTAAAAAAGACATCAAATTATGATCACACCAAAGGTGTAATCTCTGGATGAAGTCGAGCCCTTGGGATCTGGTCTCTTCCCAAACCCATTAGTAACTGAGCCTCCAATGCAAGGAGCCACTTGGGGGGCAAGTCACACCTGGACAACTACCTGCCATGTTGTCAGGAGGTGCAGGCATCCTATGAAAAGGACCATGCAGTGAGAAACATAGGACTTTAGGACCTGAGGCCATCTATGGACAGCCATGTATATGAGCTATCTTAGGAGTGGATCTTCCAGTTTTACTCAAGTTTTGAGATGTCATCTCTCCTATCAATGATTTGAACCTGAGTTAGAATCACCTTGATGAGTTATTTCTATATTTCTGACCAACCTAAACTTTGGAAGAACAGATAATAAGCGCTTTTATTCAAAGCCACCAAGTCTCATATTAATTAGTCACATAGCAGTAGACAACGATAGTACCTCAGTTCAAACTTTCTAGTAGTACTTAGTTAATCATTGTCCATACATCCCTTCTTAGAACTTTGTTTCTCCAGTTGCACTTTTTACTTTTGGTAGCTATATATTGTGATAAGATACTTCTCAGTGATTGATATTAAACATTAACCATCTTTTTCTGTAAGACTAGAGTTTTCAGGCCATATGGTTTCTGTTGTAAACACTCAGCCTACTGTTGAAGCAAGGAAGTAGCCGTAAACAGTGTACAGATGAATGAATGTTCTTGTATTTCAATAAAATTATATCAAAGGATGAGGAACTTTAAATTCCCACAATTTTCATGTGCCAAGAAATATTTATCTTCTTTTTTTGGTACTGATTTTTTTCTTTTCTGTCCCTGTTTAAAGAAATAAATATAATTCTTATTCATGGTCCATACACCTACTTGGGGAGCAGGATTTGGCTGATGCAACATATTTGTCAACACCAATCTATGTTAATATATGAAGGATACTGGCAAGATGGTAGCTTGAGAACAATATACCCAAATCCTAATTCCTTCATATTTTCCTCAGCTACCATTTTGAATATGATGTGAGTAGGCAACCAATCAATCCTGGGTAGAGCATTACAGTGTACAGAGTCAGTCAGAATCTCTGAATGGTAAAAATGACATGGAATCATGGGGTACATTTTTGCTGGCTAAAATCTTAGGGATCAGTGCTAGAGAGGTTTGAGACAATCAGAGAGAAGCTGAGCTCCATCCGCATGTTCTGTTGTGGTCTGGGATGCCACCCACCAATATTTGAAATGGACACAAACTGGTGAGCAGAGTTGTAGAACCCCTAAGGTTGGCTGAAGAATTTCTCATGCATGTAATTAGTTATGAGATAAGAGAAACTTTTATACGTGTTCTTCATTAAGGGCTAATGATTTTCCAGGTGGTTTTCTTCCAGTACAAAAAGAAAAACATGACCACAATTTAAGAGAATCAGAGACCTTTAATTGAAGACTAAGGATATACTAAACATGAAAATATTAAACTAAATAATTCATTTAGGAAAGGAGGAATAGCAGTGGTTAGAGCATTTGCCTAGCAAGTGCAAGGCCCTAGATTTAATTCCCCAGCGCTACAGTGGCCAGGCATGTTGGTGCATGTCCATAATTCCAGCACTCAGGAGGCTGAGGCAAGAGGATTGCCTTGAATTTGAGCCCAGCCTGGGCTTCATAGTGAGTTCAGGACCAGCACTAGACTGCAGCGTGGGAAACTGACTCAAAAATATCCAGTGAATTTAATAAAATTCAGTTACAGAAAATAAATCTTATTGAACAACATTTCCAGTAGTTCTTCTAAGTGCAAAGTTGCAAAAATATTAGAAAAGAATTTTAGCAAAAAATGTACAAATTCCTAAATTCAGTTGGAACACTGACGAGTCCTGAGTGGAATTCAAATAATATGATTTTGTGCTCAATTGATAGGTGACCTGAAAGAGAATATAATCACTGTTGATTGCTATATTAATGACCTAGACAGCCTAGTGGAAGGAATATCTCAGAAACACAGAAAAACACAAGAAATGCAAATGGCTTGGGGAAAAGATATTTGGAGGGCAGATCCGAGAATCCAAGAATCTGATCAGGGTATTGTTAGGAGTTCCAGAGGCAAGAAAACATTTAAATGCGTGGTAAAGAACAAAACCCTTTTGTCCCTCCCCCTACCCAAGATACGTAGGTGCACAAAATGCTAAACTTCATTGTAAACCTTAAATTTTGCACTTATACGTATCAATAAAATGGGGGGGGGGGAGAAAAACCTGATGGGAAAAACTGGAAGCCGAGGATCAAAAAAGGCTCACCAAATTCACACAGACTTCATCAATTTTCAGGGTATAAACATAAACACAAGTCGGTGAAGTTTTTGTAGTCCGTGGAAAGAAAACATTTTTTTTTCTGAGCTACACACACACAGCAGATTTCTTACAATGGAAGGAAAATCAGACTGTATACTTTACACTTGTTCTGGAAAACCAGAAGACAGAGAAAACTGGAGCAATAGTCATATCGTAATTACAGAAAAACACGGCTATAACAGAAGTTTTACTCATTAAGACATTACCTTGTTATAACAAGGGAAAGATACAGGCAGGCATGTATTCATACTACCTGAATAATTTACCGGAGAAGATAGGTTTTATAAAGTAGACTCTAGACAAAAGACAATAAATCAGAGTCCCTCAGGGGAAGGAAATATAAGGAGAGAAAAGAATGAAAAGTAAAATTTACAGTGTATTCAGTTAAACGTGAGAAAATGATCATAGTATGATTGATAATTTCCTCTGTAAAATATCGGTGTTTGGAATCAGAAGCATACTGTAAAGAAAGTTTATCAATATTTTGGGACTAAAATATATAGGGAACTCTCAAAAAAACTATATTTAGTTGTTGGTGACAGTAAATTTGTTCAACCACTATAGAAAACAGTATGGAGATTGCTCAAAAATCTAAAAATAAGTATTTGATCAAGTGATATCTCTTCTGGGTATTATGCCAAAAAAGTTGAAAGCAACGTTTACAGAGATCCATGTACACCCATGTTTATAGCATCACAATTAACAATAGCTAAACCATGGAAGATGTCAACTATCCATCAACAGATCAATGAATTTTTTAAAAAGTGGCATTTGTACACAGTGGAGCACTACTCTTTCATAAAGACAGATAGAGTCAAGGACTTTGGAAGTAAATGGACCCAACTGTGATCATCATGCTTAGTGATGTAAATCAGACTCAGAAGGTTAAACATCACATGCATTCTCTATTATGAGAGAACCAAATACAGGCAAATTATACAATAAAATAAGTGAGACATTTGGCATCAGGAGGGCAGAGGGAAAGGATGGGAGGCTCAAAAAAAGGGGAGAGAAAGGGATTTTCATGATGTCACAAAATTCTCAAGTGTAATGTAACCATATATCGCATACATAAATACAAATAAAGTGGAGGAAAAAAGAAAAAATCTTGACCTCAGCTTCACATCATAATATGTAATTCAAAATGGATTATAAAAATGTGTGTGTATTTACATATATTTATATATATATATATATATATATAGTCACTGCAAAACATTTTTAAAAGCATATCCTTATGATATGGAAGTAGGCAATTTTTATCTTATTTTTTATTTTGTGTATTTGATGATGTTTGGTCAGCTCTTTTTAATTTATCTGTATTTGGAGTACAGAATGGCAATGCTTGTTTTGGGGAATTAGTAAGTGTATACAATATGTCTTGATTTTTGGTGTCTTCATTGTCACTTTATTTTTGTAGACAGAACACAGAAATAGTCTTAGAAGAAAAACTGGTCAATTAGATTTAATGACAATAAAAGATTTCTGCCTAACAAAAGATACCAGTATAGAAATGAATGTTTATAGATATTTGTCTTCGAGGGTGGCAGAACATAGTTGTTTTGATTTGGGATATAAGTAGTTTTAAAACAGTGAGAGTTGGTAAAAATGTGATTCTTGGGCTCTTTTCCCTGAAGCTTTCATTGAGTCGTAAAGACAAAACATCACATAACCTTATTCCATGGGCTTAGAAATCAGTCAGCTATTAGTTGAACCTCTGACTCTTGAATTTTACGTGTCAATTTCATGCTCTGTAGCTAAATTTGTAATAATGACCATAACTGTTTCTTCCTACTCCTCTTTGGGAAAGAACTCTTAAAAATTCTGAAATAACTTCAGTATACCATTATATCAGTTGCTTTATGTATGATGTGCGTCTATGATATAGAACTAAGTTCATTTCATGTATCATTCATTTATTCAGTATTTAATATAAGTTCAGCCTAAGAAATCTGATTGATGTAATGATAACCTGAATGACTCTTGTAGCAACACAATTGACAATAGCCAAGTCTTGGAAGAAGCTACTATGCCAAATGCTGATGAAGAAGAATAAAAGATAAAGAAGATGTGGTATATATACACAATGAAGTGTTACTCTGACATTAAGAATGACACATTTAAGTCATTTTTAGAAAAAAATGGATGCACATTGAGAACATGCAGCAAAATGAATCAGACTCAGAAAGTTAAGTATTGTATGGTTTCTCTAATATGAGAAAACCAAATCATAAAAAAATGTAAGAGACACAGAAAAAATAAGAAGATGGACTTTGTAGAGAGAGAAAGGGAAAAGGTGGGTCAGGGGGTGGGAAGGAGAAAGGAAGATGATCTGATAAAAAAGGAACCAAAGGAGGGTGATAGTGGGAATTGTGGTGGGGAGGGTATTGTAATTTTGATGCAATATATATGTGCATATAATACTTGAGTTCAGTGTAAGCATTATGTATTGCATATATATACATATATATATATATTAATAAAGTGGGGAAAATAAATTAACCAAAACATAAATATGTTAGCAAATTTGGGGGGAAAGTATTCACAGGAACATATAAGCATATAGAAAATATAGAAATACTGTCTTTCCTCAGTTCCTATTATTCTTCTTGCTAACTAGCCACTTTTGTCTTTTGGCATTTTACTGTTTGATATCTCTTTACATCTCCACAAAACAGGGCCTATTACTAGTTTCTAGCTCAGAGTACCCAGTAATCATGCAATAAATATTGAAAAATAAACAATATTTATCCATTGATGAGGAAATCCCGGGCATGTACATTTATTCACTTAGTGTTGGCGTCACCCAAAGAGCCAACTCAGATGGGACGCAATAACTCTTTACCTCTCAACTGTCCAAATTAATTTACTTTGAAATTTCTTGTTGCTGGCAACTTCATTCAACTCTGTTTCCTTTTCCTGGCTTAGAAAATAGAATTCAAAAATTTGCTATTCACCAAGAAACTGAGTTAGTCTTTAGACTCATTTTTTTTTTTTTTTGGTTATGCTTGCTGTGACCACTGGAAAATTGTGTCAACTTGTTGCAACTGGAGAATGTATAGGGAATAGCTTTCAGGTGTGTGTTGTTGACTTCAGCACCAGGACATGGTAGCTTGAGATAAGTAAAGGCAGGAAAAAGAAATATTGTTGCAGCTTCTTCCTGGGAGGATTCGTTTGGTGGTGGTGTGCTCGGCTTGTCTGTGATGAGGTGAGCAGCACTCCATCTTCTGCCATGTACCACCACCATTGCCGGCTGCCCCACCATCAGCCCGTGTGAAACCTGAAACTGTGAGCTACATAAACCTTCCTTCCCTTAAATTGTTGTTGCTGGGTATTCTGTCACAGCAGTGAGAAAGTAGCTAACATACTGGCCTAGGAATTCAAGTGGAATTGTTCTAAATTTCATGGTAAGTATTTTGATTTTGAGTATGGAAAAGCCTGGCATTTTTACCATGGATTCAAAGTGTTTTCACATATTTATGAGGATATGAAAGTGTTCCAAGCTCCAGATGGAACCACTTAAATGAGTTTCACATCACGTTGGCACAAGACATGTCGACTTTGTTGCCCATTATGGGTGGGACCTGTTGTCTACCTTATATACTAAAATGTCAGCAAAGGTAATGATCACCGAGAGCAACTTGGTTATTGATTGTTATGTACAGGTCAGTGTTAACATTTGTCTTTAAACTCTCAAAATAAACTTCCATTTATTTGCACACAAGCAACAGAGGGCAGAGATTTGAACCCAATTTGGAAGCTTGATAAATGGACCCAGCAAATGCTTGCATTTGGCCAGCATTTCTATCGACCATCTGGAAAGGGTGAAGCAGGGGATTCTTAACTCTGAATAAATTTGAGAAATTGTATTAAGTCTAATATATACTTAATATTAAAATATTAGACTAGATAAAATCAGAATTATTGTTAGAAATAATTGTTACACATTGGCCAGCTTCAACTATGACTTCAGCAGTCAAAGTTGGTAGAGACAATAGCAAAGTGTGGCTGCCTTTGAGGCGAAGATTTAACTGTGATTTATCATAGCTGTTCTCAGGTTCAGCCACACGTTACTGGATTACTACCTAACTCAAATTTCATTACAGCTTTTCTTGCACACTTTCTCTGTACCAGGTTACTATCCCTCTATCCCATTTTTACACGTACAAATGTTTTTATGTGCATTTCCTCATAGAGTTTCCACTGCAGTGTATCAACGTAGGCATCACTGGCTTCCATTTAACAGATATGAACACTCAAGTCCAGAGAGGAACAGGGGACACTACAGTACTGGTGAGTGGCAGAGTGGATTCTAGCTCCTCTCTGTGTTACCCCAGCTGTTTGTTTTTTCTTCCCTGTCACAGATGAAATAACATCAACTAAATAATGCATCATCATAAGTTGAGTCTTAAGATAGCAAGAATGTTCCAGGTTCATGTAGGCTGGCTCTTTTTAGGCCCATGACTTAGGTACATATGCTTCTGGAACCATTATTGATGCAGTGGGCTTTCTTTAAGAATTGTCTCAAATAACCCACTAATTTTTCAGGGAGCAATGCACAGCGGAGTCCTGAATCATTCCTAAACACATTCCCAACTGGAAACATATGCTGTCTTAGTTACTTTCTCATCACTATGACTCAATACCCAACACCCACAACTTTAAGGAATTAACTTTTAATTTACAATTTCAGAAAGTCATAGTCCATTCGTGGATGGGCAGCTGGAAAATGGTGGAATCACATGGTGGGGATGCAGCTAGAGCCAGTTGAATCCAGTGCTCCAAGACAGAGATCCTTGGCAGCATGGGAGAACAGAGAAGGGTCTGAGAGGAAGGGTAGGACCAGCACACGCCTCTCCAGGGCAAGCCCCAAGCACCCGCCCCTTCCAGCCGGGCCCTACCTCCCAAAACCACACAGTAGCCATAGGTCCGTGAGGCTTTTGGGGGGACACTCCAGATCCAAACCATAACATATGTCCAAGCCTCTGTTTCAAGAGAGTCTTCACAGATAAAAGGACTGGGATTCTTTGAGTGTTTTATTATTGTTTCCTCTTCTGGACTTCAGGATATCTGGACTGCCTGTGACTTGGCCTCCTTGGATATGAAAACAGACTATTCTCAAGGACTCAGTGGGGTGCAATATGGGATACAAACCCTTTGTCCAGTAACTTCATAGGAACCATGTGGTGAGGACTTGGGCAGCTTACTGGGCCTCTGGCCCATGCTCCAGGACTGTCCCTACTGAGTGAAAGCAGAGGCTGGGCTGATTTTCAGGGTTCTTGCTAAATACTCAAGACTTAACTGAAGCTTAGTTTCTCTAGCTTCAAACAGGACAATAGCCTGACAACATCCCATTTAAAAAATGACTAAAGTTTCAGTATGTGGACCAGTATTTTAAATCTGAAAATGGTTTCTCGTACTTCTGACACAATGCAGTCTGTTCCTGGGACATCAAGAAGAACCCCGGAGTATAGATCTTATAATCTGTAGCTCAGGAAGATTAGAAACTACAAGGCTTTGGTCAGTACTCCATAGTTAAAGGCCCAAGCCTTGCCAGTGAGATTGGCATGGGTTAGATGAAGCCCAGCTCTGCCACCTCCTGTCTGTGACCTAGGAACAGCTATCTGATGTCTCTGATTCTCAATTTCTTCAGAACAGTAATTATTCCGACTTCAAAGTCAGAAACATGTAGAGTTTTTAATTTACTGCCTCACACATTGTAAGCGTTCTACAGTGGTAAAGTTTTATTATTGTTGTGACATATTAACCGTCTCTCTGAGATCTTTCCTAGCTCTAACATTCTACTTTTCCAGGATTTAGATCCCACTCCTCAAGTCTGCATTTGAGTATGACTTGCTGGTTCTACTTCTCTTAAAGCATTTATTATTCTCTCCCCAAATCATCAATGCTTTTTTCTACATACTCCATAAATGCTGAGCTCTTTGAGGTCAGGGACTAAGTCTTAGCCAATATTCTACCTAGTACCTGCCACATTGTTAGATTTGGTAAATATGTGATTTTTTTTTCTGCAGGGGGATACTTAGGATTGAAACCAAAGAGTGCTGAGCTACATCCCAGATTTTTAAAAATTTTATCTTCATGTAAATGAGCTAGTGAGGAGATAGGAAAGTAATTTAAATCTCGTATGCGCACCTCAAGAGATTCACAACTTATTTGATCATACAAATACAAATAATAATTATCATTTGCTAAGTATCTACCTGTAAAAGCAGTGTCAGAGATCACAGAGCTAGTAGTGGAGCTGGGCTTCATCTAAATGTAAGCTCCTTCTTATTCCATGAAGCAGAGAGTTACAAGTCTCTGTTTCTCTCAAGCTGTCTTGGTTTATTCTTGTTCCAGTGAAATAAGTAGTAACTCTTTCATTCTTGAAAGTCTCTTAATTTGTGTAATGAATTATATAGGCAGCCTAACGAAGGCATGTGTACTCTCAAATATTCTATGACATAAGTATAACCAGGTGCTATGGGATTCTGGGTATAAATCAGTTAGATATCCTTCAGGGTAGGCGAATGAAAAGGATCATGGAGTCAAGGAAGAGGTTGAATTTGAGGAGAAGCAGGATTTCTGACAACAGAAGTATTTGTTATTGATATATTTTTATTCTTCCATTATTATGAGGATTGCTATGCTTGGATGTCCAAAGCCAGGATCTCTGAGTCTCAACATGAAACAGGTGTACGTTCAAATACAGAAACTGTGAGCAAAAACAGAACATATAACATTTACTGATCACTTAATATGCGTTGGGCACTTGCTAAAGCTGGTACATATGCCATCTCATTGATTCCTTGCAATCATTATAATAATTCCTGCAAATCATAATCCTCTTTCTGCATGAGGGGAATGAAAGCTAAGATGGGTTATGTGACTTGTCAGCAGTAATATGCCTAGAAAGTAATAGAGTTATGATTCAGACAGGTTAATTGGAGTCCAGAGTTCAAATTCTTAAATCTTTTACTATCTTGTTTTCAGAAATTTCTAATATATAATCTGGAATCAGAAATTCACTGGTACCCGTATGAGTTTCACTTTCAGTCCATTCTAGTAGCAGTTCCAGAGACTATCATTTGTTGAGCTTTGAACATGTGCCAGGCAATCTACAGGATTTAGGCTTAATCTTTTTTAACAGCTCTGCTACCAAAAGTGCTGTCTATTTTATGAATAAGTGATTGGGGATTCTTTAGAGACTAGGCACTCTCTCGTCCTTGTAAAGGTCATGTTTTCCAGGTGGTGCAGACGAGTGAGCATGTGAATACCTTTGGGGAGCGTAAGGGTGGTGAGCTACTGGATTTCATTAGACATTTTCCAGTCCTTAAGAAAGGCAAAACTGATCTTTTTAACCAGTGGACTTCTGAGAACACCAAAGATGGACTGTTCTGCTTTCTCAGTCACTGGCCATGTTACCTTCAGCAGGTGCATTCCTCTCCCCGAGTTTCTTTCTTAATTTATATGATGAATATAACTCCTATGTCACACATTTGCCATGAAAATTAAATGAGAAACTATAGGCAAAGTGTGTAGTCCAGCATCTGTCCATTCATTACCTGTAACTGCTCTTAGCTATAGTTACAGATTGTGCCTTTCTGTACACAGGTTTCAGATTCATAGTTGTCATGGCTGAGCTATAGCTTGGTTCTCTTCACAGTAGGAGTACGTAATTATTTTCTATATCAGAATTTGGAAAAATTTGGAAAACTTAAGAGAACAATTTTGTCGGCCATTTTATTCCTCCTGAAAAATTCATGCATACTGTTCTGTGAGTGTTGACATGGAAATTCTAACCTCTCAAATAATTGTACATCACAGAGGGCTCAAAAATCTGACCTTTCTTACTTTATATTTCAATAATATGTGCCTGTGGGGAAAAGCCAAAAGCTACCAAATATTATACATGGAAGAATAAATTGTTCTTTTCTATCATCACAACCCGCCAGCCACCTTTCTTGGAAGTAACCATTACGCTAATTTTTTGTCTTTCAAGAGATATTCTGTTCATGTACAAAGATATCTACAATTTTTCTGTTTGCTGTTTTGCATTTGCATGATTACATGATTGCATATTCTACATGCTGTTCTGAACCTTGTTTTTTTATTATATAACAATGTGTCTTGGAAATCCGTCCATTTCATTAAGAATATCTTTCTCTCATTACTTTTAATGGCCGCAAGTATTCAAATATATGGATATTCCATAATTTATGTAAGCAATTCCAGAGTTTGCTTGTTGTTTCTCCATCACAACTAATTTTGAAGGCATTATCTTCAGTCACACAGCATTGCTGACGTGCACATAGACTCATTGGACAAGTGTCTCTTATCAGAGTCACTGGATCACTCACAGACACACATATGTATATTTCCAGTGTTAATGAATGTTGCCAACTGATTCTTCAAAGAGCCTGTGCTTATTTAATTCCCTTCAACTATGGACAAGTGTGTTCTTTCATATGCTGGACTAACACATTACAGTTTAATCAATTTCAATCACCATTGAAAAATGATCAATTGTTTTAGTTTGATTTTTATCTTTTATATGAGTGAGATTTTCATCCTTTTATATATTTAAAAGCATTTTACATGAGTACTCGTCCATTTATCATGTAAACTATTCAGCTTACATTCCTGTGTGCCAAATCTCTTTATGGATTGAGCATGTTGTGTCTGTGACAAATGTTCAGAGTATTTAATTCGTCACTTATCTTTTGACTTTATCCATGGTATTTATAATAGTTTAACATATCAAATTTTTAATTTTTAATTTAGCTACTTGTCTCTTTCTTGTTAAAGACTATGGGAATATGTCATTCTTATAAACCACTTCTGAGAATGTAAAAAAAATTAGCTTTCTCAGTTTTGTTACTTTTGTGATATTTAAAAATCTTTATTATTTTTATCCATCAATATTTGTTTTGTTATAGGACATGGAGAAGGTATTTGACCAAATTTTTTTTCAAAAGGTCAGCCAGGTAGCATAATGTCATTTGTTGAATAACTCATCCCCCCTGTTGGCTTCAAATGCCTTCTTCATAATGGACCTCTTATTAATATATATTTAGGCTTATTTTGAGGCTTTCTGTTCTGTTTCATTGATTTGTCTATTCATGAAGCAGTATCAAGCTGTGTTAATTACACAAGCTTTATGATATTTTAGTAGGTATTGTTGCAAATCCTCTCTTAGTACTCTTCTTTCTTAGAAATTTCCTTGATGTCTTATAGCTCAAATTTTCATTTTAACTTTAAAATAATCGTGTTTGATTCAACATAAAACCTCATCGTATAGTACTTGAATTGTTAAAATGTATAAATATTCCTGAGAAAGTTATTTTAGCGGAAATAATTTCTGTTGCTATTTGAGTTTTTTCTTTGATAATTATATTTTCTAACTGATTATGGTTTTTTTATATAGGAAAGTGGATTTTTTTGATAAGTAATTTCCTGGACAGCTGTAAAAATGTGATAACATTAGATGGACATAGGCTTACTCTAATTCCAGTTTTTAAATATATACACATATATAAACATCCATAAAAATATGTTGCCACACATTAACTCAAATATCAACCTTCATTTCATCTGAAATTGTGGATGATGACTGATCTTTGCTGTATCCCTTGTGTTATTCAGTGTTTCTCATGTTCTTGTTCTGGACGTGCCTTATTAAGTTGACAATGTACTTAAGAGATGTAACTTTGGAATGTAATTTCTCTTAAAAAGAGGAAGAAAATAGTATGATTGGCTGCATCTCGGGAGTAGACTGACTACTGTAATAAACTGCCTGCCAAACTCAGTGGCTCAATACAATGAGTTTATTCCCACTCTGCAATCTGATGCAATTGATTGTAAAGGGTTGGGGGAGCTGTTGAATGAAGTAGATTTTAGGGTATCAATCTAGAAGGGTACAGTCATGTCTCTTCTCATTGGCCAGCACTCAGTCACATGACCATATCAAGCTGCAAGGGTGACTGGGAAATGTAATCTGTGTACCCAGAAAGAAGAAATCATGGATGCTGTTGAGCACTTGGTCTGCAGTGAGTCCAGGAAGCACTTACTGTTGCACTAGTGTCTTTACATCATTTTCCATGGAAATCGTTTGGGTGTGTGGGTTTTCTTCTGAGGAAGCTTTCTTAAAGCTCACAATAATGTTCTGATTGTCCATGAATAACCAGACAAGCAAAAATATGCCCTTCCCACCCCATATTTGTCACATAAATGTTTTTTTGGTATCCTGTTTTCTCGGTGTAGCCTTCCTGTGCACTGAGCTACTGCCAATCTCCAGCTGCATTCTCAACTTCTGGTTCTTAACTGTACAGCTTTTTTGGCTTGGTGTGTTTAGTCACTTACCTCAAGTTGACTATAGTCTATGTTGAGTGCTGCTTTTGCTGCATACAAGGCTTTGGTAAATTGTCTACATTTCCCCAAATGTTTAAACTCAGTCGGTCTCCCCCTTCCTTATGTGACACTGAATTGTGAAGTTGGCATCTGAAAAGGACTCTCAGTTATCTTACCAAGGCTGATTACCTCTTGGAGAAAAAGGGATGATTGTGCTTGCACAGATTTTTGGAGAGTGATCAGATGAGCTACTTGGAGGCCAGTTCATGTTGTCATGGGCCTCAGTGTCGTTTAGTACTTTGAGTTTATGTAGGAAAATCTATAGGCTTGCCCAGTGCAAACTGACATGAATTATCTCTAAAGGATTGCTGATGACAGATGGAGAGTCCATCGAGTACAGTGATGAGACAATGCCTGTCATCATCACCTCCCAGGCTATCAAAACCCACAGTATGCTTCAAACATACAGCGTGTTCATTGAGTATGTGCCTACACTTTTGATAATCATGCTAGGGAGAAGTTGGAATCTGATTTCCTTATCTCTGTGCTCAACTTGAAAAAAAATGTCTTTTATCCTACATATAGCCTTCAGAATGCAACATCTTTTGCAAGTAGGACACATTTTATGTGATGCAGGGGGCGGGGTCCTGTGTGTGTGTGTGTTTGAGACAGAGTCTTAAGTTCAGGCTAGTCCTGAACTCACTATGTTGCCCAGGCGGGCCTCAAACTCAAAGCAGTCCTGCCTCTGCTTCCCAGGTGATGGGATTACAGGTGTGAACCACCACACCCAGTTATGATGTGGTGCTGGGGAATTGAACTTGGTCCTTGCACTTGCTAAGCAAGTGCTCTAACCCTGTGCTATTCCTCCAGTCACTATGTGATATGTTTTAAGTGGGTGCTTTATTTAAGCATTCTTCTTTGCTGTTATCATATTTTGTTATCCAGTAAACATCCAGACAAACGAAACACCTGAAGCCTGTCACCAACTTTGGGTATTGAAGTCCAGAGCTATTTTATAGTTATGATTGTACTTATTATAACAGTATTACATAATAACGACATCCTTTTGAGTCCGCACTAAGACCTAATTCTGGGTTCAGTGTTTTACATACTTTGACTAATTACCACAACTCTCTGAGATTAATATCATTTCCATTCAACAAAGAACAAAAAATCGTCCAAAACATTTTGTGTTTTTTTAGGGTCACAGAGCTAGAAAGTGGCAGTACTAGAATTGGAACCTGGGTCTTTTGTCTTGGGAGCCTGTACATTTTACTACTTCCAATTTTGCCCCCATCTATAATCATTAGAAAAAATTTGAAGAGGATTACGTGTAATGAGGAAAACAACAAAATAAAAAAAAAATACAAATGCTACAGAAAATCCCTTAAGCTATGGATATCCGAGCCTTTATCCTTGATTGATAGGTAGATTTTTCTAATGAACATAATTTGGTCATGGTTCTGTACACCGCTTTTAATGTGTAACCTCTTATTGTGGGCATATTTTCATGTAATTTAATTTTGTTAAAATCATTTTTGTGGTAGCCTATCTTTCAAATGTATTATATTTCATTTAACCAGTCCTTTATTATTAGACATTTTTCTGCTTTCATTTTTTGTTATCACAGAAACTATAATTTTATTATTTATCTGGCTATGTATTTTGACCAACTACTATCTTGTTACAAATTTTCAATAGGATTACTGCTTTAAACATATACATGTTTAAGTGTCTTGACACATTTTTTTGAAACAGGGTCTCACTCTGTAGCCTAGGCTGGCCCTGAACTCAAAGTGTAGCCCAGGCTGGCTTAGAACTCATGACAATCTTCCTGCCTCAGCCATTAAGTGCTGTGATTACAGGCATGAGTTACCAAGCCCAGCTATCATGTGATTCTAGGGGATTGAACATGGGGCCTTGTACTTCCTAGACGAGCACTCTAATCATTGAGCTACACTGCCAGACCCTTGTTATGTATTTTTAAATATAACATATTGTTGGTAATATCTGTTTCAGTGAGACATAATTGGCTTTCATATACTTCGCAATTCTACCCAGTACTACCTATTGAGTACAGGCAAAAATTCTAATACAGCCACTGAATACAAAGGGATTTAGATTATTTTTAAGGGTTAGATCTTCTTTCTTATTCATTACGACTAAGGGGAGGAATAATGTGATAGACTTGAATCCTACCACATCAGAAAGCGCTTACTGATCTCAGGAAGTCTGAAGTGGGGTTGGATACCATTTGCAGCAATATATGCCTACCAGGAGGGAGGGTTTCCAGGATAGAGACTGGGAATTCTGCCCACCTAAGGATTTTACACGGGTGCAACTATATCCCATTTGTAGGACTGACATTCTTGAGTGGGAAAGAGAGGTAAAAATAGCTGGGCTCTCAAAGCTTCTTTCAGGCTAGACACTGAATTTAAAATGCTATCATGTGATGCTCTCCTGGGATTCCCTCGTGCTTACTATACACGATAAGGCACACAAGATTGAGAATTTGTGTTTCCTCTTTACATAAAGTAATAGCAGGAACAATGGAAAGTTAGTTAAGCCCATACTATTGGAGAGATACTATGCTTAGCTCTTTGCACATATTTGCCTTAATCCTTGGAAGAATCGTATAGGATGGGTCATACATTTTATGGAGAAAAATAGAGACTGGGATATTTTAAATAACCTATTTAAAGTCACAAATTTAGCACTTGGAAGAATGAGTATTCCAACTCAGTTTGAATTCAGAGAAATATCACAGTGGTTAAGTGCCTGTTTAAAGTCCCCCGGAGACTAAGCATTCAAGCTGGATCCGTATGCATGTCTCATTGACTAGTAATTTTTTCTCTATACCTAGGACCCAGCATAATAATTTGGGAGAGTTGGCAATCTCAGCCCTAATTTGAAGTACTCAACACTGTTCAGACTTTCAGGTACAGACCAAGTTTGCTCACAACCACTAGTGGAATATTAAGGGTTTCACTCCTTGACATCCATGTGCATTTGGACCTGTGGTGTGCATTGATCCTTGTGTACGTCTGGACCTGTGGTGACAAAAGTTTCCCAAAGATGCAATTTTATCAGTGTGTATGTAATAGAACTGGGAAATAGAATAACTTATGCAAAGTCACACAGCTAAGAAAGAGTAATGATCATAAAATCCATCTCCCGGAGTTGCAGGGTGTGAAGTGACTATCACAAAAAATGACCATTGTTAAATAGCTGCAAATTTTAACTATGATGATGACAATTATTCTGTTGCTATAGAGTAATAAGTTCTTCTAACTAATTAATACTCTGTATTAGAATGAGGACCATCGGTGAACTCATTGTCTTGTTGAATCAAATACCAAGACATTTGCAAATATTGCTTCTACTTTCTAAGAATACCAAAAAGTCAGAAACGGTGGCACATGCTCATAATCCCAGCTACCTTGTAGCTTGAGTGTGGAGGATTACAAGTTGAAGGTAGGTCTGAGCAACTTTAGCAGGACCCTGTCGCAAAATTTATGAAAGGTCTCAGGATGTAGCTCAGTGCAAAGGCCTGGGTTCAATCCCCAGTACCTGGAAAAAACAAGGGATTTCAGAAGCTCTCAGGAAGTAGCTGATATCAGAGGAAAAGCTGGCCTACTGCTGAGACTTTCATATTTTTACTAAAAATACAAAGGCCTATAAGTAGAGGAGTTTTTAATATATTAATCCCATACTATTTTTAAGAAGCAGGGAAACTTGTATTTTTGTGTGCTATACTTGGGTACTAATCTGCTTTTACATGATAGGAAGCAACAAGCTTCCCAGTTCTGCTATTTTAAGTATTCAATGGCAAAACCCTTTGGCAGTCTAGGAAACTTATCTCTACAGAATGTGCTGACACAGTAGAACAGATTTAAATGGGACCTCATACCTACTGTATTTCATATCAGCATGTTTTATTCATCTTTGCCCAACTACAAGAATGGGTAATTTTCCTTCCAGATGAGAGGCACTCTAGTAATAGAATTATAGTTTTCTAAGGAGAATTCTTTGGTTTATGTTTTGAAATAAGAGGTTATTGGGGCTGGAAAAAATTCCTAGTTTCCGGTTGTGGTATTCCTTTACTACTAAAATACATGGTATGGAGATTCTTGTTAGATTTTTCTGTGAACAATGAATGCAAATAACAAGACTTTCTAGTACTCTAATACGAGAACCATATATTCTAGTGAAATTAGAATCACTAATAGCTATGGGTTGGAGTCTTGAATGTGATAGCACACTATATTAAGTACCGGATCACGGTTGTGTCCATTAGTTGTCTAACTGGAAAATGAGAAAATAGGGCAAGACCTTATAAAGATGTATAAGGAAGAAAGCAGAGTTGTGTTAATATCCCTCCCATCACCAGTCCGTATTAGCATATTCGGAGTCAGCCATTATTCCTGTAAGCCAGTAAGAGGATAAAGGCAGACACTGCAAACTCATTTCTACTACAGTTATACCTGCACTCGCGCATGTACTCGAACACAAATATGCACATACATTTTTACTGAGCGTCAATTATGTGAAAATATCAAGAGCTATGATGGAATGGGGTGTCGTGATAGATGATTTACTAGCAGTAATGCTGAACTTAACAGTAGTGCCCAGCCTCAAAATGATCATGTGGGAAGAAAGAACATTTGTCCCTATTATGATCACTGTCATAACCACTTAGCAGATTTTGCAAATGAGAGAACTGAAGCTGGGAGAAATTAATTTTCCAAGGGAGAGACAGTAGGAGTCAAAGTTAAGATTGAATCCAAGTATTTTAATTCCAGAAGTCTATGTGTTTTTATGTGATTTTATTTTTTCTATGGTAGCATTTTTTTGTGGAATTTGAAACATCAAAGTTTTTTATTCTTAAATTATTTTTGAGATAATATTTAATCATCTTTTTATAGTACTCTCTGAATTATTTTGAAATAAGCCACAGATTTTTTAAATCAATGGTTGCCCTAGTTTGCTGCAAAGAACTCCAATTTGTCCTATTTAATAGTGTTTTCATCCCCCATATCTGACTTCTGTTTTCCCTGTCCTCTGCCCTTGCTGTCTGTAATGACCACTATCCCACTTCACCCCTCCTTGAGACCATTCCCACAAATGAATGACAACATGTGCCACTTATTTTTCTGTACCTGTCTTATTTCTTTTACCATAATGGCCTTCAGTTCCGTCCACATTGTTGCAAATGACAGGATTTCATTCTTTTCTAAGTATGGATGAATAATATTTTATGTGTTCATACCACATTTTCCATATCTGTTTATTCATGGTTGAAAATCTTAGCTAATTCTGAAGCTTGGCTGTTGCTACAATAAACATGGAGTATTCTTATTTCTCTGAATAAAGATTTTATTTCCTTTGGATCTATATCCAGTAGTGGGATTACTGGTACATGTGGTAGTATGATTTTTAGTTATCTGAAGAATCGTCATTATTTTTTTCTGGAATGACTGCACTAATTTACATTTCTACTAGCAAAGTATAAGGGTTTACTTTTCTCTGCATCCTTGCCAGGGTTTATTATTTTTATCTTTTTCAAAATAATTGTCATTTTAATTGGGGTGAGGTGATATCTCAGTTACTTTGATTGGTATTATCCTGGTGACTCATGAAACTGAGCATGTTTTCACACATCTGCTGGCCATCGTATATCTTCTTTTGAGAAGTGTGTATTCAGATCTTTAGCCCACTTTTAAATTGGTTTATTCATTTTTGGGTTGAAGTTTTTGACTTGCTTATGTATCCGGGATACATTTCTTGTCAGATTAATAGCTTTGAAATGTTTTATTCCAGTCTGCAGGTTGTCCATCCTCTATTTTGTTTGCTTCCTTTATACCGCAGAGCTTCTTAGTTTGATATAAAATCATTTGGCTATTTTTGCTTTTGTTGGGTTATATTTGGAGCACTATACAAAAAATTCTTCCCTTACACTAAGGTTTTGAGCATTCTTGTTCTCTCCCACTCTTTCTCCCTCCTTCCCTCCTTTCCCTCCCTCCCTCCCCTCCCTCTCCTCCCTCCCTCCTTCCCTCCCTCCCTCCTTCCCTCCTTCCTTCCTTCCTTCCTTCCTTCCTTCCTTCCTTCCTTCTTTCCTTCCTTCCTTCCTTCCTTCCTTCCTTTTGCTGCTACAATATTGAGGATTGATCCCAGGATCTACATGAGGCTACAACTCCATCCTTTTTAAAAAGCTTTTGAGACAGAGTCTCACTTAAGTTGCTAAATTGTTCAGACTGGGCTTGAACTTGCAATCTTCCTGACTCAGCCTCCTAAAGGGATTACAGGCGTGCACTACCATACCTGGTAGTGTTTTCCCGTTCCCCCCCCCCCCCCGCCGCAGTGATTTTACAGTTTCAGGTCTAGTATTTAGTTTTTCAACCCCCCCCCTCTTTTTTTTTTTTTTTAAGACAGTGCCTCACTCTGTAATTCCAGCTGGTCCTGAACTCGGTAGATAGCCCAGGCTAGTCTTGAACTCATGGCATTTCTTCTGCCTAAGCCTCCCAAGTGTTGGGGTTACAGGCCTGCTTATGTGGTGCTGGGAAATAGAGCTTAGGGCATTGCACTTGCTAGGCAAGCACTGCATGCTGTACTATTCCTCCAGCCCTTTGATTCACTTTTGAGTTGGTGTTTGTGTATGGAAAGAACTAGGGATCTAGATTCATTCGTCTGCATATGTATATCCAGTTTTGCTAGCACTATTTATGGAGAAGAGTGTCCTTTCTCCAATGAATGTTTTGACATTTTTTATGTACATGATTGAATTTTTGGGTTATGTATTTTGGCATTCTTGGTCCGTGTGCCAGTTTTTATGCTGGCACCATATTGTTTTAATTACCATATCTTTGTAGTAGCTTTGAATCAGATAATGTGATACTTCTCACTTAATTTTTGTTCGTTGATTTTTGCTCAGGATTGATATATCTATTTTGGGCCTTTTGTGCTTATATTTGAATTTTAGGTTTTTTTATTTTTTCTGTCATTGATTAGCTCTGTGATCATAAGCAAAATATTCTTTCCTTTCCCACATTTTTATTAGTGCATATTGTAATACAGATTAATGGGCTTCGTTTTGGCTGATTTGTAAGTACACATAATATACTTAAGTCAATTTCATCTTCCCATTGCCCTCTTTCTCTGTCCTCCTCCCTAGTTTTCTTTTTTGCAAGGCTTCAATGCAGATAATATGTTTTGATTATCTTCATCTTTCTTTCTCTCTTGACCTTCAGTTGTCTCAACTGTAGAATGAAGATAATAAGTATGCCGGCCTTTCAGGAAACAGCCAAGACAAAAGAGGCAAAATGCTTTACCCAGGTCTGATCCATAGTGATCGTATAGTAAATGGTAAAATATCTTATTTTGGCTTGCTCTCAGAGAGACTTATGATCAAGATGGTGGTCAAGTAACAGAACTGCACAATATCTCCTCATGTAACCCCTTATTTTTTTAAAGGTGGTTGAAGAACTCTATTTCCAAACACACTACTTGCCATCAATTTTTATAGCTATTTATAAAAAGCATTATATTGTCACTTCTACTTTTAAATATATCAAGCACTTCTAAATATCTAGAACTAGATTTTTCATATAAGAATATGTCTGCTATGCATTGCACATGCAGCAACAGTTATAATCTAAGGTATCTTCTAACTTGGACCATTATGGCCTTGAAACTTTCCCTCCTCATTTCCTTCTCTCTGCCTTCAGCCTAGTGGGCAAGTCCAGGCATTTGCAATGCTTAGAGACAGTTGAACAAATTCATATCCAATACTCATTTTTACATGCAGTAAGCTTTGCTGTGAATTTCAACACAATCTCTACAAAATGTGCTAACTTTACTACTTTGTCACACACTGGCAACCTCTTAAAAAGCTGAGAATATATTGTCAAAAAGTGCCTGTTCAATGTAGCTGAGAGAGGGAGGAGTGCCCCAGCAATTGAAAGGAGATCATGGGGAGGTTAGGAACCCCTAACCACATCGTCAGTGGAGTTAAAAAGCAGTCCAGGAAGCAGCCCCAGCTACTGTAAGCTGGTAGAATCCAGAGACACATAAAAGCCTGCCTGGAGCCCAGAACCTCAGACGGAGATAGGAGACGAAGGAGCACGCCAACAATTGAAAGGAGGCCATGGGAAGGTCAGAAATCCTGAAGACATGCTAGAAGTGGAAGATAAGGGCAGCCCATGAAGCAGCCCCAGGCTGATTAAGCATAGGCCTGAGCTGGTGGGATCTAAGACAGGAAAACCTGGAGCCAGGATCCTCAGACCAAGGTAAGAGTGTATCTGGGAGAAGTGGAAATTGACAGAAGCTGGTAGCCCCAGCCTCCAAAAAGTGAACCTGCTGGTAATATATACTACAAACTCAATGAAAGCTCCACCTAGAAAAGGCCTCCCAGAGCCTAGTTGAAAGGCACCACTCAGCAGCCATAAATAGGCAATGATGTAAGCTGTTACCATTAAAAAATGCCCAAGATTGAACTCTTTGGAGTGAAAGAAAATTCAGAAGAGCACATCAGGGCTTTTGGGATCACTCTAAAATAGTGTCTGGGAAGAAACTGGACAAGAGACAATTGTGAATTGCAAAGAAAGGCGAGTGACCCCTCAGAACAGCTCAGGTGGTAGTGGGAGCACCTCTAAGAGTGGAGAGCCCTGCCCCCAGGGGAGTGAAGCCAACACAGGAGAGCTTTGCTGAGGGACTAAGGGTGAATAAGACACAGATGCCATTGGACTGTTAGGTCCTCACTCATTGCCCACTCCCAGCACAGAACTAGGAGGAATTTTGCCCCCACACCCTCACATAGCTGTTCTAAGAAACCTCTCTGCTAGGCCTTCAAAGTGAAGTCTTTCAACAACAAAAACATGGGAAGAAGCTAAGGCAGCAGGGTACCCACAGAAATGCCTCAGGTGCAGAAATTAATGTCATGGGCCCTGAAATAGTGGATCTCATAGAGAAGGAAGTCAAAAGGCAAATAAATAAGTCAAAGAGCCAGTTCTAACTAGATATCCTCAAAGAAATTCCAGCAATGATCAGAGGGCTAAAGAGGAAGTTACTGAACAAATAGTGGCCCTAATGGATACAAAGCTCACTGAGGACATGAAAACCACAAATAAAAAGTTGGCTGAGGTAAATAAGGAAACGCAAGATATGAAGGAACGTTATGATAGAGAAGTGGAAATTTTGAAAAGAAATTTAGCTGAAATTCAGGATATGAAAAATATATTTGAAAGCAGAGGGAGTCGTCTTAAGCATTGTGAGGACAGAATTTTAGACCTTAAAGACAAGGACAAGGAAACAAATGCTGTAATTAAGCATGACTCCAAAATTCGCAATGAGCAAAGTAGCTGGATAGAACAGTTGATGGGTGATTCAAAGAGAACCAGTCTCAGAATTATGGGTGTGGGAGGAAGAGGAGAAGATGGCACTAAATTTATAAAGAATTTATTCACTGAGATTATACAAGAAAATTTCCCAAATCCAGGAAAAGAAATTTTCACATACACAAAGCTTATAGTACACCAAATAAACTCAATCAGCAATGAGACTCACGACATAGCATAATCAAAACCTCAGAAATACAATATGAATAGAGAATATTAAAAGCAACAAGAGAAAAACAGGTACTATTTCTACCAAGGCAAACCCATTGGAATTACTGCAGATTTCTCAATGCAAAATTTAAAAGCCAGGAGAGCCTCAAGCAAAATCTATCAAATCTATCAAGCTTTAAGAGACAGCATGTGTCAAACCAGATTGTTGTATCCAGCAAAATCATCCCTGAAAATTGAAGAACTAAAAATTATTCATGATCAAGAATCACTAAGGAAATATGTGAGCAGTAGCCCAGCATTGCTGAAAATACTTGAGGAAATCTTGAAAGAGACAGAAAGACAAGTAGCAATAAAAGAAGAAAAAAAAAGGAGGAAAGGAAGCAGCTACAAAGAAAGTGTAACAAAAAATAGATTGGTATTTTGGTATTTAAATTATTTGATTAGTATCCTACTAAAACGGGACCAGCTTTCTCATAAAATCTGTAAAACTTCCCCCAAATTTATTATTTTTAATAGTGCATTAGTTTGTAAAACATAATTTTATACAACATGGGGAGTTGATATAAAATCTTTGAAAAAATATATATATATACATGAATTTATGAGTGAGTTGGTAGATAAAATGATAAACCAAATCTGAAAAAAAAATGTGAGTAATTAGAGAAATAATTTATGAACATTTAAAAAATTCTCAAATACTAAGTATGCTGTTATAGCTATTGCTTTATATGTAGTATACTTCAGTGATATAAACTTAAATTCATTTAATATAGTAATTCAGTTTAGACTTAAGTTTGTTTAACATAGCAATTTACTTAGTTGGGCTTTGATGTAATATTAGCCTAAGAAAAATGACTGATGTAATGATAACCTGAATGTCTTTTGAATGTACAAACATTTACCTTTCAGTACTCAGCTAAGGAATTTGAAATTTAACTTCTCTCTTTTTCTTTCTCACATTTTCTAGCCTTATGAATTACGTTTCTATTTTTCTTTTCTCATGTGGAGTGGTGGGTGAGGTCATGTTAAGGAATCTCAGGTAAGATATGGTAAGATATAGGAAAAAGAACTTTTGGCAGATCGCCCCAATAAAGGGCTCTGCAAGACTCAGAGAAGAGGCATCAAGATATGGCCATTGCAGCCCATTCCAGGGGTGGAAAGCTGAGCTACAGAGTGGGGACTTGAGTGGAGAAGTGAGTCAGATGCAGAAGATTAAATATGTTAAATATTTCATGGTCTCTCTGATTTGGGAAACCCAGAATACAAGCATTCTATATGACCAAATGGGTGTGACAGTGGGAGTTATGAGGGGATGGGGAATGTATGAGAGGCCCCAAAATGGGGAAAGGAAGGGATTGCAATGTCAATATGATATGTATGTGCACAAACTACTCAAATCTATTATAAAAATTATGTATCACATATGTTAATAAAAATTGGGAAATTTTTTTAAAATCACCTTAGATTGAATAATTTATAAACAACAGAAATTTATTGCTCATAGTTCTTAAGGCCAGTAACTCCAGAACGAGCAGATCTTGTGTCTGGTGAGAGCTTGCTCTCTTTTTCAAAGATTGTTCTTTCTTTCTGTATGCTCATATTGTGGAGCGGATAGAAAAGTATGAACTGGTTCCCCAAAGCTCTTTTATAAAGCCTCTAATCTGTTCTTTAGGGCAGAGCCCGTACGACCTAATTGGTTCTCAGAAGACCCTGTCTGTTACTCCGATTGCATTACGGTTTGTTTCAACATCAATTTTGGAAGGACACAAACGTTTTAAACATAGCAGATCCTCTTTTTTTCATGAAAACTACTGAAAGCAGCTTCAAAGCTGTTATAGTAACCCTGGTACCAAATGGCAGGTTCCTGGCCTGAGATGGTGACAAGAGAGGATGGGAGGAAGGAATCATGCAAAGTGTTAGACAGCTACCGCTCCTCACTTAGTTACATTTTTGAGGCAAATGCCCTTACTTTAGCTAATATCTTTTCTCATTTAACGCAGAACAGTTTTGAAAAAGAAATGTTTCTATCATGGGTAGTATAGTACTCACAGGGCATTTGTTAAACTGCAAAGATATTAGTTTTGTAATATCTGTATTTAACATTCTTTAAGCATTCAGTTTGTTGATTTCATATCTCCCCAAGTCTTTCCATTCTGCAGCTATTGAAATGAAGGTTTTCAGATAAAGAGATTTGAGAATCTATGAAAATGTGCCCTCAAATGAGTTTAATATTTACAGCCTTTCATTCTGTGATTCTAAAAGATTCGCATTTTCATTCTTCTCATTGTATTTTCTGAACTGACATTAATGCTACAGATATTAAGTCTGATATGTAGGTAAAGGGAGAGTGTCTAGAGTAATTAGTCACTTGTCATGGGTAGCTAAAGCGGAATGTTTCCACCCCAAATCTGTGTCAGCAATTTGATACAGGAGTAAGGCTTCGGAGAGCATAGGAATTCAAAATGTTGAACACGCCTTTGGTTTCAAGTTCAGCCTACAAGAACAACAGCAACAAGTCCTAAAATGCCAATTTCCAGTCTTTTCTTAAAATGATGTTTTTAGTTGCCATTAAATATAATATACATGCCCCATAATTAATTCTCTCCAAAAGTTGGCTAGAAAGTGGACAAGTGAACAATTAGCTTTTCCTCTAAGAGCAGATCTCTTATCATAAACATTGACAAAAAGTAAATTTGCAGGCATAAGAAAATATAATTCCTTCCTCTCTCATAGATATTCATTACAAAACTAAAAACTCAATTGGTAATATCTAGCAGAACTAATTCAATTTTTTTCTTTACCGTACAATGGCAATCAAACTTGGTTGTGCAGCTACCCTATCTTGTTTTGATTTATTTATCCAGAAACACTTTTTTTTTTTTGAGGGGACAGGGTCTCACTCTGTAGCCCAGCCTGGTCCTGTATCCAGATACTCTTATTTGCAATCTAAAGCTTGTGTGTAGCGCTGGAACATATTATTAGCCAGATTACAGAATAAAATTTCTTCAGGAGGTTTTTAAATCATAACTAACATAATGGGTCAGTCACTATGACATGTGTGTATACTCATTAGTTAAATATATCTTAAAGAAAAATGAGAGAAATGACAAATCATTTGATAAGGCAATGCTCTGGTACCTATTCATTAATATTACACTCAGTAATATTAATTGAAAAGGCAAATAAAATTATACAGCTGGTCTTGGATAAAAGATCAGCATCTCCACAGATCAGATCTAGAAGAGAAAGTCTCGAGTGCGAGACAGGCCCGTGTTTCTGAGCTGCTATCTAGTAAAAGGTAGGGAAGGTGAATGATTTAGATTTCGAGGGGTAAGGTAGCTAAAGTGTTCTATGTATGAAGAGGAATCAGGATTAAGTAAATGATTAAAATCCTGAACTGAGAATGCAGAACAGATTTGTAGAAGCTGTAAAATGTCACCTGAGATGATAGCCATGCAACATGTGTGAATAAGGAAGTAGGAAGATAAAGATAAAGCTTCATGACTTAGGAATAAGATAAATTTTCTGTTATGGTTTGGATCTGAAGTGTTTCCAAAAGACTGAATTCCTCCTGAAAGATGTCATAGGAGTGACAGAAAATACTTTGGAGCAGGACATCTTCGCAGGCTAACACAGGAAGAAGAGGGAGAACTGGTTACATCTTCCTCATAGGTCTAGGATGTGGAGATATCCACGCAAACAACACAGAGGGGTAATTGTTTTTAGACTTCAGGCTCACTTCAGTGGTTTTCTGTGGGTATATTGAACTACATATTTCTACTATTGTATATAATATGTTTTGCTATTGTAGGTTTTTATTGTTCATTTTTTCTTTCTCCCTTGTTCCTTTTCTTCTTTCTGTTTCTGTTACTTGTTTCTGCATTTCTTTATCAAGTAGCTCTTTATATCCTTTTCGAAAAACCTTCCCATAGATTCTAGAGACATAACTATTTCACTCATAAGACTTTTTTTTTTTTTTTTACTGTTTCCTGTTGTTTCTATTGCTTAAGTTTTTCTGCTTTCTTCTGATCTGGGAGTGAATGTCTGTCATGTTTTTCTCTATTATGTAAATATTCTTCTATTTTCTTGTCGTATTCTCTAAGATAACCCTTTATCTCAGCCTGCTCTCTCCTTACTCCCATCACTTATTAATAGTACTGTTAAGTGTTGATAACTCATAGCTATATGGCTTCACATGTGGGAACCAATAATTGTATACTATTTAGCTAGACATAGATCACTAAGATAGATTTTTTCTATATAATCAACAGTAATTTAGTGTTGTCCTCAACAAATTTTTTTTCTGTTACTAGATTATCTATATAGAAACATTCATTAGTAGTATAGATCACATTTCTAATTTTAAGAGTGGAATGGTTATATGAGTAGATATCTAGTTATCATATGTCTATAGTTAGTATGTATTAATTTGACCATTGTCTTGCATAGCTGTCCTACTGTTAAATAGGGCGTAACAGGTAAAGTCTATTAAGGGTGATAACCTCTGGTGGTTTGGTTTTGCCTAAGTAAGTTATATGGAAGACTGTTTTATTAGTGATGGTGACATAATACTGATGTTAGTGGAACATTTCAATAATTCAATATCAGGTTTATTTAGATAGATAAATTGATGGTATAGACTATGCCTTTTACTGTTAAGGGTGGAATACCTGTATTAGTAAATTACTTCTTAGGTTTTGTCAAGAATTTGTTAGCCTTAGATAATAACATTACTGTAAATTTTTATTCAAATTGTAGATGATGGCAGAGATATTGATCTTGATTTCCAATATTAGCCAAGGTATATCTGGTCCATAAACCACATGCAGTTCTGTAATCTGTTCCGCCTTCACCAAAAAGTGGAGGAGACTAGGTAACCGATAGGAGGTAGGTCATTGAGAAGACCTCCAAAATTAAGAACCCAGTAACCTAAAACCAGGCATATGTATCAAAATCTGAATGAATTCAAGAAAATTCGAAGGAAAGAATTAGTCTAATGGAAAATTCCACATAGTACAGACAAAGTCCATCAACACTACCTTATCTATAGGCAATAGCAATATAACCATGAAGAAATAAGGCAAAATATAACCAGTAAAAATATCTGACTCCTCAGAATCTGATATCATGTGACCTGAAATAGGAGAACCTACAAGGAGTCAAAGAACAAGTGAGGCTATTGACCAAAGAGCTCGAACAAGATATGTTTTAACAAATGCAGAATATTCTTGGTTAATTCCAAAGAGATTTGATCAAAGAAACAGCAGTCTTCATAGATAAAAACATAATGATTATAAATAAGATACAAGGAGATGAACAGGGCAATGCAAGAAATAAAAAATTTCAAAAGTGAAGTAGAAAGACTGAAAGATTCTATGCTGAATTCCAAGATATGAAAAATTCACATGAAAATATGGGAAATGGGCTTGAGCATTTTTAGAATAGATCATCAGATCTAGAAAGTAAGTTTGACAAGTTGGACCACATTGTTAAATATGGTGGGAAAACAAAAAGGCAGGAAAGAAATTGATGGCAATAGCTGATGGATGACTCAAAGAGAAATAACCTTAGAATTACAGGAATGCAAGAGAAAATGGAGGAAAGTGTGAAAAGTTTAAAGGCATATTCAATGAGGTTATAGAAGACAGCTTTCTAAATCTGGGAAAAGAAACTAACATTGAGCTTCTGCCTGCATATAGAACACCAAATAACCTTGAAAATAAAAGAGGCTCCCCATGACACATCATCATCAAAATCCTAGACACTCAACACAAACGAGTGACTACTAAAAGCAGCAAGAGAAAAACAGTAACCTGCAAAGGTAAATCCATCCAAATAATTGCAGACTTCTCAGCTTGAACCTTAAAGACCAGAAGATCATGGAGAGACATCATTCAAGGACTAAGAGACAAAAAATGCCAATCTGGATTGTTATAGCCAACAAAATTATCCTTCAAAAAAGATAGACAAGTTAAAAACTTTCACAATAAAGAAAACTTAAAGAAATTCATGACCACTAGAACAACATTGCTGAAAATACTTATCCTTTTCTAACGCAGAAATACGGAGACCAGCAGCACTAAAGATCCCAGAGAAAACAAACAACAAAAGGAGGATAATGAACTAACAATAGTGTAGAAAAAATAATCAACACTCAAGCATTAAATGATGTCAGGATGTAGCAAATAAAGCATTATAATGATTTTTATTGTTGATGATCTCAATTATCTTCTCAAAAGACACAGATTGGCTGATTGGATCAGAAATTAAAAACAACAAGTTGCTGCTTGCAACAGACATACTTTACACATATAGAAACACATAGACTACAAATAAAAGGATAAAAATCTATACATTATTAAACTTGACCCAGAAAAAAAGCACTGTGCTATTCTCAGACACAGCAGATTTTATGCCAAAACATATGAAAAACAAAGATGGGCATTATATACCGATTATGGAAGAAATCTCAATTATCAATATATATGCACTCAACATAGGGGCACACAATTTTGTAAAACAAAAACTAGTAGATGTGAAAGGACAAATCGTCTCCAAATATACTAGGGTTTCTCAACTCCCCACTATCACAAATAGACAAGGCAACTAAAAACATTAACTAAGAAATATTACAGCTAAACAGTTAGACTTAACTGATATTCTCAGAATGGTCCATTCAATGGCAGTAGAACCATATGGGTCATTTTCAGAAACTGACCATATTATAGGCCATAAAGTATGTTAAATAAATACAAAGGAGTTGAAATAATTCCTTGCATACTTTCGGATCATAATGGGAAAAACTAGAACTTAATAGCAAAAAAAACCTACAGAAACTATACAAATACATTGAAACTAAATAATATATCACTGAACAAAATAAATGGGTAACAGAAGAAACTAGGGAAGGAATTAAAATTTCTACAGTCAAATGATAATTGAAGTACATCACACCAGAACCTGTGGGACACAATGGAAGCAGTGCTAAGAAGGAAATTTATAGCCATGAATGACAGATTAAAAAATCAAAGCAATCCCAAGAAACAACTTTATGGTGTACCTCAAGGTGCTAAATAAACAAGAACAATCTAAATCAGAAAGTACTAGAAGAAAAATAATAAAGATCAAAGCAGAAATTAATGACACTGAAACAAAAAAAAAGATTAATTGAAAAGTTTGTTCATCAAGAGAATAAATAAGATTGATAAACTTATGGCTAAACCAAAAAATGGACAAAATCCTCCGTATCAATGGATTTAAAGAAAAAGTTGAAATTATAATGGACACTGATGAAATTCAGAGAATTATAAGAAAAAATTTTGGAAACTTATACTCCAACAAATTGGAGAAAATGAAAGAAAGGGATAAATTTCTACATAAGTAGAAGATACCAAAATTGAACCAAGAAGACCATAAAAACCCCGAATAAACCAATAATAAGCATGGATATTGAGGCAATAATGAAGTCTCTGCATACAAAGAAAAGTTCAGGACCAGATGGATTCACTGAAGATTTCTACTAGTACTTTAGAGAAGATGTATCGCTAAGACTTCTCAGCTGTTCCATGAAATTGAAAAGCAGGAATATTATGAAATTCGTTTCCGGAAGCTAGCATTGCCCTAATACCAAAACCTAGTAAAGACTTAACTAGGAAGAAAAAACTATAGTCCAGTCTTCTTAATGAAGATAGGTGCAAAAATTCTCAGTAAGATAGTGGTGAATAGAATTCCGTAAATCATTAAAAAGATCATGTACCATGACCAAGATGGGTGAATTCCTGAGATGAAAGGATGGGTCAACATATGTAAATGAGTGTAATACACCAAAGAAATAAAAATAAGAATAAAGATCATATGGACATCTCAATTGATGCAGAAAAAAGTGTTTGCCAAAATCTAACATCCATTCACGATAAAAAAAAAATCCCGAGGAGAATAGGTATAGAAGGATCTTACTTCAAACTGACAGATTTATGCCAAAATTACTGTCAATATTATACTAAGTGGGGAAAATGAAAGCATGTCCTATTAAAACAGGAACAAAGGGTGTCTACTCTTACCATTCCTATTCAATATAGTACAGCAACCCTAGCCAGAGAAATCAGGCAAGAGAAAAAAATAAAGGGAATACATATTGGAAAGTAAGAAATTAAACTATCCTTATTTGCAAATGATATGATTCCCTACATAGAATACCCCCAAACTCCAGTAAGCAAGGCTGATAACTAAATAACAAATTCAGCGATATATCAGCTTACAAAATTAATACAAAAAATCAATAGCATTCCTCTGTACTAATAATGAACTCACTGGGGAAAGATATGAAAAGAATAATCCCACTCTTAATAGCTCCTCAAAAAATAAAATACCTAGGAATAAACCTAAGAAAGTGCTGGACCTCTGCAATTAAAGCTATATTGATTCTGAAATATTCTTTCAGATATAAATCAGTTGCAATTAAAACAGGCTTAGAGTCACAAGATTCCACTTTGGGTACTTCTGGAGCTGTCACTGGAAAGGTATATTGGGGACTGAATGAGCAAAATATTAAATACACTGGTTATGCTTGGATACGATTTACATATTGGGTATCATTACATGATTTCACTTGAAAAATAGTTTTCCTCCTTGTGGTAAGCTGAACAGTGATCTCCATCTCCCATAGATGTGTACATCTTAATCTGCAAGCTTGTGAATATATTATGTCATGAATCAATAGGAACTTTGCAGATATGTTTAAATTAAAGATCTTGAGATGGGAAGATACCCTTGGATTATATAAGTGGAACCAATGTGATTAAAGGATTCTCATAAAAGGGACACAGGACAGTCAGAGACAGAAGGCAATGTAACAATGGAAGCAGATGTTCAAGTGAAATAACTACAGAAGTATGGGTGCTTGGACAGGTTGATATAGGCAAGGAATAGGTAGACAGAAGTTTTCTTAGAGCAATATAACCCCATGACCGTTTTTAGGGCTCCTCTAATCCTTACCACTGCTGGTAGAATTCTAAATGTGAGCTACCTGAGCGTTTCAGTTCCACCCAGACAAGCTACTCCATGCTGGAAGTTATCATTTGCTTCAGGTACTGGCCTAAAGCCTCCAGTTTCCCTCTCTTTAAAAGTGTTGACCCATGTTTGTAGTATCACAAATCATAATAGGTAAATCTTGGAAGCAGCTTATATATCCAACAACAGGTGAACGGATAAAGAAAATCTCATATAGGTATGCAGGATAAGTTTAAGTCGCTTATAGAAAAATGTATACACCTTGAGACCATTATGTTAAGTGAAACAAGTCAGACATAAGAGATGAAAGCTATTTAACCATAGTTTCTCTTTAACCATAGTTTCTCTTATATGAGAAATACAAAGTATAAAAAATTAAAAGAGCAAAATGAGAGAGATGATGGGACTTTATGGAGACAGGAAGTGGGTTTGAGGAGGGAGGACATGGGAGGATGGGGAAGTAAAGATGATTAAAATACAATATATTTGTGTGCTAATTCCCCAAAGTGGAAAGCAATTACTATATACTGTGAATATGTATTAATGAAATCATAATTATGGGGAAAAGGGTATTGGCTTTTCTCTGGAAGCTATTGCTAGTAAGTTAGCCCTCTGAAAAGAATATGTGCATACTTCTCCATTACAATTTCTAAACTGGTTGGATTAACAGCTAGTCTTAAACTAAGGTTCTTCTGAGTCAAGAGGGAGCAAGTCAGCAAAATACATGAGTGATGCTTCTACGGCCCACCTTCATTCCAGCAGGGTTCACCATCATGAGGCAGGGTACTTAGATGTCATTTCCTACTGAGATTTCGGTACCCTTATATTACTGATTTTAAAACAGAAGAGGAAATAGTATATTGTTTTTTAAAAATCTAGTTGCATGGTGAGGTGAAGGGAGATTTCTTTCAGTGCTTTAGTTTGGAATGGCAGGAGATAGGAAAAGGAATGGGAAGCTCAGCAAGCCTGAGAGACTCAGACTCTCATTCTTGTTCTGCTACCAACTTCCTAATTGAATTGAAATCCTTCAGTTTGTGCATTTCTAAAATACAAATCAGAAGTTTAATGATGAATTCGTTCATTTTTGGCAATCCAAATCTTAAGTTTCTCAGATCTCTGGATTTTGTAGAGTGATAACATTTTTCCCAAATATTTTATTTAACTTTTTTGAGACAGGGTCTTGCTCAGTATTCCAGAGTGGTCCTGAACTAACATTGTAGCTCAGGCAGGCATTCATGTATTGCAAAAGTATATATACTAATAAAAATGGGGGAAAAGCCAAAAATCTTTGGGGGGGGGGCAGTACTTTTCATAGGCTAAGATACAGCCTCTTACCTTAGAAGTAGACAAAAAAGCGTACATATCTGTAGTAAAGTCTCCATTTATATTTTAAAAACATTACATATTATTTATAGCATAAACATACAGAGGGCAATAGCATTGTATCCAAAGAAACAATGAACATGATTTAATGTGAAAATATATTATTGTTACAAAATACTAACGATCATCTGAGCTATTAAAGAAATGGTGCCAGTGGATTTGCTCAATGCAGCATCACCCAAATACCTTCAATTTATAAAACAAAATGTCTGCAAAGTGCAATAAAATGAATGTATTTGGTTTCCAAGTTGTAGTTCAGGACATGCATACCTAAGAACATTGAACAACTTCAGAATCTTAATCAGAGTATACTACGTAGAATATCTTTGGAAATTGTGCGTTTATTTGCAAATCTATAACTGATATTTTGTTAAGGCTTAAAATTTTAAGGGATTTGAAGTAATTCTGAATTCTAAACAATGATCCTTCAAAAACTTTGACTCTACCAAGAGGCATTGATGTGATCTATACACAAGAAGAGAACAGATTTGAAAAGGAAAAAAAGGTGCCAAATTTTAACCTCTAACAGGATTCCATCTCTATTCCAATATCAGTCCCATCCCTTGGGAGTACAATTCTAAGCAAATCCAGTTTAGGAAAAGACATGAGCAGGGAAACAGGGCAGAAAACCTGGATCCACTTCTGAGGATGTATGGCTGGGGAACTGCCCTGTGGATTACCGTGGAGATAACATGCTGCACATGTGTTGTTGAAGGAAATGCAGTACATGAGGACAAGACCTTGTTTTGTGATGTTCACAATCCTCCCCGTGCAATTTAGGCCATGTACCTGGTTCACAGTTGGTACTTGCAGGGGACTCTAAAAGTCCCCAATTAATAGCACTTCAATTTGTCATGAAGGTTCTGAACAAATCGAGAAATACATAAAGCAGTAAAGTCATTAAAATCCGACCTCATTGAGCATGATGATAAGGCTGGAACACCTACGTTGATGAGGAAGGCAGTATTGTTAAGTGGATTTCAAAAGTAAGGCGGACTAGCCTAAATATTGTGAGCAAAGGAGGACAGACTTCCCACCTGGAGGAGTAGAGTGAGAAAACTCTTCTCATCAATACCGGGGGGGGGGGGGGGGGGGGGGGGAGCGGGGGAACTGAAGGGAGAATATTTATGTAGTCCACCTAAATTTGCCAATAAATGTTCTTCACTTGTGGTGCTCAAGATATACCTGATGAAGCAAGTGTATGCGGAGCCTGTGGAGGGTGGAAGTGAGGGTCAGAAATGCCACCTCTGGTAATTAATGCAGCTCAAGGACAAGCATAGCCTAATCTTCATGTTTATTTGGAGAGGTTCTGCATAGCTAGAATGGGATCCTTGGACAAAGGGTACCTTGGATCCCCTGGTATGTGTCTGTGAAATATAATTAGGGTGAAGAAAGGCTCCCCCTGAATTCTGGGGAAGGAGTTGCAAGAAAACAAGGTGAGCACTTTGAGATAAGTTCCACTGCGGTATGAGGCAATAAGTTGCTGTTGCTGCTTGAATATGAGAGATCAGCTGATCTTTCCCCCAATAGGAAACTGGATGAAGAAAAATTCATCAAGCCAAAGCGAGTTTCATGCTCTGTTTAGCTCTGCTTTTCAGAACACCTGTTAATGTCCATCTATTTCTAAGCATGTGTTCCCCATTGAATTAATCCAGGATAACAAGGAGAGTCCAGCCGACTTATCCCATAAGAGGAAAAACTTCCAAAAAGTTTGAGGCCTGAAGCTGCTCAGACTGGGATCTCAGATTTGAAATGGGGAATGCTTGAATCTTCGCCATTGCAGTGGAAAATGGAGTTCAGTCACTGGCAGTGATTGGAAAGATCTTTAATTATGGGCCTCTCATATTCAACCATGATTTGAGGTAAAAAGAAAAAAAGGACCTGCAGGGATACTGTGTTTCCCTTCATGTAAGTTAAGTCACACTATGACTATGTACATTTGTCATGTGATCCAAAGTACTGGGCTTAACTGCAGAATTGACAGTTCCATATCCACTAATGCTAATCACCCTCATTGAACATAACTCTGTCTTTGTTTACAGAGTTTGATTAGATTATCCTTGTTGATGCAAATGTTCTCTGAATCAAATTCATCTTCATTCTAAGATTTGTATCAAAAGCTTAATGACCTGTTCAGTTTGTAATTATGTGACAATCAAAGGTATTCTCCTTGAGCCAGCTTAAACTTTAGACAAAAATCAAGGGGCAGTCTTATTTTGTATGTACTCATTTCTATGTAATCATTCATTAAATCAGTATGTATTGAGGACCTGCTGTATGCCAGCTCTAAACTTAGTTTAAATCCTTTACACAAACTCATTAAACACTTACAGCACCCTTGCAAGGTTGATGGCGATCTATCAATTTCCCATCTCGTTAAAGAGAAGAGGTTGCTTGCCCAAGTTCCACAGAAAACTAATGACCGATCTAGGGTTAACACCCAGGTCTACTGAGCAGCCAAGCTCCATGGGCTTTCTAATAATGTGATCAACTGCTTCCAGCTGCCTCTCCAGTTCTTTTCTTGGGCAGGGATTGTCCATGTTTATGAGATACTCCTTGGATCTCTTCCTGTTTTTCCTTCAATTGAAATGGAAAGTGAACCTCTCCATCACAGTAGGATGAATCACCCCCCCCTCCCCAATGGTAAAGGTTGCTCACTCATTTCCTCTTTTGGGAATTACAAAACAGTTCTCATTTTAGTTTATTTGCTCCTACCAACTACCCAGTGGGAAGAAATGTAACATCATTAAAATATGCTGAACTTCTCTAAACAATTACTCAGACTAATAATTGGTTTTATTTGAGAGAATTTCTATTAATTTGAGGCTTTTAGATGTTTCCATTAACAAATATTTAAATGAATATGCAAAGTGGCTTTATCCAGGGGCAAAATGAGCAGGGTTAGAGAGTCCTGTCATTGCAGGTAGGTAGACATTAAAGTCAAGCCCATGGATCTGAGGGGCCTGACCACCACAGTCCTCAATTTTTGATGGTCAAGATGCTGGAAAATAAGAGGTTAAAAATGGAATGATTCCTCAAGCTCTGGATGACAATTGTTAGGCAATATTTTATCTCCAAGTTGAAACGTCCCAAACGACTGTTCCCTTAGATTGCTCATCCACAGAGGTATGGTAGTAAAACGTAAGAAGAGTGAGGCATTTAGGAAATATTAGCTTAGAGGTACTCAGTGGATTCCAGTGTCCTGCTGGAGTCAGCCAACACATTCTTGATTGTGACCTTCCAACCCAACTGACCCAAGATAAATTATCTAACAGAGGGTAGATTTCATATTACCCCTTAGGGAGTTCTTATAATTGATACAAATTGATATTTTCTTTTGGTACATAGAAATCTTATACAAAAGCTCTATTAAAGAAGCCTTGTGGTGAATCCTTTTGTAAATTAAGGAGGTCTTTTGTAATGCAAATACACTCTAATCAATCAGTATTATGTCTGAGTTCTGTGGTTAGGATTTTCTTAAGATACATTAGTAACCCTACAGATAACAAGTATATTGTCTATTTATAAGCTGTTTATTTTAGAACACAGCCCACCTAGAAATTCATATCCCATTGTTTCCCTTTGTTGTTAGTGAGTTGTCAAAGAAAAACATTATTTTGCCCTGCCCTGAAGAGAATGAGAGTTTATTCTAAAGCCAAGTATGAGTGAGCATGGATCAGAAATATGGATTCAAGTTTTCCTAAATACCGCATTCCAATGAGTTAGCAGCTACATGCAATATTTATAGTTACCAAACAGAAGAAAGTCATAAAGCGCCTTTTGAAAACTATTTGTGGAAGCATCAGGTAGGCAGGTCACCCTGAGGTGGGGAAACCTGTGCTATGGGCCTCAGATGCTATGTAAGGATATTATTAGCTCTTGGGTTGTTGGGAAGCCAGGGGTTCTGCTTTGACATTTTATAAGGTTTACTTAGTAGTCACAGGAATGTTACATATCAAAGGATTTATCACAGGGTGTTAAGTCAGATACAGAGGAAGAGGACAATAGATGTGGCCCTGCAAAAGGGCCAAGATAGCCTGTCATAATCTGGCTATGAAAAACATTCCAACCTCTCCACAAATCCTTGGGAATCCTCTTAGCTGGTCATAGTATGCCCATTGTAAGTGAGGTTATAGTGGGGGAACTTCAGTTCTCAGAGTCTTAGGAAATAACTGACTTTAGTGTCACTTAAATTTTGGAAACTTCAGGAAGATTTTTCAAAACTAATAGTGACAAATATTAAGCAGATCTTGAAATAAAAATGAAGTCATATTTCAGTATTAACGTAATGACACTAAAGATCATTATTTTTGCTTTTCTTTTACAAGATGGAGTAGTGTAGTTGGCCCTGTGCTTTCTTAAGAGTAGAGAAAGGGCTTTTTCTTTTTCATTTCCTAAGCAAAAGCTAAGGCACTGAAATCTATTTAAAAATCCAGTTAACATTTTTTCATGTATCTGTTGGCCATTTGTACTTGGGCTTACTTTCCTTCCGCTCCCTGTATATTGTAGTTATGAGCTTCCTATCTGAGATGTTGGTGGTGAATATTTTTTCTCAGTCTGTCGGTTCTCTTTTTACAATGTTAATAGTTTTCTTTGCTGTGCAGAAAATCCCTAGGCATAAGAGAAATGCAAATCAAAACAACACTAAGATACAATCTCACTCCAGAGAGAATGGCCTATATCAACAAGTCAAATAGTAATCAGTGCTGGCGAGGCTGTGGGGAGAAAGGAACCCTCCTGCACTGCTGGTGGAATTGTAAATTCATACAACCACTCTGGAAAGCAGTATGGAGAGCTCTCAAAAGACTAGAAATAAATATGCCCTTTGATCCAGCGACACCCCTCCTGGGAATATATCCAAAAGAGGCCGAAACAACGCACAACAGAGATATATGTATACCCATGTTCATAGCAGCACAACTAACAATAGCTAAAATATGGAAGTCACCAAAATACCTATCAACAGACCAATGGATACACAAACTATGGTATTTATACACAATGGAATACTATGCATCTATAAAGTCCAACAATGTGGAGGCTTTTGCAGGCAAATGGAAGAAGCTTGAGAACATCATGCTTAGTGAAGTGAGTCAGAAGCAGAAGGTGAAACATCGAATGGTCTCTCTGAGATGAGAGACCCAGATCACAACTATCTTGTGGAACTTAAAATGAAAAACAAAGTGAAACAGGGGGGTAAGCAGGGGGCAAAAGGAGAGTGGGAAAGTCCTTGTCACCTTGACAAGATATGTAGGTGCCCAAAATGCTAAACTTCATTGTAAACCTTAAATTTTGTGCTTATACATATCAGTAAAATGGGGGAAAAAATCCAGTTAAAATAAGAAGGTTGTGCCGTTAGAAAAAAACAAAATCTTCAACTTCTGCCACGTATTTGAGACTCCTCTTTTTCGTTGGCTAATTTTTCTCTTGTACTTCTGTGATTCTTTCTGTATAAATGAGACATAAAGGCTAAAGAAGCCTATGGAAACCTATAATTTTCTTTAAAATAATGTATCAGTATCTAAATGAAATTGGAATTTGGATTGGACCAAAGCAGTTATTACTTTAACTGAATTCAGATCTGTTTTACTGATCAATGATAATAGAATGCGACTGTGGTAGTTAAGTGTCATTGAATCAACTTGATTGGCTTAGAAGCTGTCTAGAGGATGAGTAAAGCACATTTCTGTGTGTGTTTAGGTGGGTCATAGAAGCATAACCTTGGGTACTGTATCTGTTTCCTAGCACCTTCCGCTATGGCATTGTTTCACTGCTCTGCTTCTCAGCCGTGAGCTAAGCATCTTTGCTTTGTTGAACCCTTCTTCCATGATGTTCTTGCCCTACCGCCATCTGACCATAGACTGAACCCTCTGAAACCACAAGCCAAATTAAACCTCTCCTTGTTTAATTTGTGATGTCATATACTAGATCTCAGTGATAGGAAAGCTGACTAATACAAAAAGGAACTTCATAGAAAGGTGTTTCTCTTCATGGGGAAATATTCAAAAATGGGGACTAGCTTGCCTCTTTCTTAAATGAGGAGAATTTCCATAAAATAAGTAGAAATAAAAAGGATACTAATAAACAAATCTCAAGTAAAACAAGAAGGCCTGCTGAGAAGGAAGACATTTAGTACAAATTCTTATCTGAGTGAGAGATTAGGCCTCAGAAACGGGAATGGAGATCAGGTAGAGTGTATTGAGGGCGGTGTTGCAAGGTAGTTGTTTTTGAAGTTATTCATAAATTGAGTTAAAGCACTGTGGTTAGGAAGTGCCTACCCAGAAGCAAAGCTGAATTCTTTAGGTTAATGAGAGGAGCCAGCTGCCCCCAAAAATGGGCAGTGTTTCCTAAGGGTACCACCAAACTTTATGCGTCGCAGTGTACAACACAGAATATATGCACATCACATTTGGTCTTTATCTTCTGTACCCCCAATTATGTGATATTTGTGAGATGACAAACTGCATGGATACCACTTATTTTATTTCTGATACATTAAAACACAATCTGAGAGTATGAAGGAACCACTTCATTCTTTGTTTTTTTTCCCCATTTAGTAAAGACATCTTTGAAACCAAACTTAATGAATATGCTCCAAAAAAGAACTTTCACAAAGAGATTAATCCATTTTAAATACGTTCTATTTTTCTATGTAAGAAAACAACTAAGTTTGAAACAGAAATTGAATTGTGATCTTGCATTTTGTTGAATTAATCATGAATTTCTATGGTAATAGCTATCCATTTCTCAATGACTCTACATTATCAAATTTCCTACCAAAGATGAACCTGAATTTTACTTTTGCCTGCTGCTTTAGTTATCTAGACTTGTGCTTTATTTTTTTCACAATGATACAAAGACAAGGAAGGTTGTTGGTGGGTACTTGAAAAGGAAGGTACCTGAAATGTTTAAAAATATATAAGATAATGTTCCTGGAGTCCAATGGCATTTTGCTTTGAATAATTTGTTCTCTCATTTATGTAATTATGTGATTATAGTGGCCTTGAAAACACATTTTATATTATGAGATTGAAAGCTACTATCATTGCTAAGCTCTTCAAAAGTAATTGTAGGAATAAATTGTAGCTAATGCATGACTATTAGCCCTTAAAAGGAAAACAACATGAATCCAGAATTAGGACCAAATTAGTGATAAGTGGTAGTTGTAGAAATGAAGCCTGGAACATCAATCAGTTGGGATTAACCCAGAGATCTGAGAGACCAGAATAACAGCACTGCGGTGGTCCTGCTCACTGGTGTTTTCTCTAGCCTGTTTAGTAGACTTGGGAAAAGGGCAATGGACATGTGAAAAACTTGATGTTGGATTCAACCATTTAAGGCCAGTCACCAACAGAGTAACTCTCCGCTAAGAGTAACTCTACCTGACTTTTAACTGTTGGAAATTTAGAGTCTCATCTTTGGACTTCTTTTATGTTCTTTACATTCTATGTGGATTCATTCATTCTCTGGTAACTCTCACGGAGGAACAGGAAGAATTAGTGGGATTATTCATCCTGCTTTATTCCCTCTGTTGATGAAATTAGTGAATATTTTGTCTTTACCTTACATGACATCTCTCACACGAGCTACCATGGATCATTCCACTCTGTTGTGGTTTGGATCTAATTGTCACACAAAAGTCTTATGTGTTCGGAGGTGGGCTTTTGGAAGGTGATTGGATCACGGACGCACTGTACTCAGTGAATGAATCCATTGGTGAATTTAGTAGCTAAATATACTGCTAGAAGTTAGGTCCTGGTTGGAGGACATAGGTCACTGAGAATATCTTACTTATTCAATGCAGACACCAGAATAATCAACATCCACAAAACTTAAGGGAGGATACATTTATTTTAGCTCACAATTTCGAAAGGCCTCAGTCCATTCATGGGCATCCAGTAATGGGATAAAGGAACTGATGGAAAATAGCTGCTCATGGTATCACAAGATGAAGAATCAGGGGTCTCTTTGAAGAAGCTAGAGCAGGAATGTGTATATCCCAACAGGACACATACCTGTAATCTGTGAGATACCTGTAATGTACCACACACCTATCATCTACCACATGCCTATAATATACTCCCCCCAGGCAGGCCTCACCTTCTGGAAGGACATGAAATCCATATATAGCCCACCACATCCAAAAGCATAACGGTTTTGGGAGACATTTTACATCCAACCATAACATGTGGTATGACCAGGAAGAGTGTTTCCTTGTTCCTGGTATCTCTCTCTTCTTTCTGTTTCCTAGCTGCCGTGGGTTGAACAGCTTTCCTCTGCCATGCCCTTTCTGCCTTGGATCCAGGCAGCTGTGGACTGAATCTTCTTAAACCATGAGCCAAAATAAATCCTTCATCCTTTAACCCATTTCTCATTTAGGAAGAAAAGTGCAGCTTACCGACAGCATCCTTTTAATTTTACATAAAGGTACTCTTTTTTCCCCCATTTTATTGATATGTATAAGTGCAAAATTTAAGGTTTACAATGAAGTTGAGCATTTTGAGTACCTGGTACTCTTTGAGGCTAAAGGAAATCTGACTGGTTTTCAAAATGAAAATAAAATGTAAAACCTATTCTTAGTTGTTTCCAAATAGAACTTGTAATAGAATCCTGAAATAACACAAATATATATCATGACATTTGAGGGTAAGTTTAGGACTATAATCTGCAAGTTGTCCAGGGCAAATGCAGCCACAAGCACTCTTGGGCTAACAGGAAATGGGGTTGTGGGTGTTGGGCATTTTGTACCAGTGATGGTAATGTGATTAATATACTTTCCTTGAAATGCTTTTTAGCTCGATTTTTGGCTAGTTATTCTCAGTCTCTTGCATTTATCTTCCTCTACCCGACTTTTAACTGTTGGAGATGATCAGACTTCTATCTTTGGTCCTCTTTTGTGTTCTTTTACACTCTCTCTAGATGAGTTTGTTCACTCCCTGGCTTCAATCACTACATTTGAATTGGACTGATAACAGCCATATTTATCCCTTCAGGTGGCACCTTTCTTCTGAGTTCAAGATCTATAGGTGAAGAAACTGCCAACTTCTGCATCTCAGGGCATCTCATTGAATGTATCTCAAAATGAATTCACCATTCTCACTCTACCTCCAAACATTCTTTTGTCCCTTCTCAATTAAAGTCTCTACCATCCCCCCAGCATGTAACTCTGAAAGCAAGGAGCCATCTGTGACACTTCCATCTTTTTCACACTCAGTATCCAATTCATCATGTCTTTTTGGTTCTAACTCTGATAATCTATCTCAGGTCAATCCACTTCTCTTTGTATCTTAGTCATTGTCTTGTTGCTGGGAGACAGTACTTGACACTCATCATTTAAGGAAGGAAGTATTTTTTAGCTTACATGTCAGAGTTTGTTGTTCATCATTGGCTGGCAATGGTCGGACGGCTTGGCATGGAGGAAAACAGCACATGAAATCAGTAGATTAATCAACTTGGTCCAATCCCCATGATCCTACCAACTTCCAAATCCATGTGGCTTTGGGGGTAAATTCTGGATTCAAACTATAACACCATCCATTCTCTTAGTCCAAGCTACTTTCGTCTCTCATTGGATAAGAGCATCAGAATTCTCTCTGCACTGACCCTCTGGTCTGCCTTCCCACACAAATTCTGTGCATAGCGGCCAGATATTCTGAAACATAAGTCAAAATGTGTCACTTTCTGCCATATAATCTACCATTAGCTTCCCATTGCCACTAAAATGAAATTTAAATTCCTTGTAATGGACGTAAGGCATTTTATAATCCGGGCCCACTAAATTTATCAGTTAAGTTTATACCATTTTTCCCTGTGCCAATTACCCTCAGACAAACTAGCTATCTCTCAACTTTCATATCTCTTTCCTCATCTCTAATGTTTTATCCCAGCAAATACCTTGGCTCCTACTACCTTTCCCTCGTATTAGGGTTTAAATCTGATTATACCCGAAAGTTCTTATCCTGAAGGCTTGGTCCCCCGTGTAATGGTGTGAAAGTGGTTAGGTCCTTAGGAGATAATTGGAACATAGGGGTACCATCCTTGGAAGGGATTAGTTTAGTTCTCACAGGACACATTATTTCCCACTAGAGCAAGTTCCTAAAAAGAACAAGCAAGCTTGGATCCTTCCTAGTCTCTTCTGTGTTCCCACAAGACCAATTCCTTTTCTGTTTGTCTGCTGTGATGTGATGCAGCAAAGGGATCCTCACCCGATGTCGTCATGCTGTTTGCACTTTACATCCACCAGAATTGAGTCAAATGAACCTCCTTTCATTACAAAGCACTTAGCCTTAGGTGTCATACAGCACACAAAAATAAGACACCTAGATCACTTTGCATCCTTCAGAATTCAGGTTAAGTATTGCTATCTTGGGGAAACTTCTTCAATCCTCTAGTTTGAATTGCCCCCCTCCCCCCATTATGTGCTTTCTAAAAACTTACATATTTTTCTCCTCATTACCTAGACATCAAGAAAGTAGTTATAATAAGGAACATATAATTATAATTTTGTCATTTCCTTTGCTAGACTTAAGCACCCTATAGCCAGAGAGAGCGTCTTTGATTCATCAGCCTATTTCTAACACCTACCATAGGACTGAGCAGAAAATATGGGCCCAGTCCATACTGGTTAAGTAAGCAAATGAGATCTAATCACTTTGTGTTCTTTTTTTTTTTTTGGCTCAGCTGATTATCATTTTGGCTTCCTGGGGGCAGAATCTGTCAATCTTGCTCAGTACTGTATTCTCAGTATCCAGCTCCATGTCCCATGAAGGAATGAAAGAATCTAGCTCAAGGATAGATAACATCCTTCCCTCTGGGACACTGAGAAAGGTGAGCCTACTGTGAAATACCTGGCCTTCGAGAGGCACGCTCTGTATTCTTAGCAGGAGAAGCCTTAGCTGGCACAACACACCTGTGGTAGAAGACTCGTGGAGCTAATCCTCCTCAGACGTCACTGTCCCAGATTGCCTCCAAGAACAGGGACATTAAGGCAGGCCTCTGCGTGTTAGAGGCCCACAGGATAGTCATTTCATCAGTGTAAACACTGACAGTGAGGGTCTTAGTGACACAGATAATGGGGATAAGCAAAGGAGGCGTCTAGAATGGCAGTAAGGAGCATCAGAGGTGAAGCCAGCAGGTAAGATGACTGATGTAATGAAGTTCCAGAGAATTTGGAAAAGTAAGAAGTTTCTATGTATTGGTTGGTGAGCAGATGCCAAGCGCTGTGGTAAAGGTTTAATAGAGATCCTTGAAAAAAATCCATATAGTAGGTGCTTTATTATAGATGAGGAAACTGAGGCATGAGAGATTATTTCCTCAGAGTCATGCAGTTGGTAAGTTGGTAGAGTCATCTTGAACTGCAGTGCCACGCTTTACTCTGTGAACATTAAAGAAAATGAAATACCCTTAAAGTACGATGACTTCCAACCCTGGGGCCTCTCTATCTCCGTGTGGAAATTGAGGAGGCTGGGTAAAATGGCCACTGAGGGTGTCTCTTAGTGTTTCGATTTGGCAGGGGCAGCTTGTTTTCTTCGGAGATGTGGCTGATGCCCCTTTCAGAATCTGTGTCACTTCCCTGGTTTTATTGTTTTGTGCTGTCAGCCTGTACCATGGATACCTGCCTCGCTGCTTCCATAAAGCCTCTGCTCTGCTTGGTCTGTGGGAAGAAGGCCGGTGTCTGCTGACCCAGCCCCCACACCCTTAGTGCTGTTCTGCATCCCCCACACACAGTCACTTAACGCTCCGTGTTCTCTCTGCAGGGCATACTCTGCTCTCCCAGCTGAGGTTGCCAAGGTGGTCGCTGGATGCCTCTAGCTTCACATTTCATGCTCATGGTACAGGCTCTTACCCACACTGGGCAGGCTCTTTGGCTCCCAGAAAGAAAGTGGCCACAGGGAATTCCAAGGCTAATTTTCTTTTTCTTCCACACCAATCTCCTGTCACTTCACCTCTCTGTGGGTTTTGGCAAAAGATCTAGCCTCTCTGAGCCTCATCTCAGAAATGAGGTTGGCATATGTCCACCTCATGGGCTCCAAACCCCAATGTGTGTACCTAATATGCACTCAGTGCTCCAGACACGGCAGTGATAATCATGGTGGCTGCAGGAGTAATGGTTGTCATATCACAGCCACTCCCAGCTGTCCCGCTGGGCGCTTCCAATCATCCCTCTTCCTGGTACAGCCAGGGATCCAGAGTAGAAGAGCAAAGCCACGATGACATTTTGTCTCTCAATAATCAACTGCCCCCTTTCTGTCTTCCTCAGGGGAGCCAGCACCAGCTTCTGAGTCGCAATTCTGCCCAGTTGACAGTAAGAATGAGGTGATCTGCATAATAGGCAACTGAGCTGCTCATGCCTAATAAAAAAAGCAAAATTCCTGAGGCTAGTCAGTCACTGCCTTTAAATAAAACTGAAATCAAATGAAAGAAGAGATCTTTACAATTGTTTGAATCACTACACCTGTGGAAGAGAAGCTGTGGCACTCACATGTTGAAATTTAATATGCAGGCTTCTAATCGCTTAGAACTGATTACTTTAATGAATTTTCAAGGTAGAGCTTTAATTAAAATAGGTCTCTGCGGACAGAAAGCATGCTATCTTGTGAGCTTGGTAAATATTGTCTTTTAAACTAATAAGTTCAGTTACCAGAAATACTACTGCATATACACAGTTGTTTTGTTTATTTTTCTTCCTGTGCTGTGGAAACATAACCAGATATTGAAAAAAAGCAGGCTGCATTTCAAAACCTGGCATTTGGCCTTCGAAATAATAGAGACTTAAATTTGCAGGGCCTCTTTCTCCTTTGGAACACAAAGAATTTTACAAGCATGATCTCATCTTGTCTTCAGACATCTTTCAGTGAGACTGGACTAAGGAAGACAGCATTCACTATGGCAGTATTTCTAGGTCTGTGACTTGGTGAAGGCTCAGAATCGAACCCTCCCCATCCTCTGTGAGTGGCAACTCTCAGGCCAGACAGAGGGACTTCACAATCTCTTTCCTCTTCCTCTTCACCCAGCCAGTTCCACTTTCATCCCTTCAGAAGAAGAATAATAAATAATAGCATACTGTTTATGAGAGTAGCTGAGGTATATGTTCCAGTTAGTGAGGTAAGGTTTGGCATATTTTTTTATTTAATCTGCAAAACTAACCTACGAGGCAGAAATATCTCCAAAGGTTCTTCCACTTAGAATAATAGCCAGAGCCTTTAATGGCCTGTAAGTCCTTACAAGCTCAGACCCCACTCCTCACCGTCTCTCTCTCTCCCTTTACCTGGTTGAGTAACTGAGAGATGCAGACAGGCTAGAGAAGCAGACCCCACCTTGAAATTATCTGGCCAATATTTTTTAAAGAGAAGGCCTTTATTGGGCATCTGTTCTTTGCCAGGTTTCACTTTTATACTGATTTTATTCCCTTTTCAGGAATCTTACTGGAGAGGAAATGAAGACTTGGAAAGACTGAATTATTTCCAATGCCACAAGCCTGGTAACTGGCGAGGCCAGGGCTTCGAATCGAAGGGGTCTGTGTAGATCCTGCTATCTTTTCATTAAACCCACTGCCTCCAGCTCCTGGGATTCTTTCTACAGACACATGGGCAGTGCCGCAACCTCCCTACTGAACGTCTCCCAAGGGTCCTATTTCATTTAACTTCCCCGAAGTAGCAGCGTGATTGTACAGGCTGGAAGACAGTGTATATGACTTGTATCACCTGTCATTCACCTCTAATTATGTGACTCAGCTACTGACTCTTTTACTGTCAGAAAGCTGCTCCTTTCTTTCAGGGGAAAGTTCTGTCTTCATTCAAATAGCCTCTAATTTGTGGGCTGAATATTCACTTTGGGTCATTTAGAGGAGATATTAGTCATGCTGTGGTCAGTTTCATGATCTCTACTTGTTCTTTCTTAGACCTTACTCATCTTCAGACTTATTCCAATGACTTAGTGATCTGCTTTCCTCATAGAAAAAAAAAATGGAGGCCTTTGGCCTTGGAGAATGTGACAGAAACCCCTAGCATTCAACAATACTCATATTCTCCTCTTTTTAAGCAAACAGCTTGACTCTAGTTCCAATGCTCCCCTGAAATAAGGCATGAATGTAAAACCATGTCATAAAAAAAGTGTGTGGAAATGATATGCACTACGTCTAGACTTAGCACAGCTCCATGTGACTCTCACTCTCTTTTCCCATATGTTAGGTCAATAGAGATGCCGAGGATTTAGAGAAACTGAGGTCCCAGATGGTAATGTGGGCTTTCGCCAACCAGAATATTTGCATTGGACTGTGACGTGAATTAGAAACTATTTTTTCTTCTGTTAAGCCAGCGAAATTTGAGCTACAGAAATAAGTTTATGGACCCTGAGATGGAAGAAAACAATAATTTTCGAATATCATACTGTAGAGGGGAAGGGGTAGAAAAATCCAAGAAAAACAGAATGACTGATGAGCAAGAATTAGATATAAGGTGGCAAAAATAATTTACTTGCTTCTTTTTAAGATATCCTTTGTGTTATTCTCCCCTTCTCCCTCCTACAAAGGATTTAATACAATATCGACTGAATGAGATCATTTCTTCCCCATTACAACTTATTAAAGTTGTGATTACCAGTGGCCCAATATCTTGTATGTATGTGCTGTAGAAGTGCACCAAATGACTCTAATGGCAATCCAATTGGTGAAATGTACAGGGAGATTATTTTTGTGGTCTTGAGGATTGAGCCCAGGGCCTTCATACTATGCTACATCCTTAGCCCATTTTTATTTTTTGATCTTGAGACTGCGTCTCACTAAGTCACTGAACTTTGACTGGAACTTGTGATGCTTATGCGTTAGCCTCCCAGGATGCTGGGATTACAGGTCTGCACCACTCACTGGGTCCATCGGGGGAAAGTATTTTTGAAGAGCAGTCTAATGTGAGAGAGAGAGTCTTCCCTAGCACCAATCCTCCTATACCTATGTTGAAATGAGCCTGTCCTAATGCTTCAGCAGTGACTCTTGTCCTTAGGAGTCAGTATAAGTAAATCAACTCACTGGGGAAAAAGGCCTGTATTTGCATATCTAATACCAGAACCCCTGACTGCGGTGAGACAGGATTGAACAGAATGTTCTATATTTACAACACAGAAGGTTATTGTAACCATGTGTGGAGTTATTCGTTACTCTTACATCTGGAGGAGTTTTGTACAGGTGACTCCTTCAGGGGATGGAGTGGACATAACCTAGTCAACCATAGCTGGGCAGGGCAGAGGGAAAACTAGATTAAAGCTGACCGTTCCAGACCTTTTCAAAGCAAACTTGGGCTTTATCATTTCAGAAAGATGAGAAATTATTTAATGTAATCAGTCTTTTAAAGTACACTGAGCTTGGAGGCATATTTTTTTCCCAGACACAGGGGAAGCTAAGGAGATCCAGCCAAGTGAGTAATCGCTTTGTGTATATATTTATTTGAAGAAATCAGAATGTTGTAAATGAAGTGCTTCTTCCTGAAATATTAATTTGGAGACTTGCCTGAGATACAGTTTCTGCCTCTACCATGTTAAGTAAAAATTTGTTTCTTAATGAGTGACTAATAGCTGTATGTCTGTTTATTATTATTCGGTCATTAAACATTCACAGAGCACTTACTTACAGAGCTCTGTTCAGATGTTTCTTAGGGGAATACGTGCATATGTAGGCAAAAGACAGAGCCTTGGGATGCTGGTTCCTAAACTCTTAGGACCTCCCCTGTATTCCTACACAGAGCCTTCCAGAAAGCCAGAGATGCTTGCTCTCTGAAGTGATATTCTACCTGCCCTTGGTTTCCACTCCTAATTTATCTAGGATCTGTGTTTTCAGCTTCATGGATTTATTCCCATAGTCTTCACTGCTACTCAGCTGCTTCCTATGTCTTGCTTTTTATTAAAGTTTTTAGTTTTTACTTTTTGTTTTGTTTTTTGAGACAGGGTCACACTTTCTAGTCCAGGCTGTTCCTGAGCTCACTGTGTAGCCCAGACTGGCCTAGGAACTCAGTGGCCGTCCTCCTGCCTCCACCTCCTGAGTGCTGGGATTACAGCTGTGCACCACCATGCCTGGTTTTGTGATGCTGGGGAATTGAACCTAGAGTCTTGTATTTGCCAGGCAAGCACTCTAATCACTGAGCTATGCCTCCAACCCCAAACATTAAACTTTTTTAATTTGGCAAAAGTCTATATTCTTTGTGAAAGATACACAAAATATAGACAATCTTTCCAAAAGAGTTTAAAGCAACGTATAAAAGACATACATGTATACCCATGTTTATGGCAGCAAAACTAATGATAGCTAAAATGTGGAAGACACCAAAATATCCATTGATAGACCAATGAATACCAGTTTGTGATACATGTACACAGTGAAGTGCTACTCTTCCATAAAGACAGATGGATTTGAGGCTTTTGTAGGTACATGGATGCAACTTGAGACCATCATGCTCAGTGAAGTGATTCAGAGGCAGAAGGTTAAATATAACATGGTTTCTCTAATATGAGAAATGCAGAATACAGACATTCTATACAACCAAATGGGATGACAGTAGGAGTTAGGGGGTATGAGGAGGGGGGTGAGAGGGCCAAAGCGGAAGAGATTGTAATGTTGATGTGATGTATATGTACCAAAATACTCAAGCTTAATGTCAACATTTGTGTATTGCATACATATATATTCATAAAATTGGGGAAAAAACAAAAACAGAGACAAAAGAAAAAAATGCGTGGCTGACATTTGGCAATTGTGAACACCTTGTCTTTTTCCCAGCTATACAGAAGTAAGTGTACTTTTAATTTACAAGTATGGCATTCTAATCCACACACAGTTTTATAAACTATCTTTTGATCAATTGGAAAAATGTTTGAATCACTGTAAATATATGTTATATGAATGGCCACATAACATTTCACTACTAAGAGGTTACTATTTACTTAAACAATCATATGTTGTTATTAAGTTATTTTCTTTTCATTGTAACAAGAGCTATTTTTGTACTCACCCCTATAGACACCTGTTTCTATCCTATTATTTCCAAATAATAAATTCCTAGAATTTGTGTTTCAAGAAAGCCGAATTTCTGTGTACTTTCCGGAGGTTATTATTCCCTTTCTGTTGGGCATTTGATTCACCTTATTCAGATAATATCGCTTCCAAAATGGCTCCATTTCTACATGCAAAAGTCTCAGTTCCAGTGTTGTACCACCAACCAAAACCTCAGATCATACAGCCATTATCAAGGCTGAGAATGAGGCTTGAATTTCTTTACCCAATATCTTGGAAATGTTTGGAATGCCATTAACGGTTAAGGGAGACTGCTGTCACTCTTCTCTTCCTGCCAGCAGTAGTCTGGCTGGTGCCTGGAAGGAGGAGGAGGACCTGATCTGTAAAAGGACTCTGGCTTATCTTGGCATTTCTACTCATTTCCAAATGGGAATCACATTACTTAAAATATAAATAAGATTTAATGACTTTAAAAATATGTAGCTGTCTCCATTCTAACTGCCCATTAAGGTGAAGAGAATGCCTTTAGAACGCTTTGGAGAATGATACGCAATGAGCTTGAAGCCCAGTGGGAAGGGCTAAAGGAGACACAGCCCGGCAGTTCCAGTTCTACTCTGTCACTAACTCTGAGTGACCTTGAGACAGCTTTTTCCAAGCTGGACTTCTATGTCCTTCTGTACACAAGCAGAAGGATGAGCATTGATCTCTAAAATTCCTGCAGTTTTAAAGATCTAAGATTACAAACCGACAGGTAGAGGTTGCAGTCAACCCTCACCTCTTTTTTTTTTTTTTTTTTTTTTCCTCTTTCAGGCTCTGAGGTTTGTTGGGAAGGAGATGATTTGGAGAATCTAGTGGTACTTCAGGGTGAGTCTAGGGTTTGTGGACAAGAAATAGGAAAAGTAAGCATAGCACAGTGCTTTAGCAGGCAGAGTCATTTTTTTTTTTTTTTCCTGGTTTTAGTTACTCTGCTTTATCTGGACCCGAAGAAAGAAAAATAGGTAACTTTTTCTCCCAAATTGTCAGTCTTTGTACTGTAGCAACTGATGTCCAGGCTGGCAAGGGCAGGTGTTTCAAGCAGCCTGATGCAACGTGGCTGATACGCAAGTCCCTCCGAGATATATATACTCACCCCTGCCAGGGCCATGGTGCTCATTGGACAAGAGCTTTCTGGACTGCAGTCAGGAATCCTACAGGCATAGGTGACTACTCTGATACACTATCAGGACTGCTACCTTGAGCCACATGAGTTAGAGTCTTTCCCTTTAAAGTATACAGAGATGCTTGTTATCAAAGCACCCTCGTTAATCTACTTATTTTACATCGAGCACCTCAGAGAAAAAGTAGACGACTGAAGAAACAGAGCATGGCCATTGCCTTCAGGGAGTCGGGGTGGGGAGAGAGCTGTAGGGTGGAGGGAACCAGGCTGACACCAAGTGTTGTGTTCAGTGCTGAAGGGAAAGCAGATATGGATCAAACAGTCCTTGTCATGGAAGGTCTGGCTAAGCCAAAGAGAACACTGAAAACTCTTGGAAGAGGGAAAGGATACAGTGGAAGCATCTTGGAAGTGCTAGGAGCCCACCGGTTATGGGGCTACGAGGCATGTCGCAGTGGAGGCAAGAGAGTAGGGAGAGTTGTAAATTAGCATTTTTCAAACTATGTTGTGCTTATTCAACACTTGGGCATTATGATAAACTGCAGATTGTGATGCAGTAGGTATAGACGTGAAGGTTGGGATTCTAATCTCTAACAGCCTCCCAGGTGATGCTGATGTTCCTCGTGTTCTCAGAATGTACTTACAGAGGCAGAACTCTAAAGGGCTGATGAACTGACTTGGTTGTCATAGAAATTCATTCTGTAGTTGTTGAAAGAAACAATTATAATAGAAAGACGTGTAGTATGGTTTATTGGGTTTAGAAACTTGTATAGCTACATATGTGTGTTTGGATGTATGTAAAATAGCTAAATCTAGTGTTTATTGTGTGTGCCAAGACCAATGGCAAACTCTATGATCCCTTTAAAATTTTTATACTAATAAGCTGGGCATGGTGGCACACACCTGTAATTGAAGCACTTGGGAGACTGAGGCAGGAGGGTTGCCAAGAGTTCAAAACCCAGCTGGACTACATAGTGAGTTCAGGCCCAGACTGGGCTACAGAGCAAGACTCTGTCTTAAAAAAATTTATAATAACCTACGAGGGATACTGTTAACATCTAAAGAACCAAGGAGCAAAGGATAAAGGAATTTGTCTATGTCTACACATCTAGAAAGTGACAAAGACCGCTAGGCAGCAGGTCTTCAGCCATTATACTCTTCTGTCCACCCAAAACGCATTCACTCCTCAGTGGGAAACTCAAGTTATCATTCATTTTTCTGCTTATCTTTTGCTATCCCAATACCTAACATGATGCAAAAAGTGTCTTTTAATAATGATGGCATGAAAGGAACACACATCAAATGAATGTTTACTTTGTATTAGGCTTGACCAGGGCTTATTACATAAGATCATCTCATTTAATTTAATCCTCACTGCAATCTTTTCAACTAGTTGCTGTAATCTTTATTCTATTTTGCAAGCAGTATAACTAGACCATGCAGAGATAAACAATGTATTTTTGATCACTCAGCAAACATGCAGGAGGACCAGGATTTAAATCCAGGTCATCATGATTAAAAATCATACAACTTTCATGTAGCTACTTAATGAATACTTTTTGAGTCAATTCTATTTTGGCTATCTAAGCTGTATAATCAAACTATTAGCTTCTGACTATGTAAGTTCAGAGTCATACCACTCCCTGCACTAACCCTATCAGTCCCTAGTCCAAATGTCCTGGTTACCAAACTTTGCCCACAGCCCCACTCTCAAGAGGCCTTTACACAGAATATTGTCAGGGTGGTAGTTGACTCTGCCAAACAGACCTGTGCAACAGCCATATTTGAGGCTTTTACATTTGACAACACTCCACATTACCTACATGACAATACTCCACGTGCTCTTTAGTTGACTTTAAAAGGTTGTTTTAAGGTATGTATTTTGAACTTAACAGTGAATCTGAAAAATCAAAGTAAGTGAATATCACAAAAGAAAACAGATGCGCTAGAGCTTGGATTGGGGCTTGTATTCAGACTTGGTCAGGTTGTCCTCATTTAGATCCTGTGAAACCACGGTTAAGTTGAAATGAATTGTGTGAAGTGAGATATTTTATACACACAGAAAAGTATGTAGACAGAACAGTAGAAAAGACATGTCTATATTCCCACATTCTCAGATAATAAGTGCTAATATTTTTCTTTAGATTTTTCATAAATCATTCACAGAAACTTTCGGTTTTAAGATGGTATAGTGAAACAGTGATTTTTGAACAGGGATGAACATACTCCTCTCCATACCTAGACACTTTGTAGCCATGTCAGTATCTTGTATGTATTCTCCTCTAAAATTGATCTACCTGAGAGGTATTCACAGTGACTTCATAGTGTGTCCCACTGACAGACCATTAAAAATAATTTGAATTAATTTTATTGTGTTAATGATATAAAATTTTATTTGCGTACAACATGGCATTTTGAAATATCTATATATTGTGGAACAGCTGTGTGAGACTAATTGACATACGTGTTACCACACATACTTTTCAATATTTTGTGATGGTAATATTGAAAACTGACTTGCACAAATCATAACACCTAAGTCTTGAAAGTAGCCTATATGCCCGTCAGTAGATGAGTAGATAAAAGAAAATGTGGTGTGCATACGATGGAGTACTGCTTTGCCAAAAGGATAATTTGAGTCTTTTGTAAAGCAATGGATGCAACTTGAGATCATTACGCTGAGTGAAAAAGAAACTCAAACATAGTTAAATATCACATAGTTACTCTTTTATGAGATTCCCAGTACATAAATAATTAAAAGGGCAAAATATAAAAGACCTGTGAGGCTACAGAGAGGTTGACTTTGTGGAGTTGGGAAAGGGATCTGAGGGTGTGGCAAAACCTGAGGGCAGGGAAGGAAAGGGGGAGTAAAAGTGATTAAGATGCAGTATATTGGTGTGCAAATTCCCCAAGCAGAACAGAATTATTATGTATCACAAATACACACAAATAAAATAATAGTTATGGGGAAACACATTGAAGCCCGGCTCCCCTGAGAACTTTCCTATACACACTATGTTGTTATTGACTACAGTAACCATACTATGCAACAGATCTAAGCTTATCCTCCTGTGTAACTTAAATTTTGTGTCCCTTGAACAGTACCCCCCTCCCAGGGCTCACTCTGCCCCAGTTCCTAGTGGCTATCATTTTGCTCTTAGCTTCTATGAGTTTAATTTTATAGTGTTCCACATAAAAGTAAAATCATGCAGTAGTTACATTTTTGGATGTGAATTATTTCACACAAATAACTTATATGATTTCTTCTATTTTCAAGGCTGAATAACGTTCCATTGTGTATATGTATTGTGTTGTCTTTATTCATAATGGGCAATTAAATTGACTTCATATTTTGGTTATTGTGAATAATGCTACAGTATATATAAGAATACAGATGTCCCCTTGGTGTATGTTTTCCTTTAAATATTTCCTTTAGTAGTGGAATTGCTGAATTATATGTTTTCTATTTTGGGATGGGAATCTCTGTGCTGTTTCCCATGATGGCTGTACTAATTTATATACTCTTCAATAGTCTGGAAAAAAGCAACTTTCAGATGAAATATATTTAAGTGTTTCAGCGTCTAACTTGAGTTCGAAGACTTGAATGACATTAGACCAGAATTCTTTTAGTACTTGTTTATGAAAATTAAGTTTCTTAGCCAGTGTGCTGCAGCGTATTTGTATAGATATCTCTTATCAAGCTAAAGAAATTCCTTTTTATAACTGCTTTGCTAAGACTTTTTAAAAATCACAAATTTACAGTTTCTTATTTAATTAAGTAATTTTTCATCATCCAATGAGAATATCTGTTTCTTTTTTCTGTCTTAATGCCTGGAATTCATGTAACTAGATCCTAAGGCGGTTTTCTAAGTGATCTCACTGGATACCTCATGGAAATATTTTATTTAGGACTTTTACATTTGTATTCCTAAGTTGAAATCACCTGTAATTTTATTCTTTTTGACCTTGACCTCTTGGCTTATTTCAAGATGAGGTTTTCTTTGATATATGAGTTGTGGACTTCATTTCATTTTCTGGTCTCATATTGTTTATAGACGATAAGAGTTACCTATTCACCGAGGTTTTGCCCTAAGAAATGTTCTGGAAAGTTCCTTGCCCTACTGCTTATTTTGTTTATTTTGACTGCTAGTTAAATTTCTCCACTGTTTTTGTTTCATTTATTTATTTGCTTTTAATATTAGTTTTTGGTGGTGCTGGAAATGAAATCCAGAGCCTTATACAGGTTAGACAAACACTCAACTGCTAAACCTTACCACTGGCCCCTGTATTATTTTAGAGTTTGTATATTTTTCTTTAGTCAATTTGATTAATTTTTTAGAAAATTACTTATTTTGTCTGCATTTCAGACTTACTGGGCTATGCTGATCATATTACTATTTTATTATTTTTACATTTCTATAGTATCTATACATCTCTATGGTGTTTATAGTTGTGTCTTTTATATTTTCAATATTTTTTGGAGAACTAGCTTCTACATTGTTGATCATTTCTATTGTTTTTAATACTTCAATTTTGACTTTTATTATTGTCATTCCATTTTTCTGCTTTAGTTGTGTTTATTGCTATTTTATGACTTGATTTGAAGTTTTATATTCAATTTCATATTACATTTCAACAATGCTTACTATTCAGTAATGCATATACTTAAAAGTATAAAAAGTTTCCTACATCGTTCCCTTTAAAGATATCCCACCAATTTCAACTATAGCCCTTACATCATTATTTTTTGCAAATATTTAACTATATTGATTATGATCTTCCCATTTATAGTATGTTTTGTACAGTTCATATTTTTGCCACTTTTATTATTGATTTCTAGTTGTCCTAAATGTGAATAAGCTCCATATGGTTTTGATTTCTTAGAACTCATCAGGTCACCCTCTGAGGTATGCTACGTGTGTATTTCCAAAGAACACGAACTCCACATTAGGAGTTCAGAGTTCCATGTGAGTCTGTCAGAGAGTACTTGTTAAGTATTTCAGTTGCAATCTTCTACAGGTTTGAGAATCTTTGTTTGTTTGGAACATTCGTAACCTGGCAAGGTATGATAAATAGTGTCTTCTCTAATTGTGGCTTTACCAAATTTTGTCATTCAGTGATATTTATACACAGTTGCACCATTAGAATTATTACTGGTGAATTTTCCTTTTATATGACATAGTTCTGTATTAATGTTTGTCACTTCATATGATTTTCCAATATTACTATTATGAATTCAGTGCTTCCAGTGTTCAGCTGTTGTGCCTTTTTCAATCCCCGTACTTTATTCTTTTGCTATAAGAATTATTTGTTTTCTTTCCAAAGAACTGAAAACATTTTTCACATATGCTTTTAACTCAATATTTACAAACTAATCAAAATTTGCATTGATAATATATTAAATAAGGGAATGTGTAGCAAGGGGCATCTGGAAAGAGAGAGAAATAGCTATATTTTCAAGTTTCTTCCATTTGCCCGTAAAAGCCTCCGCGCTGTTGAACTTTATAGATGCATAGTATTCCATTGTGTATAAATACCACAGTTTGTGTATCCGTTGGTTTGTTGGTGGGTACAGAACTTAAAACGGAAAACCAAGTGAACCAGGGGGGTAGGGGCAGGGAGGGAAGGAGGGGAGGGGTGGGGGAGGGACAAAAGAAGAATGGGAAAGTCTTTGTCACCTTGACAAGATGCGTAGGTGCACAAAATGCTCAACTTCATTGTAAACCTTAAATTTTGCACTTATACATACCAATAAAATAGGAGCGGGGGAGAGAAATAGCTATAATTTCAAAGGAAGTTTTAGGTTAGTTTGGGCCCAGAAAATAAGCAAGATATTGCTAGAAAACCATTTCACTTTTTTCTGGATTACATTTTCTCTGGCTTTTCTCCTTCTTCCAAAAAGTTAGTTTTGTGGTCTATCTGCTTACCATGTGCAAGCAGACTGGACTTGTCCAGAGTTGAATTACCGATGTGCTGGAACCAGCTTTTCTAGATTATGAAAGTCACACATTCAGTGATCCCACATTGCTAGCATGAAACTTCAGAGGTGAAAAGATTCATACAGTTGAAAGTGGTAAATCCTACAAATGAGCCCCACACCTGCCCTCACCAAGTGGCGTATCAGCACAGCCCTGATTACGTTTGATATAGTGCCTGACATTTGGGCTTAATCTCACATGCTCACAGTTTCCTTGCATTCCTCTATAGGATCTGGAATGGAAATTTAAAAAGTAAGATTAAGTTTTGGCCTATTTTTTAATTACTTATTCTAAGTTTTGTGAGCAAATAAAAATTGCAATTAAAATTTGGTTTCTCAGTGTATAAAAATTTAGCTAATATATTTGAAATAACCACAACTCTTCCCCATGGACTAAATGATGGTTCCTTGTAATAATTCCATTTTTTATTTTAAATTTTTATTAGCATGAGTTTGTAATACATATTGATTTCATACAGCTTGTGTGATTAGTGTATGTGTGTGTGTGTGTCTCATCTTGATCATTTTTGCTTCCCTTTCCCCTCCACCATCCCCGGATCTTCTTGCCATGAATACAAAGTCTATGTTATTGTTTTCTATATTTTCTTATTTTGCTCTTTGGGTTATTTATGTTTTGGGTCTCGGTGCTTAACCTTTTCTGTCTTCTTTACTTTTCTAGGCATTGTGGTCTCAAGGTGCATCTATTTTTCTACAAACGATTCACATTTATCTTATTATAGAATTATAGATAGAGAAATTATATATTATAGATTATATATATATATATATATATATATATATATATATATATATATATCATGTTTTCACTATCCATTGTATCCATTGTCTGTTGCTAGACATAGAGGCTACCTCAAAGATCAGCTATGGTGAATTATGCTGGTATAAACATGGTTATGCACATATAAGGGTAACAAGATGTCTTAACACTTTCAAAGATGCCCAGAAGAAGCTCAATGCATCCCTTACAAATAACCTATAAATGGCTATAGTCAGTCCAGTACTGGGCTTTGTCTTTTTTAATGGGTGTGTCTACACTTATGGATTATTTTTTGTTTGTGTTTTCTTTACGCTCTATATGTTCTTTTCACTTTTTATTCCTCTCTACACACTTATTCGAATAACAAAGGAGTCTTTTTTCCTTTCCTACTCTCTCTGTTATACTTTTTTATGTCTAGTCTTTTGGTGGGTTCCTTTAACTTTTCTCTTTTATGAAAGGGGATTATATCTAAGTGGCTCGCAGGATTGTTGTAAATTGCTTATGAGAGTATCTAGCTTATACTAAGTGCTGTTTAAGTATTATATGCAAGTAGTGGAAGTATTAATAATGTTTAGATTTATCAAAGTGCTTAGCACGTTATTTGTTTACAATGATTTTTGCATCTGACACTTTTGCTCTACTCCTTGCTTTCTTCTTGTGGTAATACATCACTTAGCAGTTCTATTAGTCGGTGAGTAATAAACTCAGGATTTATGTGCCTATGAAACTTTTTATTTTATATTCCCTTTAGGATGATAGTTAAGCTGTATATAGTGCATTAGGTTGTAATTTTCCCTCAGAACTACAAATACGTTGTTACACTCTTTCTTGACATCTCTCATTGGTGATGTGATACCTGTAGCCAGCATTGTTTCTCCCTTTGCGGTTAATGCTTCTTCTCTTTGTGGCTTCTAATTGGACTGCGATGTTCACCATCAGGTGTCTAGTTATAGCTAGTTGTAGCCTTTCTGCTAGGGCTTCAAGATACTGTTTGCTACTTGAATTTGAGGAGGCAAGCACTTTTAAAAATTCTGAATAAAGTAGCAATTACTTCTTTGAAGATGTTATCTATCTTGTCAGATTTTAAAACTCTTGCTTGCCATATGTTGACTCCTCGCTTTCATCCTTCATGTTTCTGGACTTTTTTTTATTTTCCATATGTTTATCTCTTTGAGTTACTTTTAGATGATGTCCTCTGACTTCTAGGTCAATCAACTCTTTAGCTGTCTTGACCATGTTGTTTGACTAATACATTAAAATTTTTAATTTTAAGCATCACATTTTTTGAATTTTTGAAGTTTTTATTTAGATCTCCAAACTCACTGATTCTTACTGAAATTGTCCCCACTCTATTGTTTTAAATAATAATTTGAAAGAGATGTTAAATACAATTTTAATGCTCAGTTAATTCTACCTGTTGGGGATACGAATTCTCACTTGTGGTGTTTTATTTTATTCTAATATTTGATTGTCACCCAGTCTTCAAAGGAATCTATTTTTGGTAGGCACCCCAGATCCTTTGGTTTCAAATATAATCCCAAATCAATTTAGCTGTCATGTGGCATCCCTACAAAATTCATGTATTTTAAATTTATTCTTACATTTATGTAATCACTCTGTTCCTGAATCACACGAGGGGGTCCCCATCCTTGAGAGGTAGTTATTTTGTTGTTATTAGCCATAGTGCCATGAAAATGGTGAGCTACTTTGCTGCTTCCCTTTGCTGGTGGGCAGATTTTCTATTACCTGTTTCATATAAAAGTTATACATGTGCAGGGATGTTAACTATACATTTTGACATGACTTCCATCTTTATTTGCTGTTCCTAATTACATATTAAATCCAAGCTCCCAGGCCTGTCCCTATATCTCCATGGATGCTCCATTTTAGTATCTGTTTACCAGTCTCACTTTGAGGTCTTACTTGAATTTTGGCACGAGAATATTTCCTCTTCTTTTTTGTAGCCTTGACCATGCATTTTTGTCTTTTTTATCTAGTATTTTCTTGTGTTTGGAGAAGGAGGGGTTTTTTTTTATTTTACTTTTATCTCATCACTTTGTCTTAATATTTATAGGAGCCAAAATGTTTGTAAGAGGATTTTATGTTACTACTGATCTCATGTCAAGAATATAATGTGATTTTTGTTTTACAGTAGTTAGTATCATTTATTTGAAGCCATATTCTTGATGTATAATTTGCTTCAAAGAACTTTCCCCAAAGAGAAATATAGACTAATTAAAGCACATTCTCATTTAATGTGAAAATTTCATATAGGCTCCTCAGAGGACAGTTAAAAGATAACATAAACGTGCCAAGGTTCAGAGTGAGGCAAAGATGGATTATGCTTAGATACCTCTTCCGGTGTTGTTTTCCTGCAGTGCTTCACCGAATTCAATGCTATTGCTAAAATGTCTCTCATGACCTTCTGGCTTCTAAATTTTAATCTTCAAAGGTTTCAAAAAAAAAAAAAAAGATCTTTTAACCATGTTGCTGAAACACGATAAAAAGCAAAGTTGGTTAGGTGGCATTTCCCTGTCAAAACTTTGAAATTGAGGGATTCGAATGACCTCTATGGTCAACAAAGGGGGCACAAATGTTAGGGCTGTCACACTCATTTGCCTAGAGTATTTAAGTCTAGTTATAGGAGAAAATTGTCCTGAGCTCTTTAGTTGTATACATAGAAAAATGTCCTTATGGGTGTATATTGTAATGCTGGCCTGTACCCCTTTATAGATGAAGGCCAAGAGCCAAGTTGATAACATCTTTGGCTCAGACAGAATCACATTTCCATATACTGTAATTCTCTGTAAGATTTTCAACAGCACTGGACAATATATGTTCTATTCATACAAACACTAGAAAAATGCAATAAGATAATTACAAATACAAATAAATACTGTGCTGTAGGTGACAGAGACATCATTACTGGTATCTTCATGATGTATATCTGGGCTGAAATGTCATGTGTTACCAGGATATATACTCTTGTGCTTCGTTCAACTTTAAATTTACACTATTTAAGTCTATCCAGCAACCATTGCCTTTTAAAGTAGGCTTAAAATACAGCCAGATATCATATTTATTTTAAAGATGAGAATCTTCACTGAAACCAACAGAAGACATCTGAATTCCTAACATAAGCAGCACAGAGATATGTAAAGAACACAAAATTAAAAATTAAGCAGCTTTGTGATATGTGAGAAGATGCTTGCTATTATATTTTTATAAACAAGATCTTTCTGTATCATCCAGGCTGGCCCTGAACTTGGTATATAGCCCAGGCTAGCCTCAAAGTGATAGCAATCCTTCCTCAGCCTCCTATGCTATTATCTCTTCTAGTAGTAATAATAATAGTTGAATTCCTGATGACTTATGTGCTATTCATTGTGATGACCTTAACTGGCAGTAACTCAGTTAAGTCCTCATAATTACTCTCTGTTGTAGACCTTTTGCTTGAAATATGTGCACTGTAGAGATGGAGAAACTGAAGCTCTGAATATGTAAGTGATCTGTTCCAGGTCACATAGTTAATAAGTGGTAAAGCCAGGATTCAAACCTTGAAAGTCTGATTCTAGGCCTGAATTTTTTAACCACTATGTTATACTGCTTATAAAATAGATATAGTAATGCTTATCTCATGAGATTCCTCAGGGAGTTGGGCATGGTGGCACACAACTCTAATACTAGCATTCCGGGAGGATGAGGCAGAAAGATTACAAGTTCTATTCCAGCCTGGGCATTATTTGGTATTTATAAAGCCACACCCCAAAATGCTAGTTTATCAAATAACAATAGGCAATATTTATTGAATCCTTACCGTATGCCTGTTTTGCATGCTTTTGAAGTAAAGACAAAAATCAATTTTCATGGTATCTCTCTGAGGATGACATTGAGATTATCCCTATTTTACAGAGAACAAAATAGTGGCCAAGAGAAGTTTTATTAGTTAGGATTCTTTAGGAAAACATGATGAATAAAAAATATGTGTGAAACTATGAAAAGGGATTTGTTAGATCTGCTTGCATAGTCATAGGTGAGCAGTCCACAGTGACCATCCAAAAATGAGAAGCGAGTCCAAAATGGCCACCTGCATGTGGGAAAGCCAGAGAATCACGTAGCTGCTCAGATGAGAGGTGGAAGCTGCCAAGGATGTGACGGATGTGACAGCAGTCCAAGATGGAGGCCACAGATGAGGCGATCAAGGTTGAAGGTCTAGGAGCTCCTTGTACGTAGCTGGTGTGAGTCTGCTGTGGAGATTGATGTCCAGGGACAGTAGTAAAGGCTGGAACTCTCCCAGAAGAAGCAGACAATTCTTCCTTCGATTTTTATTCTGTCCAGGCTATGTATAAGCATTGGCTGATGCTGCCCATATCTGACATGAGTCTTCTTTCCTTGGTTTAGTGACCTACACGTCAGCCATCTAAAGACACACCCAAAACAGTGCCCTGCTCATCCTCGAGCTGTTTCCTGATCTATTCAAGTCGACAAGGCATGATTAACACTGACAGAAGTTAAGTAACTATTTTAGTGTTCCCTGGCCAAAAAGCTAGGATGTGGAACTGCATCAGTCTAACCCCAGGGCCTATTTTAAATGCTGCAGATGTCTCATTGTTAACTCTGTTACAAGTGTGTGATTTTTCATTCAATTCCATCATCATATGCCAGAGCCCTGCATCAGTTTTCTATTTCAAAAGCAATGATTGGCCATTGATTTCCATGATCCTTTAAAGAAGAGCAGAGACTAGGTGACGTTTAGAGAAAACATCAGGCAAAACATTGTTAACAAGTCAGGATACGGTTTCTGCTCAGTAATATTTTAACATAATAATTTCAAGGTGTAAAATTAGTGATTTTTCCCCAAAGCAGACAGTATAAGTAAAATAAAAATGACATTCCCTAGCAATGTCTGAATAATATATACATGATAGGAACACTTAATAGATATTTTGAAACTTAAATAAAAGTATGATCATTTATGCTGTTGTTTGATCATAACCATTGTTGAGATGAGTGATGCATTGTCTATAATGCCAAATACAATAGGAGTAGAGAAAAAAAGGGAAATTCTAAAAGGCAAAAAAGTGTATATGGAGGCCAAAATATAGTTGAATCTTAAAGTGTTTGGGGGAAAATAATATTAATGAAATTCCAAAATGTTGATCATAGGAAGACTAAGTGGAAACAGCCAGATTATCATGGTGACATGATGGGACTGGGGCTAAATTCATCTGAATAACTATCTAGGTGAAGATGAGAAAGAAGAAGAGAAATTTAGAAAGATATTACATATATTTGTATAATAATATACATATAAACACACAATCACTGTAACATTCTCAACCAAGTAAGAGCTGAGGGGTAAAATTTAATATATAAAATATTTATTATTTTTATAATCTAAACTGTATATATATACTTTCATGTATAACAATGAGGGAAAGAACATAAGCAACTAGAAGGAAAAAGTATGCCCCAAATCAGAGGTAATTGTGATTTAAATCTTGATGTGTATCCATCACAGCTCATTGTTATGCATGCGTATTTTACATAGCTTTAAACAAAATATAACTGTACATACTTTCTAAAAAAGTAGAGTTTTTAAACATAACGTTGAAACCACATTTTGATAAGTAATAATCTAAAATGCATTTTAAATCATTTAATAGTTTTCCTTTATTTCAAAGATTATTATTGTTCATTTAATTCTCTCTTATTGGTGTGCATTTAATTTGCACTTTTTATCTTTTATAATTAGTATTACCAATATTACCGTGAAAATATATTTTCAATGTACAGATCCTGTAAGTTATTTTGTTAGATTCATATTTAAGTATTTTATGTTTTGCTGTAATTACAAGTGGTATTGCTTCTTTGCGTATTTCAATTTCCACTTGTTTGATGTCATCATATAGAAATACAGTTGATTTTTTGTAGCAATCTTATACCCTGCAATTTTTCTTAACTATTTTTCCCATTTTGTTAATACATATATATGCGATACATAATGTTTACATTGAACTTGAGTATTTTGTGCACATATATATATATATATATATATATATATATATATATAGCGTCAGAATTACAACCCCTTCCCTCTCTTGTTTTGGTCCTACATCCCCCCCTTTCCCCCAAACTCCCACTATGCCCCCCCATTTACTTCTATGAAATGGCTGTATTGTGGGTTTCTCATGTGAGAGAAACCATTCGATATTTAACCTTTGGTGTAAACTCATTTTTTTCTAGAATCTTTCCAGTTGATTGTTGAAAACTTTTCCCAAAAATAATCATATTTTCTCTGAATGAAGACAGTTTTATTTCTTCCTTTTGCATCTGGAAGTCTTTTGTTCCGTTTGTAGCCAGGACATCCAGTGCAGTGTTGAATGAGAGAGGTGAGAGTTGGCATCCCTCTGGGATTCCTCATTGTAGAGGAAGCATCAACACTTCAATCATTTAGTATGACATAGAAAAAATCTAGAGAAGTTCTGCTATCTGGTTTAGTAGACAGCATTTATCAGTTCATGTAATTTCTCATCTGCTCACATTTCCTTAGCGTTTTTAAAAACATAAATGAATATTGAAGCTTGTCAATAATTTTGCCGTATCTCATGAAATGATTAATTTTTATAAAGAAGAAATCTACTGTTAGGGAGACTTCATGATAGATCTCTCTAAGTTTTTATTTAGTTTTTTAAAAGCTACTTTATTTTTAATATTTTAAGCCAATATTGACAAAAATAATATACAAATACACAAAAATATTATACTACAAAATATTTATTTCACTGAAATGTATCATAAGGACAGGTATGGCTGTTCTTTCATTTAAATTTATTTGTCTAGTTTTTCCACTATATTGACTTAATTATGGAATATATTTTTCCTTTGATATAAACAATATTTTTTTCATCTAGCAAGTTGCTCCATGGTCAACTGTTACACATGTTTGCAAAGATGACGTTTTGTCTTAGGTTTGCACTGCTACATATAAAAAGTCATATACCCAAAAAAGAGTTCAAAAGGTTTTCATTAGTTCAGTACTTGCTCCCAAGGAGTTCTGTCACTAGTGTTTCCTCTGTCTCCAACAAACATGCTTTTCCAACAGGCTACATAGGTCTCTTCAGTTCACACCCAACAATGGCCAGTGCGTGACATGAGATCCGGCAGGGACTCTATTTCCTGTGAAAACCCACTACTGCATATTTTCACATACACTGCTCTCTTTCTTGTCAAGAATGGAAAAGTTTTTGGTTTTTTTTTTTTTTTTTCCTTTTCCACTAATAGGAAGTAAGACTTACTAATAATAGAATTTGGGCAGGGGATTTTTAGTTAAAAATGAAGGAGGGTAGAAAGCTGTCTGTTGTTATGATTTTAGAAAAAATAAGAAATATCCTGGATTCCTAAAGTTTCTCATCAGTATTCTGTGGCCTTTTAAATTTGAACTAACCTCATATTTCTCTGTTAAACTGAGGTTAAGCCACTCATTTATTCCATGTCTCATTTTTATTACTTCCTTCAAGAGCAGTCCACAGTCCACAACAGTCAGTGTATTAATATCTCTGTGTAATAAGAATGAAAATGCAGAAACAGAATTTTGAAAACACAATACCATTCATAATCACTCTGACAATGAAAATATTAATACCTAGGTAAAAATTTAATAAAATCTATATAGGTCGTGTATAGTGAAAACTACATAATATCAATGAAAGAAATCCAAGACATAGTGACTAGCTCTGTCTTACTGTGCATGTTTAGGCTATTTATAGTAAATGGAACTATTTATGTTTACATTTAATGTATTCCATTTCATTTTTTTTTTTTTTGAGATAGGGACTCGCTCTGTAGTCAGGCCTCGAGCTCATGGCAATCCTCCTGCCTCAACCTCCTGAGTGTTAGGATTACAGACTTGCACCGCCATGACCAGTTTATGTGTTGCTGGGAAATCAACCTCCAGTATTTAGAATGTGCTAGGCAAGTGCTTTAACAGCTGAGCTATTCCTCCAGCCCCCATTATTTCATTTTTGTTCTTCCTTTTTTCTCCTTTTATGCTTTCTTTTTGAGTTATTTGAAAAATTTTATCCTGTGTTTCTAAATATGGTTCGTAATGCTTTATTTTATTGGGTGCTCTGGGTGTTACTGTTTATATATGTGTGTCTCTATATGTGTGTGTATATGTGGATACATATGTTCATGTGTGTAGATGTATATTAAATATGTTCTAATTGACTTTCCACGATCTAATTAGTGGAAATCTTACCACATTAAGTGGAAATCTTACCACCATATATAACTCCCCACTCAGTCTGTAAGTTTTATGTCTATCTATACAGAAAATCTCATCAAATTATATTATAATTTTTTGTTTTAATCATCAAATATTTTAAAGAACTCAAGAAGAGAAGATTGGTCTAATTATGTTTATCAGGTAGGTGCCATATCTATTGCTTTCTCTTAATTCCTGAGTTCCCAAATGTTATTCAGGTGTCATTTCTTTTTGAGGAACTTTCAGTCAGGCCTTCTGACTGCATGGTCATTTTGTCTTCCTTCATCAAGAATGTCTTTACTCCATCTTTATTCTTGAAAGCTTATGGTGGATAGAGAATTCTGGGTTAGTGGTTATTTTCTTTTAGTACTTTGAATCCCATGGTTATGAGAAATCATTCATATCAGTGTTCCCTAAAATACATCATTTCTTTCTGGCTAATGTTAAGGGCTTTTTCATTCATTATATTTTTTGGTAATTTGATTATGACAGGCATGGGTTTCTTTAGGATTATCGTTTACAAAGTTGCCGGAGCTTCCTGACACTTGGATTTTGTCCATCACCAAATGTGGGGAGTTTTCAGACACAGCTTACTCATTTTTTTCCAGCTTTATACTCTCTTCCTATTAAACTCCAGTCATGCAAATGTTACACCACGTAGCTGTTTCCATACGTACGAGCTGCTTTGAATTCGAGTTTTTACTTTCGTTTTTCAGATTAGGTCATTCGTGATGGTCCATTTTCAAGTTTGCTATTTCTTTCTGTCATCTCCATCTTGCAACTGAGCCCTTCTGCTGTATTTTCATTGTATTTCTCAGTTCTAAATTCCACATTTGGTTCTTGAATATGTCATTTTTGTGGTAGTTTATACCTGGCTGTCATCTCTCTCTACTTTTGAGGACTTTTATAAAAGCTTGTTTAATTGGATAATTTTAATAGTTCCTTTATCGGATAAATCTGACATCTATTTAATATATTACCATGGCATTAGTGTCAGATAATTTTTTCATGTTCACATTTTCTTTTTTTTATGTGCTGTGTAGTTTTGGATTCTATCCTTGGACATTAAAATACTGATAAGTTATACATCTTGCTTATGAGAAATGTTGTTATTTAAGTTTATACAAACAATTGACTCTCACACTCAGGCCACAAGTTCCAGTCTTTTATGGTTTGTGGTTCCAATTTCTGTTCCATTTTCAAAGCCTTTTAAATGCAAGTAATATATTTTCCAAATGTGCGCCACCCAGTGGCCAGTCTGTGACCTGAATGAAAGTTACCTCTGTCTTGGTTCTCGGAGTCTGCAGTTATGCTTTTTAGGATCTGATATGTGTGACCTCACGAACAGCTTAATGGATTTTCTATCCTAATATTCTCTTTATGTGTACATGTGTGTGGGCCTGTGGCATAGGAGCTGAAGTATTCACTCCATGTTGCTGTACATTTCCCATGACTGTGCCTACTGTTGTCACCAACTTGTGGGAGTACCCAGGAGAGCTCACAATGCAGGATTAACCACTCTTTTTGGACCACAGACCCTCTGATTTCAGTGAGTAGTTACTCTCCCTGGGAGATTTTGGAGCCTGAGAACCTCCATCCCTCTTTCTTTTGCTGCTGTGCTATGGATACACAATTGCTTGGGAATTGCAGTATGAAACAGTAGAGAAAATTTTTAAATGTCAATTTAGCCCACTTGATCTCAGAACTTGGAAGTTACTTTCCTGCTTCTTGAACAATAAAAGTTTTACTCGAAACTTTTTATATTCATGCCAATTCCCTCTCCTAGGTTTCAGGCCATATGAAATCTAGGCTGGAAGATAGGAGTGTGGGTACAGAATAGTAAATTCACTTGTGATTTGGTGGCACTTAGAATTATGGTCCACTGCTGCAATCTGTTGGTTACTACCTATTTTCAGAGTCCTCAAGTAGGATTTCACACATTCAGTCAAGGTCTTATCATTGTATTCAGTAAAGAGAGCCTAAAGTGCAATTTTACCAGGTGACTTAGAACTTGAACTTACCAATTACTTTTACAGTAACAAAAAGTGAAAACATATTTTATGTTTACCTTAACATTCACTATTTCAACACTCTTAATTTATTTGCATTCTTCGAATTTTCCTTCTTCCTTTGACATACAGATATTTAAAGATTCTGTTTAAAGCTTGTAATAAGAGGGCTGTCTCTCAAACTTTGTTGAGAAAGTTTATTTTTTGACAATTTTTGACATTCTTTTATATATTTCCTATAATTTTTGATTAAATATGAGAAAGTGTGAGTAAAAATCATTACATATAGCAGAAAATAGTATTTTCTCTGGCGATGAGAGTCCCTCTTCTGCTGGGCATCAGTGTTCGTGATTGAGTCAGTCCAGTCAGGAATTCAGTGAAGTTTGTGTTATATCCTTATTCTGCTTACTACCACATGCTTAGAGTGAAAATGAGGGGCTGATATTTTTCTGTTGTTGCTTTTATTTTTTCCATGACGTCCCTCACCTTTCACCAGCCCCTACGTATCTGTGTATCTGTGCTACAGATGGGACTTTCCCAAGTGGTCTCTAAGACTTTGTTGCATATCACTCAGTGCTAGGCTCATACTTTAGGATGGAAAGGTTTTCTTTTGCCTGATCCAGGCTCTCTCCTAACCAACCCCTCAGAGGCCTGTTATCCTGGCACTCTGGGATGCGGAGGCAGGAAGATCATAATTGGAGCCCAGCCTGGAGAACTTGGTGATTTAGGGAGATTCTGTCTCAAAATCAAAACTAAACAAATGGTCCGGTGATGCAGCGCAGTGTAGGGGCTCTGGGCTGGATCTCCGGTACCAGCACCCCCCCCCCACACCCCAGACACACACACATACAAAAAGGTAGAGTTTTCTCGGTGTTCATACCTTGTCTTCTTGTAGCACCCGAAGTCAGCCTTGTTTTGTACTTGATCATGTGTTGGAATTTCCTTTCCATTTCTTACGTGATGCAGATATTTGCTCTGTTCCTGGTGCCTAAGAGAAAAAACTGTTGTAGCTATTTTCCATATGACTTAAAGCTCTTGTCTGGAAGGATGAAAGAGCTGGGAAATCAGGTTAGACTTGGTGCTGGTTCCTCAACAGCAGCCAGTCACCTCCTGCATGCCTGTGTTACCAAGAGGATTTATCTCCTTGTCTCCTGTTTTCTCTCCAATCTTTCTAGGGAGCCCCCAGAAGACTTCTCAGTGGGTGAGTGTGGCCTCTCCTAATGTCTGTGGTTCTTAGCCATTCCTTTCTAATATTTCATCCCACTCTTGGCTTTTAAGAAGCAACTAAATCTTAAATGATTTCTTCTTTACTTGTATGGTAACTCTCATGTTTCTCTCTGCTGTGCCAAATATGAAACAGATGGTGTGTCTCAACTCTCCTTAAAGAGGTTCAGCACTCTGAAACTCATTTTCTTGTGTTGCCCTGTGTTTTCACATTTCTGGTGGGGTCAAGAAGCGTTTTGCTCTCATCAACCATTCTTTCCTTCTTGTTAGAGTGGGAGTAACGTTCTCTCGCCCATTTCCACCTCCTAAGTAGAAGGACAGTCGTTGTGACTACATCTTCAACTACTTCATACCACAAATTCCTGGAAAATGCAGTTGAAATAAGGGCTATATGTAAACATGATTTATTTTCCCCGTTTTATTGATATGTATATATGTGAAACTTAATATTTACATTGAACTTGAATATTTTGTGCGCAGATATATTGTGTCAAAATTGCAAACCTTTCCCCTCTGTAAAGAGGTTTTAAAAGACTTTTTGTACCTGTAGCCAAACTGCTGTCAGGAAAGTTCTGCATATAAATTTTCTTCAACTATTGCTATGGTTGTCCAGCACTGTAATATTCATATCAAATGAAACTATCCTTTTACTAAGCTATCTATGGGATTTATTTAAAGGCTTTCTCTGTTCAACTAACATGAAATATATCATTGTTTTGAGCAGCTACATAATTCTAAACTAATTGGAAAGACCACACATCAAAACTGTCACTATTAAAATATTTGATAAAGTGATTCCCTGGGCATGTCAATGGTGAGACCTCCTGAGAGAATATGTAAATATCACCTTCCATCAGTTTCTGTCTCTTTGGGGAAACTTTTATGGGAATCCCAAGATTACTGATGTGAATTAATGTCAAAATATTAAGAAGAGATAATAAAAGAAATAACTGTGGTTGCTAGTTAAGCAAACAAGAAAACACCATTGGCCATAGATGTTATGTGGAGTTTGGCCAAATCCCTAAATCTACTAACTTGTAAGCCATTTCCTTTTCCCGCTCTAGATCTTGGAAGGTTGAGACCCCACAGAAACATCAGCAGCTGGAACTCTAACCTCAGATCTGTGTGTGATGAGTCCTCCTCTGCTGAGCTAGTCAGAACATGGTGTGGACCCTTCTGCCCAGAGCAGGTACAGGCTGAGCAATCTGCTTCTGGTCCTCTTTTCTTTATAGCTACTCTAGTTCTACCTTTGCCTTCTGAGTACGCAAGTATCCCTTTATTCAACCGTTGGAGCATGTTCTGGGGACAGTAGGGAAATTAATCTCCATGCCTTGGTGCATGGGCAACAATTGGTATGGAATGAACAGAAAGGTACTGCCTGACACATGGTCCTGGCATCTGTGACTCTGGAGTGGCCCTTAAGTGTCAGCCATTAGGCTTGGGGAGCTGTGAATCAAAGAGAATAAAGGGATAAAGATTGGAGGGGGAGGTGGCTCTTCATTGATGGTTGCAGCAGCACTGTAAAGAATAGACCGTTACATGGACGGGGTTGTCAGCTTAGAGTGCAAACTGGCTAAACACAGGAAATAGGTCACAGATATCTGGAACCTGTGAACATCCCTCAGAATGAAAATGAAATAAGAAAAAGCGAGGGAGTATAACAGATTGTGTATTTACTTAATTTTAAAAAGAAAGCCATAAATGAAAGTTTAGTTTGAATTGCTAAGATTATGTTTTCTGTTTTTAGTAGAAAACAGGATGCCTGAGAGCTAAGTTAAGTTTTACAGAAATGAAGTTTAATTTCTGAACAGCGGACCCCGCCCAAATATGTCCATGTCCTAAATCCTAACTCCTATGAGTGTGACCTCATTTGAAAAAATTCTCTTTACAAATGTAATTAAATTAAGGTTCTTGAGATAAAATCAGTGTGGATTATCTAGACGTTCCCTAAATCCTGTGATAAGAGCTGGAGGAAGATCTGACAGTGAAAGAAACCCTGAGAATGAGGTAGGAAGATGGCTTCAGAGATTGCAGTAACACATTAAGGAGCCAATGAATGCCAAGGTTGTCAGCGAACACTAATAGCTAAAGGAGACGTAGCACTGAATGTACCACCTAGTTTATTGTTCTTCCTTATAGCAGCTCTGGATGCTCATACACACCCTTAAAGGTAAGCTAAGAAGATGACCCTCCCAAAGGCCTGACACAGCATCTCCAGCCCATTCATTTCTCTGTAAGAGTTAGCCATTCCTATATGGTTAGGAATCCTATGGGAAAATGTACTGAAGTTCTTTCAGGAAGAGATCTTCTCAAAGGAAAGACGTACTCCATGCCGTGAGGAGGAATCAAATCTCTTTGGTCATTCTAAGGGGCTCCAAGTGACCTAAGGGGTTAGCCGCAAGAAGTCACTTGGGAAAATGAAGCCAGACAGACGGATGAGTGTGACAGAGGAGGCAGAAAGAAATACACTCCATGTGAAATAAGCAACAGATCAATTTACCTTCTTGGCTATGTTGCTATTTCATTGCTTTTCAAAATTAAGTTCCACTTAGAGAAAGGAAAAAGAACTTCGACTTATCGATTGCCAAGTCTCTGTGGTGCTTAACACACAACATTGCATTTGATCATCACAACTACCCCAGGAGGGAGACAAATGCTGTTGTTACTCTTATTTTAACAGTTAAGTAACAAAATCTCACAGTTAGTGCTGGAGCTGAATTTTCAACTCACCTCTGGAAAAGAAAAAAGTATACACAAGTATGCATGTCTATTTATATGTAGAGATACAATTTTCATCAGTATTTACAAGGGTATTTTTAAAAACTGAAGAATTCTCTCTGGAGTTTCCTACTTCTAGTCTCCTACTCTCCTTAGAGGTATCACCTTCTTTGGAAAATCTTGAGACTTCTCTCTACTACAATCAAACAGATTAAGATGTCCCTTTTCTTTGTAGGCCACTCACCAATAATATCTTTTATCTATTATGATCTGTTTCTACTTATTTCTCCGCTACAAACCATGAACAAGTCAAGCACAGGTACTTTCTCCTTACCATCTCTGCATCTCTAGCACCAAACACAGGGTCTGCTCTGCAGGAGGAACTCAGCCGTGGGTGGATGGATGGATGGATGGCTCGGTGGGCACGTGTGGATAAAGGTGGCAGATCTTTTCCAAGTTCAGTAGGCCCGGGCTTTCTTCATTGTGTTAAGCCCATAAATTAAGAAAAAGAATAATGACAAAATAAGCTTATAACACTTGTACTCTGTTTAATATATTAACATATATTCAATTTTAACACATACTTAAAACATCACTTTGGTATAACCTTACTTGGTTTAAATGAGTTACCTAAAAACGGCCTGATTCAAAAGTACTATGTGCTAAATGTTTCTTTATCGTCCAAATATTATGCCTAAAGTTCCATTTTGAGGCTTACCGTGAAGATGAGGCTCAGGCCCAGGGGCTTTTCCCCCCTCACAATCTCCATTGCATGTAATCATCCCTGGGTGGATGAATACAGGAATGACTATTTTTTGTAAGTAGTACACACCAAAATCTTTTGCCTCGTCTATGAAAGCCCTTCTTGTAGAGGTATGTAAAAAGACATCGATTTAACTGATAGTCACATGTGGTGAAAACAACAACAACAAAAACTAACTGTATAAATTGTGTAGCATTACAAAGAGCAATGATCTCTGAGCCCTGATGCCTGTCCTAGAGATATTATGTGATCTTAATCCAACTTCTTTTCTCCTGCAGACCTCAGTTTTTTCAATAATTATTTAAATTTACATATCATATCCCTTTCTCATAAGAAGAGAGAATTTGTGGTGAAGGAATGGGAATGTAGGAAGTGATTAGGGGTGTGAGATCTCTTTTCTTGCCTGTAAAATGTGGAAAGAATTAAATGATCCCTAAGCCTCACATGGAAAACAGAAATACTATTGTATTAGTTTCTCTCTTACTGAGACGTTATTGTTGGGTAATTCACAGCTAAAGAAGAGTCAGACAAATCACAGCTAAAAAGCACAGCAGAGCAAGCATGAGAACTTCATGGTGCATGGAGTGGGGAGTGTTGCCAAAGAAGGGGCTAAGAACCAGACAAAGGCCCCGAAGTCACGGCTCCATAACTCATGCAGACACACATAGCACTGTGTGTTTACTAATCCCCCAAACGGATCGCAAGCCAATCAAATTGGCAATCTACTTGAACCATCTCTTCCCACTCCTTGTCAATTTGATACCCAAATACATCTATTTAAAACATACCAAATAAGGACAAAGTCATGATTCCATCTAACATGATATAACTAATCCATGTACAGCTGAAGTACATTAATCCCTTCACTAACATCTCAACAGTCACAGCATTGCTAAAAAGTCCAAATCAAAATCTCCTCTGACACTAAAGGCAAACTCTGTGTTGTGAACTCCCATAAAAAAGAAAAAGAATATGTAACCCCGATGTAAAATGGCACAAGGTAAACATTCCCAGGTCAAAAGAGAGGGATTGGGGATGGAAAAGAATCATACAAAAGGAAGACTGAAACCCAGCAGGGCAAACGGTAAGTCCTACAACTTCATGTTCAGCATCCAGGGCACTTGGTATTGACAAATGAGTTTGAAAGGGCTTGAGTGGTTGCACTCCTATGATCTTGCCAGTTTCAACCCCTATGGCTTCTCTCCTCGACTCACTCTCTTCACATTGCGCAGCTTTGCTTGTGCAAATTCCACATTCTTAACGATTCCAACTTCCTATGGTCTCTACTGCACTTCCAGCTTTATTCCCATGGCTTCCCACACTGCCCTCTCATGGGGTTCTTGCATAGCCTCCCAGGCCTACCTTTAAAATCTGGGTGGAAGTTTCCTGTAGCCCACAACTCTTGCAGCCAGTGAGACAGCAAAGCTAGAATCAAATGAACAATGCCAAAGTCTTCTCATAGTGGGATCAGTAGCTGGGCTCCTTGGATCATGGCTGCAGTGACCTCTGAGTGATTGGATGGCTGAGCACAGTGAAATTCCCTACATGAGTCTTTTTGAGCAGAAGTCCTAAAAACTCTCTCCAACTTGGCTTCTTTCAGTGGCATTAATATCTTCAGCAAATACACTCCCTTTGATCCCAACTTTATATGCGATTTCTTTTGGGCCAACATTTGTCTTTCCGCTTTCTTTCCTGTTCTGTTTTTGACTCCTAATTCTTACTATAAGTCTGGGTAAAAGCATCTGGCAGTATCCATATCATACTGTGAATATTAGGATAGTTTGAAGTTTCACCCACCAGATCCATTAGTCCACCATTCTTAATTTTAACTTTCAGCAAACTCTCAGGACACAGGCAAAGTGTAGACATATTTTTGCCAGAATGTAACATGTGTGCCTCTAGTCCACTTTGCAGGTAAAACTTCCTGTGCATGGCCTTTACTGTCTGCATTTCTATTATCATTCTGGTCGTCTGAGTCCCAAACAGACTCATAGCTCGCTTCTGTAGCTCACATCTTGGAAACTTTCCAAACTCTTCCAAAAACCTCTTCTGAAGGCTTCTGAACCACATGGGCAGGTATGATCATGGCAGTAACCCCACCTCTCGGTTATCAGTTGTCTGTACTCGTTCACTTTCCTGTCAGGCAGACACTATATGCAACACCATAATTTAAAGAAGTATGGCCTTAAGTTGAATCAGTTTCATTTCAGGGGATTCAGTCACTGGTTACTTTGGCTTCAAAGCAGAAACATGGTGGGAAGCCATGGCAGAGCAAAGATGCTTAGTTTCTTCTGGCTGCCAGAAAATGGAGCAGGGGAGCAATGCTGGAGAAGAGGACCCGCTGAGACACATCCATCAGTGTGCTTTATGGATTCCCTGGAAAGATGCCAAGCCTGTCAAGTTGTCACTCCACCCTTACCATCACACCTGTGACCATTTCAGAACCCTGGTGGGGCAGATTCTGAGCAACGTATGTTTTAACTATTTCATCCATTATGAAGTCAGAAAAACCAAGTCATCAGACAATTGCAAGAAATCCTGAGCAGTGTGGACAGGAAGAAGAATATAATTTTTTAGCTCTGTGTCTAGGCTTGCAGACTATAGTATAGCTGATGGGTGGACAGATGCCTTTTGGAAAAGTCCAGCCGGCTTTTTGTGTCATCTCGGGGAGTGGATGGGAGAGTAGAATAGAAGAGCTACATTTTTGAGGATCTGTTGTAAACTAGAGAGAATGTTGTGTTGATATGTTATTATCTGCATTTTTACAAACATATCATTAACTGCATTTTACAGATAAGAAAACAACATCTCAAATAGATAAAGTGACTCCAATAAACAGATAGCTTTTCGGTTTACCGCTCGTTCTCTGGCCCCTCTTGTAATGAAGGAGGGGGGAAGTGCCCAGCTATAGCTGGTGGAAAATAAGTTCTTTCCTGGTATGCTTGGCTCCAGGGCCTCTGTCATACAGTATTAATCATATTAGCATTTCTAATAGGTAAAAATTATGAAGGACTCTGGGCCAGGGCAGTTTGATAGCAGAACCAAGCAAATAGCAAAACATCCTGATTAACATGCAATATATATGCACCAGTACCCCAAGTTTAATGTAATTATTATGTATCACAAATACATCTTAATACAAAGAATAATTTTGGGGAAAATTCAGTAACATTTGTTTAGCTCATGCCATAACACAAGACCAGCTTGAGGCACTCTGTTCGTATTTTGACAAACCCAGCAGAGGAGCATTTTTCTTATCATTCCTCTGAAGAATTCTTTTGGTACACACGCACACGCACGCACGCGCGCACACACGCACACACACACACAGTCCCTGATGGTCATTCTAATGGCTTCAAGACACTTCCATTTTTCCACCAACACTCTTCTCCTATCCGCATCTGGTGATGTCTCGTTTCCTGCCTTGGCTCATTCCCATCAGTGGTTTCAAGTGTATTATTCTCCACAGTCTCATAATCCCAGTGCAGCGAACTTCGATTTTTTCTACTTACCCAGCATTCATTTCATTATCTTCTGATGAGCTTACCTGTTCATGGAGGAACCATTTGGCCCCTCATCCTCATTGGCCCGGATAGGATTCACCTCCATCTGTCTCTCAAGGGTATATGTGTGACCTGGCCCTGGTCCACAGACAAGTTCCAACCTCTGATGATGTGAGATTAGACATGTGACGATTGAGTTCAATTCTGGCATTTTGGTTGTAATTATTGGTAAGGAGATCTCCTTTCAGTAGATTTCAGTAGGTTCTTAGGTTGTCAGAGTGAAGGCCAGCCTGACACAGGGAACCTCTTCAAGTTCCATTTTTGTCACATGCAGTTAAAAGTCCCAAGTAATACATTGAAAGAAGCCCCTATTGCTTTTCTCTCTTAACTTTAAAAATCAGAAATTTATTGGTCTCGTCGTAAGGTTGCCTGCACTCAGCACACACCAACTTCAGCCTGAAGGTTGTAATCAGCTCTATAGATTTTCTTCCATGCCTTTTACTTGTGACTCTACCTCTATTCTCCCACCAGAAGAGTTGGTGTTTTCTTTTACCGTACCATCTGAACTTGGCTTCTACATCTCTAGCACTGCCAGTTCTCTTGTTTATCCCAGGTTACTAGAGTGAACGTCTGCAGCTTTCCTTGCAAATTTCATTTTCCCAGATGGCAATCTCTGTGCCTACTGAGGGCACTTTTCTTCATTAAATTATTTTAAACTAAGGATTATATCATTTCTGGAATGCTAGACCCCACCACTTACTAGAGTTGGCACTTTGAAATGTTTGCTATATATAACAAATGACAAGAAGTAAGAAAAATGTATCCGGATAGCTTTGGATAGGAACTTTAAAGAGTGTAGAAAGGTTTAGGAAGGAGCTGCTGTTTCCTGTGTTCAATTGAGACGAGTAATACCATTCCACATCTTCCTCTAAGTGCTTGATGTGTCCTTTCTCTGCCAAACTAGGTGCTGGGGAGACAGGAGACAGGAGACATAGAGACAGACAAGACACACTGATACAGAGCATACAGTTAAGTCATTTTCTGAATGACTTACAAAAGTCACTTAACTTCTCTGACCTCAGATTACATATATAATAACTATTTCCTGCCTTCATCACAGCCCCCAGCCCCAACTCTGTCATTGAGCTGCTGTGACTAAAAGGCTAAGAGTCATTCCTATCTCCTCTTATTCCTTAATGGCCTTTCCAAATAGCCACCTGATTCTGCTGATTGTATTTCCTAAATGTGTATCAAATCTGTCCACTTCGTTCCATCTTCATTCTATTCCCCCATTCCAGGCCACTCTTGGCTCTCACCGGGTTCTCTGTCACTGTTAGCCACTGTGGCCCCTGCTTCTATTCCTGTATCCACAGTCAAGTTCTCACAATTTTGCCAATAATACGTTTCCAAACTATAAAGCTTAGCATGTCATCCTCTGGCTTAGAATTCTTTAATTATTTCCCATTGTTTTCAAAATAAAGTCCTCACTCCTTACTCTGGCCAAGTCAACCATATATAATTTGTTCCATCTCTGTCCCTCCAACTTTATCTCAGGCTGTGCTTCCCCTAGCTATATATATGTTCTAACAACAATGACCTATTTTTCTACATTTTCCCCCAATTAAGGGACTTCTTTTTGCCTGAGAAGCTTCTCTCCCAACCCCTACCCCTCTGCCAATTTTATTTACTTTCTGGTTTCAATTTGTGTATCAGTTCCTCTTAGAAATCTTCCTCAGAGTTGAAAGTGCCTCCTCCGCCTCTTGCTGACTTTGTCACTTATTTGCTGTGCCACATTGGGAGGCCCCTTCTAGCCTCTCCATTCCTTAGGGCTCTTCCACTTCCTCGGGGCCCTTCACGTTAAACATCAGCTGTTGTGTCCCTGATGGTGAGAGAAATAAGTTCAGACCCCACATTGGTCAGGGCTTCCCTGCCCTGCCTTGCCAGTGCCCAAGCTAACTTGCTGTTGGAGTGTGTGGCCACATGCTGGGGTCTCATGTTCCTGGGTCTTAACGCTTTAGCTCAGGAGAGGTTGGGCTCATCACAAATTGCTGTCAGTAAGCTCTCCAGAGAATGCGAACTCTGGTCTTCCTTGAGGACGGGTACCATGAATTCTCTTTTATTTTTAAAATCAATTTGTTTATTGTGGAGATGTTCAAGCCTACATAAAACTAGAGAGAAGAGTGCAGCGAACTATCCCGCATCTATGATCTATGTGCAACAATTAAGAATCTTGTTTCATCTGTCTTCCTTACCCATTCTCTCCAATCTCAGTCATCAGGCTAGCTTTAACACAGTAAGTATATCACATCCAAAGATTAACGAGGCCTTAACTATTAAATATTCAGTCTTATTAATTTCTCTTGTTTTATCTATGTTTTCTTTCATTTGGGGTGTTTGGCTTAGGATCCAACAGACTCTGTACACTATTTATAGTTGATAACTCTCGAATCTCTTTCAATCAATATGCTCTCACTTCCTCTTTTCTTTGCTTAAAATTTACTTATTGAAGAAACAGAAGAGCATACATTATTCATCTCAGACTCTCTGGTGTCCCGAGCAACAGCGAACAGGTGCTGAATGAAGGACTGAAGTATACCCTAGCCACTCCATTGTGGCCCAGTGCCAATGGGCTCTGAACTTCTCAGCGACCTTTGCTTGTTCCCCATCCTTGGAAGAATCTTTCTTCGTTGGTCCACCAGTTTCCTGGTCTGTAAAGTGGAACTTCTGGTACTTGCCTTCTGCTCCAGTTCCTGGGGAGGTTGTAACGAAGGCTGGGATTTTAAAAATAAAGCCAAAAACAGCTTTGAGCAATTGCTGCTATAAATACCCATGAGGAATTATTTTATTAAATGTCCTTTGTTCCCAGAAGCTTCAGGGAGTGTGGTAAGGTGCAGAAATGACTCCCCTTTTCTTTGCCCTTGCCACACTGCTTTTGTGAAGGTAGTGAGTGGAAGGGACAGGGTTAGGGGCATGCCCTGGGCTGAGAAGCCTGGAGCCCGAGAGTCCTGGAGTCCTCGGCTCCCTTTAGAGAAGTCAGGCCAGCTCTGGCCAGAGCAAGCCTGCAATATCCTATTCCAGCCGGTCAAAAATAGAAAAGCCAGGAGAATGTGAGGCCTGAGACAACTGCCTGCTTTGAAAAGTGTCGGAAGGATGTGGCTGCAGGTGGGGGTGAATGCCTGCCCAGAGAATGAAACCAGCCAGGAAGTTGCTGAGCCCCCTGGTGGGGAGCTGAGATTTGAGCTGGACTCTTGACAACACCAGTGTCCCTGCAGCACCAGGAGACTCTGTGGTCAGGACACTAGTAACAATAGAGGTTTTGCCTGAAAATTTTGCACGTGTTTATGAGTCAATCAATTTTTTATTTCAAGCAGAGAGATCAGAGAATCTCTGATGAGTGGCCAGGAGCTCTGTTAGAGAAGCCAGTTAGTTCAAGTTTCAGCCTTCCCTGGTCTGGAGAGAATTCCACTCTGAATCCAGCAGTGAAGCAGTATTGCTCTAGTCTGTGCAAGGGTCCAAGAAACAAAAAGGGGCCTTCTCTTTTGGGCATCTTAGACGTAATCTGCACTCATGCCTGGCCCTTGCAGGAAGGGATGTACTCAGCATCTGTCCTCTCCTTAGCCCTCTAAACACACACACCCCATATGGTGGCACTTGTTGAGGCAAGTACTTCTCATCTGTGACATACTGGGCACACATGCAGGGAGTGTGTCATAGGAATTACAAGAACAACAACAGAACATGGGAGTTTGCAAGATGAGCAAATCACTCGTATTTTTTAATGTAAATTTAAAGTAATGAGGGCCGAGAAGTCCCCATATGTGAAGTGGGAAGGTTGAAAGTTTCGGTCTTTTCTGAGATTTCTGTGTACCCAAAAGAGGAGCTTATTTTGGAAATGGAATAAGTATGATTTTTTCCCCCTCATCAACTCAAAAGTAGTTGAACTGATTTAGCTCAAACTATAAAAAGTAAAGCTAAATGCTCCCTGGGACAAGATTTCCATGTGGAATAGAATGGAAGCAACTAGAGGGGTGAGACCATGGGTATATAGTTAGTGCCTTGACATCATATCCCACCAGCTAAACTTTCAGCTGTCCGTGCAGGAGTGGCTAGCCTGTGGCCTGCCTCTTTTGGTTGTTATTGTTTTGTTTTGTTTTGTTTTTTTTTGTAAGTGAAGAGGAGCTGTCTTGGGTCACATACATGCATATATATATATGAGTGTTAAAACTTCCCTTTATTTATTTTTTTTTCATCATAACATTGAAAACAATCCAGGGCAAACAGCTGGCAGGCCATATGTTGGACACGCCCTTATTGGAGGCTTTTGAATCTGGGTTTTGGGACATGAGGTAGTGAGCCAAACAGGCAATTAATTGAAAATTAAATGCTCTATTTAAGAAGATTTTACTGGAATTTTGTAGGAATCTCACATTGTTTTTCTAAATATTTTCATCTTATATGAAACTCCTAGTATAGTCAAGATTTTCATATCCATTTAACTAATGAATTTAACCCTGTATTGGCCAGTTAAGGAGAGGTATTCTTGTTATCTTTTGGATCTGGAGCTTTTCCCCAAAGCCTCATGTATTTGGATGTAGTAGGATACCTGTGAAATTGTGTGCTGTTGGGAGATGGAGCCTGACCGGAAGGGGCAGATGCTTCTGGGTTGACCTTGAGGGATTATGTTAACTTGTTGAGATTGGGAAAGCCCAAGGCAGAGCTTTCAGGTGTGTGTTGTTGAGTTGTGGGCTAGGAAGTAAGGGAGGGGCACTCACCTTGAGTGTGTTGGAGTGGGGTGTCTTAGTTACTTTTTGTGGCTGTGACTCAATACCTGGATGCATAAGTTAGGAGAGAAAAAGTTTCTTTAGCTCACAGTTTCAGAAGGTCACAGTCAATTCATAGGTGGCCAGCAACAGTGGAAACACATGGCAGAGGTGTAGGTGGAGGCAGCTCCTCATGACATTGCAAACAGGATGCCAAGTCAAGTACCAGAAGGAATGAATGAATGAAGGAAGGAGTATATATCCTTCCATGTGCTTCCCCAGTGATCGCCCCTTCTGGGTCCAGCCTCAGTGTTCTCCCTCTTCCATGTTTAAGCTGCCACCACACATAATCCAATCCACACACCTGGAATCTATAACACATGCTTGTCTTCTACTAAACATCTATAACCCACTACACTAATCCACTACACACCTATAATCCACCACACACCGTAATCCACCCACCAGACCACCTCCTAACAGCACATAGTTCCATAGATAATCCATAGCATCTAAATGTATGAAACTTTTGGGGAACATTATGAATCCAAACTACAGTAGGGGGCCAGCTGGCAGGTTGGACTAGATAAATGAAGGAAGAAGAAAAGAAAAATTATTATAGCTTCTTCCTGGGAGGACTCTGGCCTTTTTTTTTTTTTTTTTTTTTTTTTTTTTTTTTTTTTTTTTTTTTGTCTCCAGACATTGGCTTCTCTGTGCTTGGCTTTCTGTCTGCCATGCTGTAAGAGCTTTTCTCTGACAAGACATCCTCCATGTGCTTTCACTATTTCCTGCTGTCCATGAATAGACTGTGTGAGACTTTCTGAAGCTGAGAGCTAAAATAGACCTTTCCTCCCTTCAGTTGTTGTTGTCAGATATTCTGTCTGCATAGGACTTAGTACCAGAGAAGTGGACTTGTTGCTTTACCTGACCATGTGGTTTGGAAGCCTATGGAACTGGTTTGTGGGAAGAATTTTGAAAGGTATGAAGATGTCAGCTAAAGAATACTTAGAATGCTGTGAGCAGGGTTTGTTGGGTGATTCTGTTCAGAACTCAGAAGACAAGAATGCTTTTAGAAGTGTGAAGTGGAAATGCCAAACGCAAGAATTTTCAGATGGGAAGCAGGAATTTATTGGCAGTTGGTTTAAAATCCATTCATTCTATGCTGTTGCCAGAAGTGTGTCAGCAGTTTGCTCCTCTCCTGGGACTTTGCCTGAAACTGAGATTAAGGGTGGTAGGCTACATAATCTTGTAGGGAAAATCTGAAAGTATCCCAATGTTCAGGATGTCACATGGGTACTGCTTGCAGCTCTTAGCCAACTCTACAATGAAAAGCAGGAAAAATGCCAGAGAAAAAAAGATGTGAAAAGTTTTCAGTTATACTAAATGAAAGGGCCCACAGAAATGAGGCAGAAGAGCACAGGGATGTTAGAGATTAGCATTAAAAAGGAATCCAACTACTTTGAATCAGGACTATAGAAAATATGCCTTAAGGGAATCTCACAAATTAGGAAGACCCCACTCTACCAGATCAAGTGTGGGAAGGCAAAAGACCTTGTCCTGAGAAGAGTACCCCGTGGCATGCTGTCAGGCCAAAGAGGGAAGCATTTGCGAGAGTTGTGCCACTTAAAGCTTAGGGGCTTTGGCAGCAATTGTCCAAAGGAGCCAGACTACTGCTCAAGCCAGTGGTAGACCTTGGTGACCTTCCTGTAGTACTAGAGTACCAGTTTCACAGATCTTCAGAATGCAAGTCTTGTAGAGTCATGGAGGTTTCCACCCAGATTTCAGAGGAAGGCTTTGGAGGCCAGGCAGTGTGCCCCTGGGAGGCCAATGCATGGAGTTTTGAAGGAGAAGCCTAAGATGCAGGGGAAACCCCAACAATATGGAGAAGCCAGGGATGTGGGTTGTCTGCAGCAGAAAGATAGAGGCTATAAGTGGATCCAGTGCAAAGAAGAAGCTATGGAGTTGGCAGGCAGAGGCAATCCTTGTAGGGACAGGGTCACCCAAGCCTTTTGAAGTTCACATCTTGCCACTGCTAACTTCAAGTGCTGGACAAGGAGCTGTAGTATTTAACACTTGCCCTGCTGGGTTTAGAACTTGTTTAGGAGCAATTGCTTTGTATCCTTTTATTCCTCCATTTTGGGATGGAAATGTTTATTCTATGCCATTGTATGTTGGAAGTGTTTAAGTTTTGTTAGCTTTTCGCAGAAGCTCACAAGTAAGTTTGCCTTGAGTCTCAGAGGAGACATTGGACTTGGGTATTTTAGGGGTTAAGAATTTGGCAGCTCTTAGAGGAGGACTAAGTTCATTTTTCACAAAAAGGTGGACATGAGTCTTTTGGGGACCAGGGGAAGAATGTCATTGTTCAGATTTAGGGTGTCCGCCAAAAGCCTCATGTATTTGGATGTAGTGGGATACCTGTGGAACCATGTACTGTTGGGAGGTGGGGCCTGGTTATAAGTGGCAGATACTTGGGATTTAACCTAAAGAGATTGTGTCAACTTGTTGAGATTGGGAGATGTCCAAGGCAGAGCATTCTGGTGTGTATTATTGACTTGTAGGCCAGAAAGTGAGGAAGGGTCACCTATTCTGGCTGGGAGTGGGGTGGGGGAGGGTACTGGCAGCTTGAACTAAATAAAGGAAGGAATAAAAAACAATATTACAGCTTCTTCCTGGGAAGGCTCTGACCTTACCTTAGTCTTGAGTTATTGACTGACTCCTCTTTACTTGGCTTTCTCTCTGCCATTCTGTAAGGAGCTTTTCTCCAAATAGACCTTCACCATGTGCTTTCACCATGGTTGGCTGCCCAGGAACAACAGTCTGTGTGAGACCTCCTGAAACTCTCAGTAAAAATAAATCTTTTCTCCTTTAAGTTATGCATGCTGGCTATTCCATCCCAGCAATGAGTAAGTAAAAGAAGTCTTGGAGGGAGGGAGGGAAGAGGGGGAGGGACAAAAGGAGAGTGGGAAAGCCCTTGCCACCTTGACAAGATACATATGTGCATAAAAGGCTCAACTCCATTGTAAAACTTAAATTTTGCACGTATACATATCAATAAAATGGGGGGGGGGGAAGAAGTCTTAAATTGTAAAGAGCACAACATTTGATGATAGATATAGGTTCGTGTACTGCCTTTTCCCCATACTAGCTCCTTGATACTGAGCCTCAGGTGCTTCTCTTATAAAACTAAAAGAAATCTACAACAGAGTTTTGATAACGACTAAGATAATAAAAATGAGATACAGAGAATAGCATAGTGAACACCTTCAAACCAGTTCTCTTCCAAAGCATCCAGACCACTGTTTCCCAAAAATGTGAAATTTAAGTGTCTTCAAAACTAAGAAATACAGTTTATGTGGCAATTGAGTATCCATAGATAGAAGAAACAAAAGTCTCATAGAACTCACCATTAATGTGTGCAATCCACACTACTCTCTATTTTATCCCATTTCTATATTTCCCCATTTTATTGATATGTATAAGTGCAAAATTTAAGGTTTTCAATGAAGTTGAGCATTTTGTGCACCTACATATCTTGTCAAGGTGACAAGGACTTTCCCGCTCTCCTTTTGTCCCTCCCCCTACCCACTCCTTCCTCCCTCATTTCTATTTTATCCATTTTATTTCTTCTAATTTTTAAAATGAAGTGGCAACCACCAAATTGATTTCATAACTTCCTAATGGGTCCTAGCCCACATTTGCAAAACACTTACCTAGATGAATCTGGTGAAGGCAATTAACACTTGCAGGAGCCCAGAGAGCTGTCCTCTACTGAATTAACACCTCTGGTCAATGTCTGAAGCCAAAAACAAATCCTCCTTGAATTTTCTTCCCCATTAAAACCAGACCTCAGAATAATGAATGACAGATGCAAAGTGACTAGACTTTGGTTCTGTTCATACTTTCACTCCTGGCCTGACTTCTGGATGATGACATTGGTGACATTCTTCTCTAGACCCTTTTAGCTAGCAAGGAGGGTAGAGATCTGAGTTTATCTCATAGAGCCTGGTATGTGCACGCGCGCGCACACACACACACACACACACACACACACACACACGCCTGCCAGTTTCTCAATTTTTTCCTCTCAAGTCATCGACCTATCAAGTTTCTGCCAGAACAGAGGGGAATGCCCTTACCCTGGGCAGGAATACTTTCCAAAGGATTCTCCTCCTCCTCTGGAGATGGCTGAGACAGGGAGAGAGGGCCAAAGCACTAATAGTCACAAGCTCTTTGCTCCGCCTCCCTGGATTGGTCCCTGCGCCTTGACAGAGCCTTGGTTTAGTAAGATGATCTGACCACAGCTGGTCTCCCACACTTAGAACAAGTTGGAAGTGAGAGAACTTGGGGAAGGAATTTGGTTTCACTAAAAATAGCTGCAATATAGACCCTGTGACTTACCACTCCTCACAACAGTCTGATACGAACTGAACAGGGTCCACTGGTCCCTGAGATCGCACTGGACTATTTGCTTTCCCTGCCTGGAGCCCTTGAAACCAGGAGGGGCTCAGGAAACTGGGGCTGCTTTGGCTCAAGTGCAACTCTTACAAACCTCAGAAACTCACAGTGATGATATGACCAAGAAGTTTCCCACCCGCAGGAACGCGTGACCATTGGTACTAATAACTACAGGGCCCTTTAAGCTTTTGGTCCATGGTGGCATCTCACTTGTTCCTTACCTCCTGGCTAACTGCATCTCCACTTCTAAGGTAGGTGAAACAAAACTCATTGGGGAAAATGCTATGGAAATTGGAATCCTCTTGGGTAACCCAGGGCTGGGTTTCCTCGGCCTGGGGCAGGGAGACAGATGTCAAGGTAGGGCACAGTCTGCAAAGAAAACTACAACTCTACTCCTAACACATTGGTCAAGCTACAATAATACCTATGAGTTTTTTCCTTCCTTCCTTGCATTTTTCCACCTAAAAGTCAAGGGATTAGTCAGCAAAAAATGTCCCTCAACTATTAAATTTAACCATCTCTCAACTTCTCTACTTAGATGTGCTATATTCTAGCTAGGTGCCTTTCCTTTTCTGCCCCGTTACTGTGTAAATTTGAATTGGGCTCAAGACATTTGTTATCTGTGTTTTCCTTTTCTGCTGTGTAACAGTGGAGTTGAATGTACTGCTACCTAGAGAGGAATTCCTATGGCTCAAGTGGTCCCTGTGAAATGGGGATTCCGTCCCAGGTGCATGAACGATTTGCTTAGATTATATTACCTTCCTGTAATACTGCTGTCAGAACAGATCTCTGATTTCTATCCTGTTTACAACACGGGCCTGGGAGAAAGTGACATTATGAGGGGGAGGTAAGGAGCCTCTTTGGAGGAATGAAGCAAGCTTAGCTATTGGGAAGTTAAATGCCTGAAGTTCTTGCTGCAACTTGGCTTTTAAGCATTGTGCTAAGGAAACTACTCTGCTAACTGAGCTTGCCAATCCAAGGTATCTCCACAGATATGAAGACGACAGGCTTTAGTAAAAGATATGCATTGTTCAAATTAAAAGGACAAAATATCACATGGCTTGAAGAAACAAATCTGACTCAGAATGATCTGTGCATGTACATTTTTTAAAAGAAAATGAATTACTTACAATGATACTTGGAAATTACATCCCCTTCTCACTTCTTTTCATTTCACCTATCTTCTAAGTGTCCAGACTTAAATTTAAAATTTTAAAGTGATACAAAACACCTTGAAAGTCACACAGTCTAATCTTTATTGGAGCAACAGTTGCCAAGGGTGATAATTCATTCTCTGTCTAGATCGTTGCCTCAACTTTTTCTGTAGCCACAAAATGGCCACGTGGTAGGTTTTCCATTTTGAAGCCATGTTAACGTATCCTATCAGTATTAATCCACTAGTGCTTTCTCCTTTCCACTCTCACTCTTAGGTCCATTCATTTTTACTGCAAAGCTAGGTGGAACTTGAACATTCTGAAATATGTTTCCATGTTGCATTAATACAACCATCTGGCATCACTAATAGCAGGCACTGAAACATGTTGCCATATTTATTGAAGGTTTTCAGGGTGTTTGCATTTAACCTGGGTGTGTATTTTTTTAGAACATGCCAGAAAAGGTAATTTCTTTTGCTTTTGATAAACAAGGAGATTTACTGGAATTGCCTCTAAATAGCACACTTCCTCGTACTTTGAGGAAATGATTCCAATAATAAAATCTCTGTGTACAAACAACTTTTCATGAATGCATTCATCAGTAAAGTAGTGGTTTCTAAACTCTATTTCATGAACCAACGCCAGGTGGACTCCCCACACATCACCTGAAAAGATCATTTAAAAATGTAATTTCTAGGCTGGTACAATGGCACATGCCTAGTAATACCAGCACTTCAGGAGGCTGAGGCAGAAGGATTGCAATTTTCAAGCACAGATCAGGCAGTGTAGCAACTTATCAAGATCCTGTGTCAAAAATAAGGTTAAAAATAAAAGGGGCTGGAGGCTGAGGTGTAGCTCCGTGTGAACGCTCTGGATTCAATCCCCAGTGCAATACCCAGTGCAATACTGATATCCATGTCCCCATCCATGCTGGGGAATTCTGACTCAGAAGATTTGGGATAGTGCACCGGAAGCTTTCAGCAAGGACTCCTGGTAGTGCTGATGCCTGGCTGGGCCTCAAAATCACTAGGAAAATCAAGATCCTCCTATTTTTGTTTGTTTGACCCAAAAATATGAACGATTTTCTTTTGCCTTCAGAACAAAGTTCAAGCTACTTAACGTGACATTCCCAGGTGCTCCATGATCTTGTCCTTCTCCACCTTTCCAACCTTTCTCCTCCCTGCTTCCAACACCCCCGGTCTAGTAGGATTGGCCACTGTTTTCTATTTTGTTTTCACACCTGAAGTCTTTACTCATGTTGGAGCCTTCAACTTCTGTGTTATTTCTCACTGGTCTGCACACCCAGGTAGAATTGATCTCTTACAGTCTACACTGTAGTGCTTATAGCAATGATGCCAAGGGCTTCTTTAAAGTAGCATCTCTTAGGTGTCACTTCCGGGGCTCCTGCTTCAGTAGGTCTGGAGTTCTTAAGTGGCTCTCGGGTTATGATACTGACCACATGTTCAGAAACACTGCTTCTAACTCAAACATCATTCTTTTTAAAGGCAGTTCTGGAGATGTTCACCCTTCTGTACTCCAACCACAGCATTGTATTTGTAGCTCTGTAATTTAACACTTCACTCTCTACATTGTGTGCAAATTATTTATGTATGTTAACACTTCCTGCACTCAACAAACATTCATTGGGTACCTAATACAAAATGCTTATCTTTCCTTCTAGAACCCAAGCTTCATGGAAGAATAAGCCACTGCATGTTTATCTCCATAAACACCTTAGTTACGAATGTGGAGTGTGTCAGTGGGGAAGTAAGTTTAAGTCTCTCTGGCAAAGGTGAGATGGAGAGTAGGTCCTATCCCAAGAGGTGACGTTATATCTTCCCTGGCTCATGAGGACTTGAGGCAGTTCTGTTCTCTGTCTACACCCCAAATCTGAGATTTGCCTACAGAGTGATCTTAGAAGTCTTCAGCCGTGAGCAATCTAGGAGCACAGTGATGCCTGAATTCCAGGGAATGTCTTGGCTTCGCCAGAATGGGAAGCACCTTTTCCAAATCCAGTAGTTTTGCCATATGGGGTGGTTGAGCACACAGAGGAGAGGAAGATACATTGAGTGATGGAGATCTGGATGAGCTTCCCGAGGGACAGCCTTCCCTTCTTTCACATTTACATATAGAGACTACATTTCTACTAGAATTGCCCCTTGGTGAAATGGTGTGGCTTCTTATTTATGTTTAATTTACATATATCATGTAAAATATATGACATGTAATAACTCATGTTGCTAGCTTATTGACTGTTCTGTTTTCAACTGTCATTTTAAACATGTGTATGTGCACATCTACACACATCTGCTTTTTTTACTATAGATTATTTTTCTACGTCTTTTCCCCATAATTATTATTTCATTAGTATGCTTATGATATATTCATGTTGGGGTATTGGTACATATACATATTATATCTTAATCATTTTTATGGAAACCTGCATCAGTTGTGTTTTCTGTATCTTACGCTTTTTGCCTTTTCCTAGCTGTGTGACATTAGAGTCTCTGGCTTTTGGTTTCGTCATTTAGAAAATGAGGATGATGATAATACCTGTCTCATGGGGTTGTTGTGAAGATTCGGTTCGTTAAAATACATAAAGTACTTGGACCCGCCATATGTGAATGTTGATACCGTCAGTGTTACTGGCATTCCTATTCAACAAAGTGTACACATCAAATGCAACTATTCAATTTCGTGCTTTGTATTGATAATATAGCATCTGGTGGTATTGATGGAGTACAATTTATCCAGTCATCCCACTTTTAGTGGATGTTCATTTTGTTTCCGATTGTTTTGCTCCTAAAAGACAGCACATCAACACGTACCTTTGAACGTGTGTGCTTAAATATGTTTGCTTTTCTTACATGGGAACAGATGCCTAAGAACAGAATAGCTGGGTTGAGAGAAATATGAGTATTGTTTTTAATTTTATTAAATTTGCCATATTGCTGTATAAAATCATGTGACAAACTCAGTTTGAGCAGCAACATGTGGGAGTACAGTTTTTCTTGTAATCCCATGATGCTGACCTTGCTCCTCTTCCTAATTTTGCCAAAACTGAGCCCAGTGAGTCACTGCTTCTCCAACTTCAGTTTCTCTGGTTTCTTATCTGAGCATCTTCTGTGACAAATGTTGGTCATTTAAATTGGCACTTTGCGATATAATTTTTCATACCCTTTGCCTACTTTTGAATGGGTTGCTCTCGCTTGTCAAGTTATAATAATTTCTTTTCTATAATTGCTGTAAGCCTCTCATGTGTTTCTTGGGTGCAGCTGTGTTTCCAATTTATTTTTTATCTATTTTAATTATTGTATCTTTTGGTAACATGGTGAAAAAATAGTATATTAGAAATTTTCTTTCACAACTTCCGGGTTTTGAGAAATGGTTAAGGGGATCTTCCCTCAAAGGTTGTGCATGTAATTCCCTAGACTTGCAGAATTTCTATTACTTTTATATTTAAATATTTCTTTATCTGGAAAATGTGTTTATGCTAAATATAAAATGGAGTTGCAATTATATTTAAAATTATTAGCCAGTTGCATTCATACTATTCATTAACAATCCATCTTTTCTCCACGAAACTGAAATACAATCTTTGTCAGGTATTAAATGCTTATATGTATGGGATTAAATTGTGTAATATTTACTTAATTTAATTATATATTATTTCAGTGCCATTGCAATGTTTTGATATAACTATAGTGACTGTAGCGTGTGTGGTATAGAATTTCTGATACCTTTTCACCCTTGGCTATTTTAGGGCCTTTATTTTACATGTAAGTATTCAAAGTATATTATACGAATACCTTTTTTTTCATTTGAAAAAATAACATTGGAAATTTAAATTGGAACTTAGCACATAATATTGACTTTGGGCAAATCAAAATTTTATGGTATGAAGTCTTATCATTCAGCATTCTTTTTTTTTCAGTGGTATTGTAATTTTTTCATACTGGCCTAATGCTTTTCTTGTTAAATTTCTGTCCCGAGAATTATATGAGCTTTTTTTTCCATTGTGAATGTCATTTTTTTCCATTTTCATTTTTGTTTTGTTACTTGAGTAGAGAAACACTTTGTTTTATGTATTAAACTTAAATTCCTCTACTGTAATAGAGTTTCTGAATAAGATTCACTGATTTTAATAGTGTTTTGGTATTCTAGTTATACAAATATAGCATTAACAGACAAAGAAATAGATATCTTTTCTGATGTTTATACTAGGGTTTTTTTGTCGTTTTCCCTAGCTAGGGCCTCCAAGCAATGTTGAATTATAATAGGGATAAGAGGCATTCTTGTCCACTTCTGACTTTTATTTGAATAGGTCAGTGCTTTGCCATTTGGAATTATATCTGGCATCCACTTTTGGTAAACAGTCTGTACTATTTTAAGAGACTTCCCTCTAATCTTGTTTAAATTAGAATTATACTAGGGATGCAACTGAATTTTATAATAAAAACTTTTAAGCCTTTATTGATATCATCATTCATATGATTTCTTCTTTAATTTACTGATGTCATGAATTAGGTTGATAGACTTGCTGGTATGAAACCTCACTTGCATTTCTAAATTTAATCTTATACGTGGGTTACTAATTTCTTCTCAATATACTAGCCAAAGTCTCAGTGACTTTAAAAACCAGTGATCATTTGGTATTGTTCAAGTGTCTTCATGTTAACTGGGATCTGGCTAATCTGATTTAGGCTGAGCTAAATGGTCCTGATTGGTACTGCAGGGCTGTCGTCACTGTTTGGTCTATGGGGATCTGTTTTGCTTCAGATTGTGGGGCCTGGCACCACTCTGTCCCAGGTAACTCTTCTCTTCTTTGCCAGGACAAGGAGGCCAACCAAGCTAGTGTCATGGTACCTGCAGAGAAAGAGTAAGAAGGAAAAAATAGATGAGACCCTTAAGGGTTACATTGGAAAGTGGGACATTTCTATTTCATATCATTCACCACTTGGCTGATCACAAACTTAAAGGACAGGGAAATGTACTCCATGAATAATATTCCTGGATGCAGGGATGGGTGAAGAATAGGGATCAATCCAGTGCATCTTTGTTAGTTACAATTTTACTTTGATTGATGGATTGTATTTGTTAATCTTTTATTCAGTGTATCAGCATGTATATAAAAATGAGAGTGTGTATTGATTTATTTGTAGTCTCATTTGAGGCTTGGAGATTACGTTTGGGTTGGCCTCATAAAAAGCAGGAGAACTTTTCTTCTTTTTAATGACCTAGGAAAGTTTAAATGATAGCTGGGCCTGGCTACACAGGCCTGTAGTCCCAGCACCCTGGGAGGCTAAAGCAGGAAGATCACAGGTTCAAAACTATCCTGGATAACTTAGTGACTTAAGAAGACCGCATCTCAAAAAAATAATTTGAGGGATGAGATTAGTACCAAGACCCTGGGCTTGATCCCAGTACCACAAAAAAAGAGTTTAAATAATATTTAAATACCTGGATTTTTAAGATATATACAGTTAATTTAACCAATAAACCTCTCAAGTACGATGACTTGCTCAGTGATAAATATTTATTCATTATTTCATTCTCTTATTTGATAATTGGCCAATTTTATTTTTCAACTTCTTGTTAAATTAATTTGAGTTTCTAGAAACTTGCCCATTTTCTTTAGCTTTTCACCTGTGCTGCTGTAGTTTAATGAAGTGTCTTATAATTATTCAAATATTTTCTTTGACTGTGATCATACCTCCTTGTACATTTCAAGTCTTGTATATATTTATATTCTTTTTATTAACTGGATTCTCTAGAGGATTTTATAGTGTCAGTGGTTGTTTTTTTTTTTTCGAAGAAGAATTTTCCCCCTATTAATTCTAGCTTTTTTATTGGTAATTTCTTTTTCTACCTTTTAGTTTAATTTGTGGTTCTTTTCCAGATGTCTTAAGATGAATACTAAGCTCACATATCTTTCACTTCTTTGTTCATTAACACTGAAGTCACATAAGAATATAAAATTTTTTGGGTTAACAGCAAAACCCTATAAAACTTATAACTATCTCTGTAGGTCCAACAACCATAGATAGGTTGACCTGAATATATTCTAGGAGTATTTTTTTCAGTTTCAAAGACTTATTTTTTGCTTTTTAAATTATTTATTTAAATTATATACTTGTTATACCTAGAAAAGTTATTTTTGCATTACTTTGTAGAATTACTATACCTCCTGCTCTCATCTTTCTTCATCTAGGAGACCTACTGATCTTCAGGATGTGTCCACCAAAACTCTTGTATCTTCCCTAATGATTTTCCTGGCTTGGTATTATCAACATTGTGCTCGATGATTCCCCTTCCACTTTATCTTCCAGGCAGTTATTTGGGGACTCAGGCGTTATTATCATCCCTGTTTTCAGTTGATCTACTTAACTGTTGATTTAGGAAATCCTAATTTTGCAGTTCCAGAAAGTCTTTTTCTTCACTGCAGTTGAGTAGCCATGTGTATTTTCATTTTGTCATGATCATCGTCAGTGGTTTTCAAGTTGTAACTTTTCTGTATTTCCAAGACTTTATTTTTAAGGCATGCATTACATGAACAAACTTTCTTTGGTTGCTGGTTTCTGGACCAAATAGATGATTTTTCCCCATATGATTGATATGTATAAGTGCAAAACATAAAGTTTACATTGATCTTGAATATTTTGTGCATATACATATCATGGCAACATTTACAAATCCTTCCCTTCTGTCTTTTCAACCCTTCCTCCCTCCCTTCCAGTTCCCATTATTCTCCACACATTAAGTTCTATGAAATAATTGTGATCCGGGTTTCTCATATCAGAGAAACCATTTGATATTTCACCTTCTGCTTCTGACTCACTTCACTAAACTTGATGGTCTCAAGTTGCCTCCATTTACCTACAAAGCCTCCAACCTATCTGCCTTTATAGATGAGTAGTATTCCATTGTGTATAAATACCACAGTTCATGTATCCATTGGTCTGTTGGTGAGTATTTGAGTGTCTTCCACATTTTAGCTATATGCAGGGAACTGAAGAAAAGGAAGCCCCTCAAAATCAAAGACCCTATTGAAAAATGGGCAAAAGAAATGAACAGGCAGCTCACAGATGAAGTTCAAATGGCCAATAAATACATGAAAAGATGTTCAACATCCTTAGCCATAAGAGAAATACAAATCAAAACATCACTAAGATACCAGCTAACTCCAGAGAGATTGGCGTATATCAAGAACACAAACAGCAATCAGTGCTGGCATGTCTGGGGAGTGGGGGAGAAGGAAGCCCTCCTGCACTGCTGGTGGGAATGTAAACTGGTACAACCACTATGGAAAGCAGTACGGAAGTCTCTCAAAAGACTGGAAATAAATATCCCTTTCCAGCGATGCCTCTTCTGGGAATTTTCCCCAAATAGTTAAAAAACAACACATAACAGAGATACATATACACCCATGTTCATAGCAGTGCATAGGTGATTATAATGTGTAGTATTTTGCTGTCAGCTGATTGATGTCAGTTCTTGATCAAAGGAAAGCTAGTCAAGTGCTAGTAAGCCCTTGAATGCTAGGAACCACAGGACCTGGAAGAAGCTATCCTCTAAGCCACTTTGGTTTATCCTTTGTTGGTCTCTTGAATACCTAGGAGATCAGAAACACTGATCTTGCATCATTTTCCCAGTCTCCTAGTATCTTTATCTTTATAGTTCTGTATTTAAGATTAAATGGCATGCAAGAGAAAAAGAATGACAACACTTTCTGCTGAACCTGTCATAATATTCAGGACCTCACAGTAGGCTTCCCCCCCCCCCCCCCCACAGATCTAAATAGCTATTTGGCTGAGGAGAAGCAGGTAACATGGAGTTGGGAAAGGTAAACATCTGTGCTTAGGTCACTATTTTCTCAGAGATTTCTGTGATTTATGAAGAAGGAGGAAGAAAGGCTTTATATGGCTGGACTTGAGTCATACTTCCCAGGTAGTACTTTACAAGTAGTGGTGAGGTTCAGGCTAGGTGTCTGTATTCAGCTGGACTCAGTTATAAAAATAGAGCCACTAAAATATGACAATAACAATGGATTGCAGATATATTTAAAATGAGGCTTATACAATGTAGAAGGAGCTAGGAGAGTGAAGGCCCAGAAAGTTCCTACTGGAAGATCAGGACATTGTCTGTAAAGAGTTTGTTAGAAGCAGTAAAGGAAGTACAGAAATCGAGACTCCAGAATGCTGAGAAATTGCCAGTTCTATCTGCATGAGACCAATAGGAAGTGGAAACTCAGATCTGTGAAGCCACATTGTCTGCCTCAGACGGTCTCCTGGGAATAGTGACTTCTGTTTAATTTTCATCTGGGTCTTCAGTAGGTTTCTCTCAACGGCCAGACGCTAAGTTGGAATCACATGGGGAAGTGACTTCTGGGAAACTTACCTCCGGATCTCAACCTGAAGTTGTGGTCATAGCTAAGTTGACAGCATTGTAATGGATAAAGGCACTTTGATCACATTCCAGAGACATATCTTTCAGGCCAGCACAGTACACCAGCAGGAAGAACAAGAGCAAGCAGTGGGTATGGCTAAGGAAACCTCTTAGGAGGCGGCAGGGGGTGGGGGTGGGGATCAAGGGGAGACACACAGACGGGACTCCTTGGCCTTAGTCACAATGCCACAACTCTGTTGGCTGGCGTTACTTTGATATAGTTCTCATAAATGCCAACTCTACTAACACTAAAGTCAGAGTATCACTTACAGTTTGTGGATTCTTCCAAACTCTTCTAACCCATGCTAACCGAAACAACTTTTTAAATGTCAGTATTAGGCTTTTGCAACAGAAAAATCTGGGCTCAAAACCTGCCACTTCCATTCAGTAGCTATGGAACACGGGGAAGACAAGTTGCTCATCTTAGCTCTTTCATTATTTGTAAATCAAGACGAATGAGATCTAACTTTTGAAACAGTTGTGGGGATGAAATGACAGTTCACTCAAAGCATCACTTAGTAATTGCCTCCTGTTTGTAGTCATTAGTCTTGCTGCCTCAAGAGTGTGCCTGCTGCATGCCTACTATAAAGCAAAATGATGCTGTGTTTCTCTTCTTTCATAGTAAGTGGGGGCCCTTTAAGGGGCTCCTCGTTTGCCGTCCTAGTAGTGACGATATGAATCTTCTGTCAGCAAGCAGAGTTGCTTTCTCCAAAAGCCAACAGCAGTAAATCCTTCCCTTATACACTGAGTGAGCAGAGAGGCGGGAGTCTTTTACACATACAGTGAAATAAATATAAGAAAAGGTATTCACAAATAGTCATGCCAGACCCTTAGTGTTACCACACAGTGACTCCAGGGGCTCCTTTCTAGCTCCTGGTTGTCCTTATCAAAGGTCTGGATGGGACCAGTGGAAAAAAATATGGCTATTTACCAGATCCTTGGTGACACTCCCAAAAATTGATTAAGCTCTGTGGTCTGAATTGCAGCTTTTTCTAGGCCTTTGATGACTCCAGAAAGGAATTTCTGTGCTATGGGGTTAGTTATAGCTCTTCCCCAGGTATTTAGTGCACCCAGAAAAGAATTGCTTGGCCACATAGGCTGAACCGGTCTCCTCACAGCTTCTTCCCGGGTCTCTAGCATCCCAGCAACAATGCTGTCCCCAGCAAATGATCAAATAGGAGTCACATACGTTATTTCAGCCACATGGGCTTATTGGCAGACAGAGTACATTCCTTAGTGTGAGACTGGTCTGAAACGAAGAAGGAAAAAAAGGATTGCTCTCAGACCCTGGGCCCTTTGACCCCTTGAAAAAGCACTGATAACTGTGCTCCACTCAGGCAGCTGTCCAATCCCGGGATCCACAAGGCCTGCTGCCAGGAACAGTGCATCTTGGCTGGTTCCATGAACAGTGCCAGAACCCTGGAGCTACTTGGTCCCATGCAAGTCCCTTCCTTCCAGAAAAACATCCTGTTTGAACAGCCAGCCTTAGGGCTTTTGCTTCAGCTATTTTGACTGGTTAAATTCTGGCTTGCCCCAGCCCTAATCTCCTGCCTCACTAGTAGTGGGAGAGGGATTGAGAACATTAAAAGAGAACGGATACCAGAAGAGCATATGCAGTGGGTAGGACCCTTAGCATAGGTCACAGCTAGCCACGTATGGCAGGTATAGTTAGGACAGTAGTGCAATGAGTAAAGTCAGTCTTACCACATACCACATTCATTTTCATTCTATGTCAGGTAAAACCACATTGCTATAGTTTGGATAAGTGTTCCCTTTAGAAAAGCCTGCCTGCTAAGGGCTTGGTCACTAGCCTGTAGAGCTACTGGAAGGTGGTGAATCCTTTAAGAGGTGGGACCTAGCGGGAGGAAGTTAGGTCACTGAAGATGCGTCTGAGAATGTGTCTTTAAATGGGATATTAGCACCCCAGCCCCTTCCTCATTTTCACTACCTGACCACCATGAGGTGAGCAGCTTTCTTCATTTCATTCCCCCACCGTGATGTACTGCCTCATCACAGTCTGAGAGTAGTGGATCAGCTAACCACCATGGACCAAAACTTCCAAAGCTTTGGGCAAAATCAGACCTATGCTTCTTTAAATTTTGTTATCTCGGGTATTTTGTTACAGTAATAGAAAGCTGACTAACACAAACCTCAAATGAGTTACAGTTTCAAGTGAAGGAAAGTACAGGTGAGTATTTTATCATTAGAAAAGCAACTTGTTAATTCTTTATTATCTGCGTGTGGATCCTATTTCTGTCAAATAGAATAGCTGCATCCAGTACCACCTGGGCATCAGGGCTCTCTAGCAGGTCTAAATTCACACCCCAGTAGCAGCCCAAACAGGCTCCAAGAAACTACTCAAGAACGACTTACGAAGACAAAGAAATCAGAGCAAAAGGAATGGGGAAGTCAGTGAAGAAAACTTAAACTGTCAGAATAAGAGGAAAATTCCCAGAATTTCTCCTTACCAAAAGTCTGGGCATTAAGAATTAGAAATAGGAGATGTCACAGATGCGGATCTCTGCATGCAGATGGAATTTATGTTGGAAAATGTTGATTAGGGATTAGGAACAGTGAAAGATATATTTATGTAATGGAATATTATTCAGCCATAAAGAAAAATGAAATCATGTCATTTTCAGGAAAATGGATAGAACTTGAGATAATAATGCTAAGTGAAATAAATGACACAGAAAGTGAAATATCATACAACTTCTCCTATATGATAAACCTAGAACACTAATAAATGAGTAGAATAAGGGAGAAATGCTAGGGATCAAGAAGGCATGCTTTTTGGAGATGGGGAAGGGCACAAAGGGAAGAGGGACTCAAGAAGGCAGCAGCAGGGCCAAAAATGATTGAGATGTGATATTAGCGTATGCCATTTCCCCAAATTGAACATCACTGTATGTATTGTAAACATGTAGTAAAGAGAATTTTTAAAAAGAGTATAAAAGGAATGGTGAGAAGGTGAGACTGGTAGGGGGAGAAGCTGAACTGTGCAGCTGGGCCAGCAAAGCCTCAGGCCATTAGGCAGGGAGGTTGCTTGTTAGAACACACATGTTGATCAAAAATGACCAGAGCTCACACTGGTAGTGCATGTGTCATGCTACAGGAAGGCTGCAACCTCGAGTGAAATAGTTCCACAGCTAAGCCAGACCCTGCTACAGCTCGTAGCTGAAGGCCACATTTCTCCACAGCTGGGCAGCATACCTTTTCTGGAAGAGGAATCTGGATAACATACCTTCAAATCAAATCCATTGGCAGGGGTGCAGGGAGGGTGAGGAATTGGCAGAACATGAAGGTCCAGAAAGCCCTCACATCTCTGCTCTTGCGCTAATACTTGCTTTTCGCTTTGGGAGACCTTTAGAGGTACTAACTCTTCCGTAATATTTACAACATACGCCATGTCATACGTAGGAAGGAACAAGGTCTTGGGAAGGACTTATTTGAGTTGCTATCCTCAGTGTTCCCTTAACTAGCTGTGTGATATTGGGTAAGTTGCTTTACGTTTCTGAACTTATTTAATCACTTGAAAAATGGAGATAATTACAGTTTACTACCTTAGAAGGTGTGACTATTGGAGACATTATGTCAACTTGAGGTGATTAGGAACCCCGCCTGGATTAGAATTTAGGAACCATGCCTGGATTAGGCAGTTAGAAATCAGCCTGGATTAGAGTGTGAATGATTTGTGGGCCAGCAAATGAAGGAAGAATACCCACCCAGATGTCAGAGGCCCAACTGGAAACTTGAACTGTATAAAAGGAAGGAAGAAAAAAGATTGTACAGCTTTTTCCTCTGGAGAGAGACTGGACTTGATGGGACTTGGTTTCCTTTTTGTGATGTCATGAGGAGCTGCCTCCACCTCTGTATCTGCCATGTACTTCCATTGCTGGCGGCCACCCCTGAATGGACTGTGACCTTCTGAAACCGTGAGCTAAAATAAACCTTTCCTCCCCTAAATTTGTGGATGTTGGGTATTGAGTCACAGCAATGAACAAGTAACTAAGGTTATTTTGAATATAAAATGGCATAATCTAGATAGTGTAGACAAGAAACCCAGTAGATTACATACATGGCATTTATAGTGAAGAAGATACTGTGACTTTTATGCATCCGGCACTATGGTATACTTAATATACTTGGGATAAGCACAGAGGAATTAACTTTAGGATAATTTTAGAGAGTCACTGTCGTCGAGGAGCATCTTGTTGAGAGAAATCAAGATATAGGCAAATGTGTGCTAACAACTTGCTTTTATATCCAAGAATTTTTCAAGAAATAATGCTTGCTGAACTGTTTTTTTTTTTTTTTTACCGGTATCTTAGCATTATCTTTGCTAGGCACATTATCTGACACGTACAGCTTAGAAGAGGAGTTTAATTTGCTCCAACTTTCCAGGAGATTCAGTCTATAGTCAGCTGCCTCTAAGGCAGGAATATCGTGGTGGAAGGACATGGTTGAGGAAACTTGCTTTGCTTATGGCTCTAAGGAAGCAGAGCAGGAGAACAGTGCTAGAAAGAAAGTGGCAAGGACTAGATAGAGACCTCAAGGTCATGCCTCCCTGGATAACCCTGTCATACCCAGAAGTGTGCCTTAATAATCCACTGGGCAACTCCCAAGTTCACCAAGTTGACACAATGAAGCTAACAACCTACAACCACTGTCACAGTGAGTACTAGAAAACAGGCAAGAATAGTATGTGAAAAACTACTGGAACTCACATCAAAGTCTTCTGTGTGCTACTTACTGGGGGAGGTAATGGATAGTTGCTTTTTTCTGAATGTAGAGAAAGGAGGATGCTGTGAGAAAAAAGACCAATGTGCATCATTCACTCCTATTTGATACAGGAGATTCCAATTGCTATGAGTTTTATACAGCTCATGCCACTCAGTGATATTTGTTGGTTGGAACTGAGACTGAATCTTCGAATAATCACTAACTCATTGTTTCCTTTCTCACAGGACAGGAAGGTGGCAAAACATTTAAAGATTGTCATAACGGTTGCAATGTTTGATTTTATAGGAGGCAAAAAAATAATCCCATTTCTGCTTGGTGTGAACTGTAAAGGTGTTAGTGTTAACCTGTTTTTTGAGGGAAAAAAATCATTGAAATCTCTCTCTCTTATAACATCTCTGCATTTCAAATATCCATTCTGGTCCGTAGCAGACAAACTTAGGGAAAAGGGAAGACTTGGTCCAAAGAAAAATTCCAGATTCTCATTTCAGTTGTCTAGCACCTGGATAATAAACATCTCTAAACCAAGTATCTTAACAGCCATTCTGATCACATTTATGTGAGTCAGGAATCTGGCCAGGGTACAGTAGAGATGACTGTTTTCTGCTCCATAAAATCTGGAAGCTGGCAGCTAGAATGGCTGGAAGCTGGTTGAGATAGCCTGACTAGTATCAAACATCGGAATATGGAACCTTGGCTCAGAACATCATCACCTGTGTTCCTCTGTCCTTCATATGGCTAACTTGAACTTTCTCATAACACTCTTCTCTGGGTGCCTACCCTCTTAAATGGTAGCTGACTTTTCTTAGAAAGTTGAGCTGCCAAGTCTCTTGGAAGTCTAGGGTAGGAGCTGGTAATGTGTCACTTCTGCCACATTCTGTTGATAGAAACATGTCAGAAGGACAGCCTTGGTGCAAGGGGAAGGGAAATAGACATTAGCTCTGTAGGTTGGGATGACACATACATACAGGATTAGGAGAATATAGTGGCCATTATTGCAGTTACTGTTGCTACACAGAAAATAACCACAATGAAAAACCTGAGGCAGTTGTCTTATGTATTTGTTGCTGTGACACAATACACAACATCCACAACCTAAGGGAGGGAAGATTTATTTAGCTCGCAGTTTCAGAAGGTCTCACACACACAGTCCATTCATGGAGCAGCCAGCAACAGTGAAGGCACATAGCAGAGGCTGGAGAGCTGCTCACCCCATTGCCAACAGAAGCCAAGGGAGTCGGGAGACTCAGGCAAAGGCTAGGACTTTCCCAGAAAGAAACTGTAACAATGTTTCTTCTTCTTTCCTTTAAAAAATTCAAGTTCTTACTTGGGTCCCTCCCCCCGCCCCCCCAGTGTGGGTGTCCCTCCTCCATTTCCTGGTCTGCAAGTCAATAACAAACAGCTGTAAGCCCCCCAAGCATCTGTCCTTTGCAGCCAAGGTCTGCCTCCCAATAACACACAGTTCCAAATACATGAGGCTTTTGGGGGGACATTGAAGATCCAAACCATAGCAGCTGCTAACTTCATAAAGAAAAAGGACTATTTGGCCCACTTTTGGGGGCTGAAAGTCTAATCAGCATGATGCAGGCCCTGGCTCTGCTGAAGGGCCTGCAGTGGATGGCCCACGGCGATGGCAGAGGCTTGTGTTAGAGAAAAAAAGTTGCATCATCAGAAGTGAACCCCTTTTGAGGTGGGGTACATCCATAAGGACCTAAGGCCCCAACAGCACCTCCCAACAACACCACACTGTGGGCCCAGGCCTGGACACTATACCATAGTAGCAACTAAAACTGTGATTTTTTTTATCACAACTTTTGTGGGCAGGAATTCAAGCAGGGCTCCACTAAGTAGTTCTCCAAAGAGGGATCTCTTTTGAGATTGGAGTCAGTTGTTGGTGCTCAGCTAGAGCCGTCAACCGGAGAGCCTAGATGAGAACTGTCCAGTGTGCGTGATGGTCAAAATGGCAGCTGGCTTTTCTCAGAAAAAACAGGAAATGGGGCCAAGAAGACCAGGGAAGAGCCACATGGCCTTTTTCGAGCTTAAGATTGATAAGAGAACCATTCGCTATAGGCTGTAGGAGTTAGAAACCCAGCCAGGACCAATGGGAGAGGACATAGTGCCACCTCTCAACATCCATCTTGGGAGATTATCATCCCCAGTTCATGTTACAGTAGTCCAGGATGTCTCCTGAAGGTCTGATAAAAAAGCAACCTTAAATCCTGATGTGGATAAATACTACAGGGTTTAAATCAGAAATAAATGCCATTCACAGTTCTTTCATTTGAATCTGAAAGTTCCAGTTGCTGAGAAATGAGTCTAAAAATTAAAGTGACTTCCAACCCCTAGATCTTGGCCCAGTGGGCCTTTCTTTATCTCAAGTACCCCAGCTGGAAGTGTAGCTTCTGAATCAGCTTTCTGCTGTGAAGTGTTTTCTTGAATGACAAACATGTTTTGTCCATTGAGGAGCAGTGTTGTTACTAAAACATCTAATTTGATGGTGTCTGATAGCAGTGTCTTTACAATCAGGCAATCCAGTACTGCCAAAAAAAAAAAAAAAAAAATCTCCCAAGTGCATGTGCCCTTCATACCTCCACTTACCCCAACCTTTTCTCTGGCACACACAGTGAAGCCATGTGACCACTTGCCCAGAAACATTTCTCAGAGCTGCTAGAGGATGAGCAAGCCTGGAACCCAGAGGCTGATGTATTGAGGTATTTGGAGGCTCACAAAACACACACCAGAGAGATGATAGGGCCAAGGGAGTTGAGTCTCTCAGGACCTTTGGAGCTTTCTTACTAGAGACTTCTTTTTCTTATTCCCAGAAAACAGCTCAGTTCTCTTTAGAGTCATTACCAAGACATATTTGGGTGAGAGTATTGCTTTAATCCCAGAGCTGAATTACTTAACTACCCAAGATAATCCTGTGTCCTATACTTTGTCAGATTTATGGACTTCTCTCTCATAGGAGGGGCAGAGGCAGGATGGACAAATTTTACCATAGTGACAAGACAAAAGTAAAATGAGAAGATACTGGATATTGCTAAGCTGAAGAATACTGTCAATTCCTTCATGCCAGTGGGATGGAGAAGATGGCTTTGGGTTGGGAAGAGGAAGTGCTGCAGGGGCTTATTGAGGTGCTTCCATCCCGACTGACTTCTGTGGGAAAATTATTATCCTCTAACCACTTTCACGCAGATAGTGCTCGTCTTCTATTGTAGATTGTAGCTGACCATCTGCATTACCGTGTAGCTTGAGGGCTGGACATTGGAGCATGCCCTTTTCTGAGCCAACATGAACAATATTCTGTTCCTATTAAATATCTCATGGGCTTTGAAGAAGGAATGGGCCCAATTCCTTTTGCCAAACAGGCTGCTTGTGAACTTCCTGGCAGATTCCATTATACTTCTGGTGTGTGTTTCATGAGTCTCCAGTGAGTCCATTATTTTTATTTAGGTAAGTTTGTCATTGCATTTGGATAGTCAAAAGCCTTGTCATTGGAGGGAATGCCCATGATGCCATTCATTTTCCTGTGTATGGGCATGCACCCCTATAGTCAGTGTTCTTGCATTGAGGAGTCTATGCACTTTGGGTTTTAATTATTTCTTTTGCAAGGTAGTTTACAATGAAGGAACACACTTTTGTTTATCTACTTGTATTCATGGGCAGGCAGACTCCATTTATTGTCCCAAACAGATATCTCTTCAAGCCACCTCAATGATATTAACTAACCTAGGTTTTTTGATATGTTGTCTCTTACTGTTCTTTAAGGTGCTAGCTTCCAGCTGAAAGTCATCCTTACTGAGGAGCGGAGGTAGTATTGATTATAGGGCTTGAAGGTGACAAAGGTGTTTTTCTGCACAGAGAAACTTTCTTGAAATCTTAATGTGGCAGGAAAGCTGAGACACAGTATGCACATGAGATGCAAGGTTTTTTTGCTTACTGGAGTAGATGTAGCAAAGCACATGGTATGCGTCTACAGAAAAACAGTGGTTTTGAAAGACTTAGGTGTTTAAGATTGGCAGACAAGTCCAGTGACGGTATGTCCTGCATTCTGATAGGAACATTGAGAGATGGTCTGCATAAGAGAAGCATATTGGTTTTCGGCAAACTTTCCTACTTTTCTACCCTGGCTCTCCGTGTTACTCAGCCTCCAGCAATTACCAATTGTGTGAGTCTTTGAAAGTTACTTAACCTCTCCAACTCTTGATTTTCTCCCTTGAAAAACGGAAATAACACTAGAGCACAGCGCCAGCTAGAGTTACGGCACCAACACTAGAGCTGCTCTAAGTATGAAATAAGCTAATGACGTAAAACATTTAGGGTGCTGCTTGGCACAGGTTATGGTGCTAGATGGATGATAACTATTATTGGGTGTCAGTTATGTAGGAACTCCACTTCCTTCCGCCTTGCCCTTCTAAACCCAGGTCTCTACCCCTTTTGAATTTCCATTATTTGAAGAGAAATTCCTTCCTTCCCAGGCTACTGGTATTAATTAATGGTCTAACCTTGGACTGGATAATTACATTGTGTCATCAAGCTCCCAATTATTAGATATTATTTATGAGGAAAAAAAGGCTTCCAGTTCCTCCCAGACTGAGCATGGAGGTTGTAAATTGAGTTTGGAGGGTTGCTGACCTTTAGACCCTGGCTGGCAGCAGGGGCAGCCCACACTCCTGGCCTTGAAAGCCACAGCAGGCTCTTATAATTGAATTACCGCCTGGGATTCAGTAGGGCTAATCCATCTATATGATTTCTTCGCCTGGTTTAATGCCATTAAGGAAACCGAATTAAGGTGCGGGTGGGGTTGAGGAGGACCAGGGAATTTTTTTTTTTTTTTTTTTTTTTTTTTTGCATGGGACTTGCTAGTACATCTCCATGGCCAGGCTAAAGCCTATGATGTGATTAATGGACAGCTCTGTGAACCAAGTCCTGCCAGCAGCCATCTTCAACAGAGCAAAGTCCTCCGGCTGGTCCCCTGGGAAAGGGGCTCCTGGGATATTCCACGTGCTGAGCCCTGGCTGTCCTGTCACCCCTTCCCATTCCTTGACTCCTTCCCCATCTGCCTCCCTGACAAATTCAGAGCAGTTTTCCTCCTTCTAATCTTCAGGAACCTCGCCTGGGCTTTCTCCCAAGTGTGCTTTAGGCAACATGTCATCCTACTTACCTCTCTCCAGCACTTGTTTCCAGCCCCATCTTGCTCCATTTGCCTGGGGTTAAATAACCTGGACAGTAAGGACTTTGTTTCCAGTTTGTCAACCAGAGGGATCAGCCCTAGGAGGAGGGGCCAGCGTGTGGCGGTGGGAGTGGGAGGTGGCAGCCTTCTTGACGCCGGGATCCCAGCAGGCCCTTTTCTCCCGGAGTCCGACTGTTTCAAGTTGGGCAGCTGGCCTGAGGTGAACAGTCAACGACTCCGGGATTAAGATTCCGCAGTTCAGGGCAGGCAGTTGCTAACAGCGGAGTCCCCAAAGTGTGGGTGGCCGACCAACGTGAGCTTCTGGCAGGCACCACAGCCTGGAAGGTAGTGCTGGCAGCCAAGGTAGTAACGGGGCAGAGGGAGGACGCGGGGCTTTGATTCCCGCCGCCAAGAGCGCGGGTCACTCCTGTCCCGAGGGCCCGGGGACGCCTGGCCCACAAGATCGCGCGCACTCCGCCGGGCTCCAGGCTTTTGCCAACTGGCGGCTGACGTCGGCGCGCCCCTGGTGAGCTCTGCTTTTACTACAGCCTGCTGGCGGCTTTGTGGGGCCCCGCCCTCGCCGGCCCCCGCCCCCCGCGTGCCCACACCTTGTGGTGTATATAGATGCGTCGTGGTGCTGGTTGCCGGCTCTCTGGGACCTGAGAGTTCTTTGGCAGGAGAGCGCGAGCCAGGGCGCGGGCGAGCTCCGAGGGGGTGTGGGTGTAGGGGGAGAGCAGGTAAGGGTCCTCGTGCCCGCCCCTTCGCCCTCGAGCAACTGGAGGCCCGTCTGGGGCCAAAATGAGAGGAACCCGAAAACGGATTAAACAGAGCGCAAGAGCGAGCCGAGCCGCTCTGCGGTGTAACAGGCTCGCACGTTGCTCATCACATGTGCAAACATTTCCCTTTCGGGGAGCCTCGTTATTTTTAAGTGAATATTTTCGTCTTTGTTGGGATTTTTTAAACCTTCCTCAGGGTCTTATCCTGATTGAGTTGGCAGCCCGCAGCCGCCTGGGAGAAGCCAGGGAAGCGGCCCGGGCAACTCCGGCGCGGCCCGCGCACAGCCCAGGCCGGCGGCGACGCGGGGTCCCCGGAGCGCCGGCGGCCGCCCCGAGGGCGACGAGCACGCTGCCCGCGGGCGCGGGGCGCGGAGGCAGCGTCGCCCCGCTTTGTGTCTGCACTTCTTGAGCGCGGCGGGCGAGCGGCTCCTCCTTCACCCCTCTCCTTCCTCCCCACTCTCCCCAGGCAGCGGCGGCGGCGGCGGCGGCGGCGGCGGGGACAGGCGGATTCCGCCCGGAGCCACGCCGAGGACAGCGCGCGACCGCGACTTGCCGCCCTGAGCACGCTCCCAAGTCCAGCCCGCTCGGCGAGGACTTCCGTCTCCTGGGCGAACCTTGTCAAGCAAGCTGGGATCTATGAGTGGAAAGGTGACCAAGCCCAAAGAGGAGAAAGATGCTTCCAAGGGTAAGCCCGCCGGTCCGCCGACTCCCCGTCCCCTGGCTCGGTCGCCCTCGCCCTGGCGTGCGCGCCGCCCTCCGGTGGCTCCCCGCTGCCCTCCCGGAGCCTAAGCAGCCCGTGACCTTTGCGACCCCGGGCGGGAAACCGGGTGCGGGGCCAGCGGGGGAGCCGGCTTTGCACCACTTTTCCTTGTTCCTCGCGGCATTGTCACCCCTCGAGGCCCCTCAGCCGCCTCCACTACCCTCTGCACGCACGGGCGGAGGAAGCCGCTGCAGCCCGGAGCGCCGGAACCGCGCTGCCTGCTCCCCGCCGGCCGCCTGTCTGTGCGAGTGCGTGTGAGTGCGTGTGCGCGAGTGTGCATATGCGTGCAGCGCGGGTGCAACATGGTGACATACGCAGCAGTCCTCCAGGCTCTGGGAACCCAAGCTTGAACCCACCTCCCACCCCTCTTCCCCACCCCCAATGCAAACAAAGAGCCCGGGCGACACGCCGAACCCCTCCCCCCACGCTCCTTTCCCACCACACCCCCTACTCCCTAACTCCCAACCCGTCCCACCCACCCGGGGAAGGCAGCAGCACGCGCCCTTCCACACACCGCGTGCAAAAGTGAGCAATCCGGGTGCCCAGGAGCCGCCCGCGCTGCGTCTCAGCAGCGCAGCCTCGCCAAGCCCCGGGAGAACAAAGGCTGTTGTCCCCTTGTCACTAGTGGCCCGCCGAAGGAGGGAATAGTCATCTTCCTCACCCCACTGGGGTTCAGCCACCCGGCCCAGGGCGCCCAGCTGCCTGGTCCCTGGAGTGTGCGTCCCGTCCTGGGGCCTCCCACCGGCGGGTTAGGGAGGCGCAGCAGAACGGGGTTCGGGCTAGGGAGAACTCGGCAAAGACAGCGGCGCCCTCTCCACCAGTCGCCAGTCCTAGCCACTGCGCTACTGAGGACTTGGCTTAGCTCCGGAATGCAAACTGGAGGCCCCGGCCCAGGAGAACAGGGTGCAGAGAGAGGCTCGGAGCGGGTGTGTGGCAGAGCACTGGCCAAGGCAGGAGCCTGCGGTGCAAGTGCCCTGGGTGGCCAGAGCACGGGCTGGAGTGGGCTGGAGTGGTCTGAGGGCCCGTGGACACTAAACCGCAGCGACCCGTACAGAGTGCACGCTGCAGAAGTGGGTTTGCCGTGGGAGTTGCGGGGGGCACGGGAGCCCCACATTTCCTTCATGGAAGCCTCAGCTCCTTCCGGAGCCCTCGGCCCCGTTCTTCCCACTCCTTTTCCCATTCCTTTTCTCATACTCTGCTTCTCGCCCCTCCCATCCCTCAGAGCTCTGGTTCCCGGGAGATTCTAGGGCAGCGCCTGCCCTCCCCCGCGGAAAGTTGTCAAAGTCTTCAGCTCAGAGCCTTTATCCTTGTTTCTAAATGGAGCCAGTTCTCTTCCAAGTAGGCAAATGGATTGAAGAAAGACGCTGAAAGTTTCTGGAGGGTTAGAGCTCTTGTGCTAAGGGTCATTGTTGTCACTGGCCCAGCTTCAAGTTAGAATTCAGTGCCCCAGAACCCACTCAGGCTTGCTGGCTGTTTGAGGTGCACAAATTAATTGAAGCAGTAACTTCGGAAAGTAGAATTGTTGTTACAGGTTCCAGGGCTTTCCTAATTGTGGAGAGTTTCAAACACACCTTCCGGTGATAAAAGGTGAAGGACTCAAGAGGTTTTTCTTTCTTTTTCTTTCTTTCTTTTCTTTTCTTTTCTCTTTCTTTCTTTCTTTCTTTCTTTCTTTTTTTTTTTTTTTTTTGGTGGTGCTGCAGATAGAACTGAAGGCCTCAAGCATAGCTGGGCAGGCCCACTACCACTCAGCCCCCCTTAACAGATTCTGTGTTCCACTGAGGGCCCAGACAGGTGAAAGCAACTGACGATTGTAGCACCTCCTTGGTCTAGTGGAGTCATTCCCCTTCAGAACCTGCAAGTATCTGAGTATTTCAGGTTTGTTTCTGGAACTTCAGGTCCTAATTTCCATCAGGTGGTTAGTTAAGGATTCTTTCAGACTATCTCTGAGGTATCCTGAGACCAAATTCATTTACAGAAGATGATTTACTGCTTTTGGAATATAATTTGCAGTTGTCCCAAATGGATTAGCAAGTCTGGAAACATGAGGGAAGATTTCTGTAACTAAATAATGAGTTACTAGGAGTATGTCAACGACATTTTCATATGTTGACTCATCACATTTGCAACCAAATACCTGTCTGTAGGAATTGTGTAATTAAAGCTTGGAATTGTGATTGAAATGAGAATAAACTAATTCCATGAGGCAACTTGTAAGGCATTTACATTCATGGAGAGATAGGGCCCTTCTAGCTGGTAAGAGCAAGATTGCCACTGCCATCTTTTTATCCATTGCTGAATTTAGAGCATTTTCAGAATAGTGAATGCATAATAATCATTAGTATTTTCTCCTTTGAGGTGTGTGAAAAGATGTTAAAAAACTTTAAAGACTACTTTTTTATGTTTGAGATAAGAGATACCAGGTCTATTAGTCGTTTTTTCCAATAGAGTTCATTTACATATTTGTGAAGCAGTTTGGCTATTTGCTACTTTCCTATATATAGGTCATATTGGAGGATTTTATTAGGGTTAGAGACTCATTAGCACTTGTAACAAATATAGGATAACATGTTTATTACTTCAGGCATGCACACATTTCAGACGATGATGTGACAAATGATTGAATCAAGTCAAATAACTTAGTAACAGTTTGAATGAATATCCTAGTCTGTTTTGGAGCCTACTGTTCATTTAAATTCAACCTCCCACCCCATGGGGGGGGGGCGTGCTTGCATCCTATTATCACTGAACTAAAGATTATAGAGTATTGTGTTTCTAGAGTTTCTAAAGCACAGTAGTAGGTAACCAGCAAGTTAGTTTGTCCTCCTGAGTGAAGTAAGGCTTTTTGAGTATATAAATTGCTGATTTTTTTCTTTAAATCATTGAGGGCAAGACCAGTGATGGACAATTATCTTTTTGATAACCTTTTCAAAAAAGTTGTCAGCCCTGATATACTTCTGTTTGAGAAGGTAGCAGGGATCTTGATTCTGTGTGAAACTGTTAGAGACCTCTTGTTCAGATAGTCACCTTTTGTGGATTCATTTATGCTTTGCATAAACTTGAAAATTGTCTGGTAGTTTGAGTCACATGGCTCTTGAACTGGCAGTTCTATTTCCACTTCAGAGAAGAAGAAAGCATAATAGTTGTTTGCTCAAGCAAATATGCTCTTGGCTTTGATTCATTCTTCTCTACCTTGTCATAAAAGATCTTTTCACCAGTCCTCTGTTGAAAAAGCACTCACTTAAGGCTGTCTGGTTTTCTGCAACCATGTTTTTGTGGTATCAGAAAACTTGATAACCTGTTACAAGATAAAACCAAATCTTTTCCGGATCTTGTAAAAGTGCTGTCTAATTCTGGGTTTCAAAACTATCAGTTGGTTTGTCTCTACATGTTTGAAGTTGGATGTGTTTCTTCAGCAACACTTTGCTTTGTGCTTAACTGTAGATCCACCATAGTTGGGCTGGTTTCAAGCCATGTGGGCTGTGGGTTCTTGTGAGGCAGTGTGAACGTCAGGGCTGGACTCATGCTGACTGCTGGACGATTGGAGGACAATTCCTTGCATAGTCTAAGAAGCTAGCCACTTGCACAGCTGTTGCTCTAATGGATTGTGGTGTCCACATGTATTTATGTTGACAGCTCATTTTCTTTTCACTCCCTGGCCTCTTCCAGAAACTTCTCTGCCTTACTCAAGAAGGACAGGGCATTATGGCCAGGCGGCCAACATATCAGGTTTTCAGTCCTGAATGCCATTCCCAGAGATCATCTTGTTCTTGGTCATTTATGACAATAGATTCCATCAAGTGCCTTTCTCAGGCTTGGGCCAGGCAGAGTAGGTGTTGAGAGGTATTTTACCGATAAGACATCATGACATTGGTGACCTCTTATTGAAAAGTGACAATTATAAACTCATGTAGGGACTTATTTTTTGATCTTGTCATCACAAACTTGTGGTTTTATGGACAGTTGTGATAAGCCACATAGTCTCTTCTCAATGTGGAAAAGGTGGTGATCATGGCCTCAGGGTCAGGGTATGGCCAGTGAGATCTCTAATTAGGAGTACAAAATGTCCCTGAGTCTTCATCATTGTTATTTGTAAATGTGTATGGCTTCCTTATTTACAGTGGCTGCAGAGAGAAGGAGGAGCAAGTTAAGACATGGAGTTAGGATACTGTATCTTCTATGCTTAGTACTACTTCCTATAAAGATCCTTGGAGTATAGTCATTAAACATCATTAAGAGGGATTAGCCTATATTCTAGGGCTGGTGATGTAGGCAAGGTGGGAATAAGAATGGATATTGGATTGAGGCCTGAGTGAGTAGCAAGAAGTGAGCTTTAGCATTAAGGAAGTGGTTCAAGTCTGTTACTGGTTATATCTGGAATGTCTCCCAAAGCCTCACAGGTTTGGAGGGCAATTCAGTCATGTGGGTTAATCCATTAATTTTTTGTTCTATGAAGAGGTGGGGCCTTTTCATAAGAGGGTGGGCTACTGTGACATGTCCTGGAAGGATAGAACTCCCTTGCTAGCTCTACCTTTGGCTCTCAGCTTCCTGTTGAGATTCAGTGAAAAGTTTTCCTCTACCAGGCCCTTCCACCAAAACCTTCTGCCATTGCCAGCTGATCATACATGAGCTGACAGAGACCTCTGAACTGTGAGATAAAATAACCCTTTTCCTTCTCTAGCTTGTGGGTGTCAGGTATTGTGTCCCAGCAGCAATAAAATGACTAAGACAAGGCCCAGGTCCATGGCAGGCAGATAATGTGGCTCTGAAGACAGTGGCATGACTGGGGAGAGAATTGAAATCAGGCTAGTAGAGAGCTGAAACTGTTAGCATTTTGGGTCTCTTTGCAGCTGTGCTGTTTTAGGTCCAAATCAACTTCTCATTCTGTGAATTATATTAAATGCAAAAAACTGAAATATGTCACAGCTATTTAATTGTGTCTAATAAAAAGGTTTTCTAGTGTTTGCTTCATTACGGTGTATAGTTTTAGAGTTGAGGAATTTGAAAGAATAGAGAATTTCCACGATGAAACAATTTAAGGCAGAGAAAAGCTTTACAAATTAAAAATACAATGAGTAGAAGAAATCCTATATATCTATTACCATCCTAAGTTTAACATCACTATTGAACTGTGAGGATTAGGCACACATACGGTCTTCAGAATAAGTACAGAATATGAACATCTACATAATTCATTTTCTGTAGTCACTGACTTAAATTTTCCTATCCAGAAGACATATCATTGTTGGGATTTATCAGCCTAGGCTAAGGAGTAAATTTCAGGCATTTTGTCCAGTGCCACGTGATTCAATGAGTCTTTCTGAAGTTCAGGTTATCTATTTGTGACATGCCAGTTCTACAGATTCAGTCAAAACTTATTTCGGACATTTTTTTTTTTTACCTTGGCATTTTATTACTTTTTTGAATGCTGTGTCTTGGCGAACATTTCCTAGGGTTGTGGATTTCCAGGTACGTGTACTTGTTTCCTAAAGAAAGTGAAATAATGTGTACAAGTCATTGTGACCACCATTCCAATTCTTGTGGCCATTTCTCCTTGGATTGGCTGGCCAATATTCTTCTCTAAAGGAGTATTTTCCAGGGCATTAATTTAGAAAATGTGGCAAGTTTATAAAACGAAAGAGAAGTTCTTGATTCTTAGGGCATGATCGAAATATAAATGTTTTATTAAGAGATCTAGGTTGCAATACATTGTAAGCCTAAGTTACTACTGTATGTTTAGGTAAGTGTAAAGCAGTTATAATGCCCTACTCTTGCCTCTTCCCTTTGAAATAACTTTCAACATTAATTTCCAAATGGAAATGGTATTAGTGTCACTTGCTAATGACCTTCCCCACAGACAGAGAGCAGAGGGTAGTAGTTGTCCTTGCTGACTAATTTAAATCTGGCAATACGTTTAGCTTCTGTTGGTGTATAGTTCTGGTTGACATTCTAGGGAGATGAAAGGGTTCATGAAAGGGTTGTCCCAAGTAGGGTTATTTGCTTGGCCTCCTGGAAGTAACATCAGCTCTATCACTGTTTGGTCCAAAGGAATTCCTAATTGGGATCGTCTTTGTTTCTGGATCCTATCAGTAAAACCTGGGAGAAAAGAAAAAAAAAAAATTGGTGACGGGGCAGCTGGTCAGAGGCCACATTAGAAAACAGTTAAATAGAAAATAGTATGGATCCAGCTTACTGTTTTTACGGTTAAAATTTTCCTGTAGTAACACATTCAACTCTGAATTGTGCATCTTGAGGAATTTTGACAAATGTTTATACCCATGTAATCAGTACCACTGCCGAGATACAGAATACTGTTACCCTGGAAAGTTCTCTCATGCCCCCTTCTAGTCATTTCTAAGACCACATATTGCTTTTTTGTGGCTTAATCTTACAGATGCCTGGAGATATTTATAGTGTAAGTAAGGATTATCAGATGCAGAACCTTAACCCAAAGGGATTAATCATTAGTAGTGGTTGACGTTCTATCACCTAGATAAATTAGTGATATAAATTCTGATTCCTGTCCTATTAATTATAATATTTTCTGAGCACTGACTATGTATACTAGAGGTTTGATGTGAAATATGTTTTGACATCTTCAATTTATGGGGGGTAGATATACATACTATCCTTCCCATTTGGCAGATTAAAAAAAATGAATCTCAGAGATGGTTGGCCTTTCTGAGGTCACTCAGCCATAGCAAAATGAGCCAGATCTGACTACAAACTTACCCGCTGTCCTCTAGGTAGTACTCCCTCCCTAGAAAATACAGTTGATCGTTTTCAAGCCCAGGTTTAGACAAAGATAAAATTATTTCTGTTCGCCAACATAGAAATAATTAGAATTAAACTGCCTACACATGCATGCTCACTCTACAGCTCTGGTCTTTGTTCAGCTGGACAAATCTCAGAGCGTCTCTTGAGTGATTTCTCTCTCTAGGCAGCTGTTTTGGGTCTTGGGGTACAGACATAAAAGAGGCTTAATCCTCCCATAAAGGTGCCTTTCCCTGCCGTGTTTTAACTTACCTCACTTGGCCATCCCTTTGAGGTGTTGCTACAGAGCATCGGCCTTGTGGTTGTGGCTTTCCCAGTTTAAGCATTGGAAAGCAATTTTATTTTTCTCCAGAATTGTATCTAGGAGCTTGTTTCACCAGTCTTCTGGAGCTTATACTTCCTCTCAATTCACTGTTGAGTAAAATTCCATTTGTTTATTTTATTTTATTTTTCATTACATGACATATGCTTTCGGTCTGTCACTCATCGGAATCATATGTTTCATTTCCCTTCTCAACCCTACTCAGTTCTTCCTCCCCCCCCCTCCCTTTTTTCCCTCTCCCTCCTTTTCTTGTCAACAGATGTCAGTGGTTTCTATTAACTGAATGGGATTCTGCTGGTGTGCTAGACTAATTGAAGGATTCTCATTTCCAAATTTTCTCTCTTGATATATTAACTTCAGTGAACAAAATCTCCCTTACCTCCTTAAAGTGTGGTTCCACAGAAGCAGCTTTTCACTACTTATTATATAACTCATTTTAAATGGAAAAATAAAAAGTGTGAGCTTTATTTTTCATACTATTTATGCTGCCTTCAGTTAGATAATATTTCCAAAAATATATCTCGTTAACAGAGACACCCGCCTGAACGAGCACATTAATTATAGTTCTCAAAGTTGGGAATCATGTAGTGTTTCTCTGTGCTACAGGAACCTATGTTTACCAGCAGTAATTAGCAGTGACAGGTCTATTGCATGGCTGTAGGTAAGTTTGATAACAAACATGAAACCCGGATCTCTAAAGCTCCTCCAAGTAATAGAGGTAGCGTTTCTACTGCTTTAGAACTCAGGGTTAGCAAACAGCTCAAGTTCTTAAAATATTTATCTCGATGTTAAAAGTAGAAGTAAACAGCCTAAAGAAGGGAGGCTCAGCGCAGTTCTTGAATATGCCCAAAGATATTTTCAGAACCATCGTTCAACCGTGACTTTGAAAAGTATTGAGAATTGACCTGCTTATTTTGCCTTTGATTCTCTGGTGGGTGCTGGCCTGTCCCCGTGGGGGCTTACTGAATGTTACGGCTTTCCAGAGCCGGGGATTTGCGCTTGGTATTCCAGCTCAAGGAACAATGTGAGCCATTCTCCTGGAAACCGGACAGGGCGCTCCTTAGATGCTGTATTTCCAGGGAGCATTTGTTTTCCAACTAACAAGAATCAGACAGTCGCAGTGAACGTTTTGGTCAACCAGAGTCCCTAAGTCGTCACGTATTTGACAGGCGGGTTTATTACAAACCCCAGTGTGCTCATTAGCCTCGTGATGTGGCAGCTGCTTAAAAAAGAAACACGGAAAAGTTGTGTCACCGAAGGTGAAAGTTGGAGAGGAGCTGTGTTGCGCCGGGCATGACAAAGCTTCTTCCGGGCAGCAGTGGCAGCGGCGGCGGTGGGCCATCCGGGACTTTGCCCACTTGCCATAGGCGCCCCGGCACGGCTGGATCATTTGGAGGCGCTGCAAAGGGAGCAGGCAGGGCTGCGGCGCTGTTGGCTGGCCGCGGCGGGGGGCGAGGGCGGAGAGTCCTGCCGCTCCAGCACCAGGGCCGCCTGTAACTTTGTGGTCTAAACCACCTGAGCTTTGCAGTGGTTTGGAGGCAATATTAAGTGTTAAGAAAGTAGCAGGCAGATCAGTGCTGAGATGGCCTCACAGGCCCCTCTTCCCGTCCCCATTCTTGCTCTTTAAGCCCCTGATCCCCCACTCAGTGAAGGCCTCACCACACAAAAAAGGCCGGGATTCCATCCGAACCTTGAAGTCAGGCCTGGGCCATCAGGAGAACTTTGCCTTCTTTGTCTTCTGATTGATGCAAATTGAGTTTTACCTCTTTCAGAGCCGTAGAGCAAAAGGCACTTGGCTGTTCTGAATTTATTTCTGAGCTCTTATGTTGCTTAAGTTTCATTACATTGCTTTTTGAAATTACAAAATAATGCATGCTTACTGGAGACAATGTGAAATATCACAAAAGCATAAAGAAAATATCAATGAAAGTTGGACTCTTACATTCACTTTTTGAGATTTTCCTTTCAGTCTTTCCTGAGTGTTACAATGGACCCGATAGACACAGATATTTATCTTTAAGTATGTGTGTAGAGTCATGTGGGTTATAACTATAAATCTACTTCATTTTCTGAGCAACATGTTGGGATGTAATTCTGTGCCATTAATCTCCACCATGGTTGTGTGTGTGTGTGTGGGGGGGTGTGGGTGTGTGTGTACTGAGTGTGGACAAGAGAGTATGATTTTGCACCTGTGAATATGTGTGAGCATGGGAAACGTGTATCTATCTGTATATTCAAAATTAGGTGCATGGAGACAGATGTGGATGTATTTAAATACAAAGATGAGAGATATATTTAAATTAAATCATATATATATATATATATTTGTCTATTTGCTTGTTTGTTTTGTTTTTTCCAATTTGGAAAACCAGGGATTGAACCAAGGGCTTTGCGCATGCCAGGCAGGCGCTGCACCGCTGAGCTACATCCTCGGCCCTGTAAAAATATATTGTACTAAGGGCTACAGGTGTAGTTCAGGGCAGAGTGCTTGGTTAGCATGCTCTAAGGCCCTAGGTTCCATCCCTAGCACTCAAACACACACAAGTGCACACGGACACATACCAATGGGTATCTTTTGGTGGTTAGCTTAGAGAAGGCTTATGAGACTTACAGTATTTATTCATATTTTTAATTCTCTTTAAAGTAGACATATGCAGTTATATTAGTGATATAATAATAAGGCTAATTAACATATTTCTTATTGATTATTCAAAGTGACTTTTCTGCATCAGCCTCCAGGATTCTTTGATCTGCATTGCTCTTCTCATTATTCCTAAATTTTATAGCCCTTCAAGTCCAACTTTTAACTACATACTAAAGGAAGTTTCGCTTCTGTTCTCCCAACGGGCGCTGCTTGTTGTCTGCACTGGTCTACTGTGTCGTCATTGTGACTACTAGCATCCTTGGGCTACTTTGCATATATCTCATGGTTAACATTCAGTTTCTTACATCTTTTCTACCCGAATAGATTGTAATCTCCTCAGGAGTCCTTTTCACAAAACAGGTACTCAGTAGCTGTATTTTCTAATGACAATGATCCACATCTTTCCGAGGTTTCTTTAAATGCCTTTGAAATTGTATACCCAAAGCTCTTAGAATGACAGCAATTCAGCTATATTAAATTTTACTAGCTTACTTTGGGATATAATTGCTACTTTACAATGGGCCATCTTCCATGTAAAAATAAGTACATAGTTAAGAGCATATATTTCCTCTACTTATTTGCTGAGTGATCTTGGGTGAATCACCTTTTAAGTCATAGTCACTTCCAAATGGAAATTGTTAAATTTATGTCATATGATTATTTTGAAGACTGAATAGGATAATATATGGAAATCATCAAAAAATGCTATATAGAATTTGGTCGATAATGATATTGATAATATTACTAAATAGTAGTGATTTTCACATTGATTATGTAAATTAGAGGGTTCATGGTAGAGGGTTTATTGGCAATAGAAGCAGATCTATAGTTTTACACTTCTGTCTAATAACTAGGCTCTAATTTCAGACATACTAATTATTATGTTAGTTAATTCATTCATTGATTTACTTAATATTTATTGAGTCTCCTGTGTGCCAGCTGCTACTTTAGACACTGAGAATATGGCAATGAACAGAACAGATACTCATCCCTGTCTTCATGGAGCTCATATGTTGTAAATTTACTTTTGGAATCCAGACTTTCAGTGTATGAAGCTCTCTCCTCCATGTTGTGGTGTATCTAGCAGTGAGTGGCCTGCTGCTTGTCATACCCGCCGGGACCCTATCCAGGCCAAATTACAAGAAGGAAATAAGGTTGGAGTCAGACATCGGCGTTTAGTCTGCGATCCAGGAGCCAGTAACATTGTGGTTCCTGAGCTGACTTGGACGTCAGCATCATCTTCTACCATATATATCCCCTACCAGCCTGACAGTCTAATTCTGTAGGTCTATGTTTCCCCTAGATTAAGTAGATAGTAGGGTAGAAGACTTAAAAAGCTATATTTTCTCTATTTTATTAGTATGCATTTGCAATGTACAGTGGTTACATTGAACTTGAGAATTTTGTGCTTGTGTTTATCTCCTCAAGCATCACATTCCCTTCCTCTTCTTTGTCCCTTCTGACTCTCAATGTCTCATCTGTTTGACTCTATTATTTATTTATACTATGAATTTCTGATATTAGAGAGAGCATGCGGGGGAAAAAGGAGCCCTGTTAACATTGCTGGTGGGACTGTAAAGTGGTAAAACCATAATGGAAAGTAGTATGAATGTTCTTCAGAAAGCATAAAAAAATAGATATTCAATTTGGCCCAGAGATACTTCTTCTGTATATCTTTTGAAAAGACTTAAAAGCACCATATAACAGATACACACATACCCATGTTTATAGCAACTAATAATAGCTATATCATGGAAGATACTGAAATATCCATCAATAGACCAATGGACAATGAAAATGTATATATACACAATGGAGTACTGCTCTGTCATAAAGATAAATAAATTTCAGTCATTTGTAGATAAATGGATACAACTCGATACCATTATGCTTAATGAAGTGAAAAAGCCATATTTTTTCAATGAAGCTCTTCAAGTGGTTTTAATGTACAACTGGCTTAGGGACCAACTGTGTCTGAGCAGTGTTTTTCAAACCTGCTTGAAGAATCACCTGTAGTGTTTGTTTAAAAACACCTCCCCCACTTCTGAATCCAAACTTTAAGAACAAAACCTGGTAACCTGCATTGTAAACAAACATCTTGATTCTTATCATCAGGCAATTTGGGGAAACATTGTATTCAAGATAATCACAGCATCTCTGCAAATTACGGATAAACATGCATTTTATTGAAGAGCAAGGTCCACAGCTTTCAACAGGAGTACAGGTGTTGATTCCAAAAATGTTTCTTGAGGTGGAGTCCTGAAGTCAAGACCTCGTTATGTCAATTGTTTGGTTTGAATCCTAAGTTTCCTTATGCATTAGCTATTTGGAAACTTCTTTTCTTTCTTTGCTTTTTATCACTAATCTCAAATCCATTCTTCCTCTTGTTTTCCCGAGAAAATGAGATGTAAGAGAATTTCAAAACCTGCATCCTTCCAGACAGAGTAGATCAGGGAGGTAACTTCGAGAGTGTCATTCAGAGCTGGCATACCCAGCATAGCTATTATGATGGTAGAGGTCAGTGTCTAGATGTTTTGAAGCTTGGACTTCCCTCGGTTTCAACACAGTGAGATGAGGGTAGGAGTGGGACTATTTCCAAAATATCTGTCTGCCAGTCCCAAGCCAGATGAGTTTGGGTGGTCAAGGGAATTCCCTTTTTTTTTTTTGGGGGGGGGGGTATTGCTTTCACGCCTGTGCCTGGCAGAAGGTAGGAGATGGAGGTGGGATAATGAGGGTTGGGTCAGGTCTATGTGCACCTAACCCTTTTCTCATCCCACAAGCACCAGGCCACGCCTGGTATAATTGGTTCATGACCAATCAAGTGCATTGACCTATTACTGTTAGTTACTTTGAGTTATAAATGGGTTTTATTTCCCTTATGGAATTGGGGGTTCAGGATGTATGGAATGACCTGATTTGTATCACAAGCGCCTTTGGGACTTTGACAGATTTCACTATTTGAAAAATACCCAGCTTCTTTTCTGTACCCCACTGGACATAAAAGCAACCTTTGAATTTATGACACAAAGAGCATACCTTTAAAGGGCAGCATGCACACAAAGGGAGGAAAGAGAAGGAAGACAGTTCATCTTCTTTTCTGAGGCCATTGTATCCAGACAAGTGACAAAACTGGCTACCTTGAAAAATCTTATATTGATTTTTAGTGCAGAGACATCTTCCAGATTTGAAAAACCTATTGAAAGATAATAAATTTGTTCCTTAGCCTTTGAGCCACAGGGGAGTTAGTTTACATGGCTGGGAGAAGGGAGAAGACTGGCTCTGCTGGGAGTGAGATTTTGCCCCGTATACACATCTCCTGACCACACTGGATGAAAGCCAGTCTTAGTCTATAGAAATATTACATACACAATAAAGCTCAAATGGACAATGGGGAAGTCCCTATATTTTAAAAGAGCAATTGTTTTTATAGAAAGTATTTCCTTTTAGTAGCATCATCTCTATTGTACCTGATTTTTTTTTTTGGTGTGTGTGTGTGTGTGTGTGTGTGTGTGTGTGATCAAGAGGTACTTCATTAAAAATAAAAGCCATGCCTAGAGGACACCTGTGAAAGTACTGGAATTCCCTGTATTTCTAATTATAAACACTTGTTCAGAGATCTGTTTTGGCTTCTCAGAAAGATTTTAGTTACTTTTTAGTGGCTATGCATACAACATAAAATTTACTAGTTTTAAGTGTACAGTTATGTGGCATTGAGTGCATTTACCTGTTCTTTCCGCCCAGGTTCTGGAGGCTGGAGAAATCTTGATAATCATTTGAACCAGGCTTCTCATTTCAGGGAAGAAGAAATTGGATCTCAGAGAGGTAGTGAGCCATCCAAGGTCTTATGAAGAAAGGTAGTAGCAGAAGGTAACCCTGGGTATTGCCCTGTTGACCACCGAATGAATTCTGGCAAGTGTCCTCCTTGACTGATAGTAGAACCAAAGATTGACGTAAATACTTAGGATGCTTTTTCTGGCTTTGCTTTTTAATCTATCAAAAGCCATTTGTTAGGTTTAATTGCCAGAGGTTCTTCAGACACCATCTAATCAAAATTCTGCATTTAAAGCAATGGCTCTATTTGTTCATTCTATATCCAAATTAAAATATGAATGGTTGCTAATACTCTCATTTCTAAGACCAAGAGAATTATCCCCCATTCTTTCCACTGACCCCGTGACATTCCATGGTTGAAACCAAAGTCCTTGGTGGGTGGCTGTTATTAGTAAGCTTTCCTTGGGGTGTTTATAGAAACTACTGTGACCTAAATAAGATCGCTTGAATTTCCTACACACACATGCGCGCATGCACACACACACACACACACACACACACACACACACACAAGTTTTTAAAAGTATGTTCATCCTTTTACATATCATCATACTTACCTGTGACTGAAAGAACTAAAGCATGACATTTTTTTCTTGTTTACGCATTAGGTGTGAAGATTGTCATTAGATGTAGTATGCTATTTCTGTGCACGTTACACATTTGGGGCCTCTGTGAGCCACAACTTCCGTTTCTTGGAGTTAGAGCTTCATGATAGTATACCATGTAGCATTGCAGCATTGTCTTTCTTTAAGATTTTGTTTTAGCCAGGCATGGTGTCATGTGCTTATAATCCCAGCACTCTGGGAGGCTGAGGCAGGAGAATCACAAGTTCGAGACCAGCCTTGGCAAATTGGGGACTTAGCAAGAACCTATCCCAACATTTAAAGAAGTGCCAGGAATGTAGTTCAATGCAAAAGCTGCAATCCCTGTGTGGAAAAAAATTAGAAATATTTGAACTCTAGTAAAAGTGCTTGTATTGAAATTTATCATCCTACTTTTTTCAGTGAACACTTAAGCAACATCAACTATATTCCTGTTGTTGTACATCAATCTTCAGATCTTGTCAATCTTGTATCTTAGGCCCATTTGAAAGCAACTTTCATTTCTCTCTTCCCTTCATCGTGATGTCACCACTCTCCGTGCATTTTCTGCAGGTTTGACTAGTTTATATACCTCATGTAAGAGAAACTATAGAATATTTTTTGTGGCTGACTCATTTAACTTGGAATAATGTTCTTGAAGTTCATCCATCTTGTCACATGGGTCAGAATTTCCATCCTTTTTAAGGCCAAACCATGTTCCACTGTATGTATATGCCACCTTGTCTTTATGCATTTATTCATTGATGCATATTTGGATAGCTTCCACCTCTGGCCACTGTGAAGAATGCCGTTACTAATATGAGTATAGATCTTTGTTTGCTTTTAATGGATGGCAATTTTTTTAAATGCTTGCTTGCTTTTTTAGTCTTTAGTCTCAGGTTATTGAGATAACATGACGAATAAAATGCAAGAGAACTCAAAATCATCCAGGATCTGGAGTATTGAGGTGCCAATCCAAATGATTTGCTTTTCTGGGTCCTCTTAGGTATGCTTATTATATGTTTATTTTTGGACAATATTTTTTGTTGAAATAAGGTGCTTCCTCCATCAACTTTCGTGCCTTCCTTTAGAGTGGGTGGTGTCTTCCTGTGCCCTTTGCTGCCTACTCCCATTTTGTAGATCTCTCCCAGTGAACTATAGTGTCGTTAGGCTAAGGGCCCTGCCATTCATGTCTGGATTCCCAGGACCTATAACAGAGACTGGCCCATTAAGCAGGTTAAACACATAAATGCTTGTTTAAAGAAAAAAACTTGACTTATTCTGTCATTTGGAAAAAGTAACTTCTTAGCTACTCTTGGAACAGTTTGACATTTTTATTTGTTTTTATCTGCTTCTTTAATGTGTGAGACATGGCTTATGTTCAGGAGCACAAACTAGGTTTAAATATGTGAAAATTAATTTTTTGCTTAACTCTTTGTTGAGAGTGGGAGAAATGTGTGTTAAGTGCTTGTCATCAAATACAATAAATGTCTAAGTCTGGATTTTAGTTTGGATTTGGGCTGGCTCCTCTGATGTGTTCACTATATCCCCTGTCTCCCCCTGAGCCACCCTGGGAGGCGGTATGAGTAGGGATTTTGTGTGGCTTCAGGTTGTGCAGTTAGTGCTCTGCACACTGTATTTGTTTTAAGATGTAGATTTCCCATTCAATGTCTTATTTATCATGCTTCCTGCCTTCTTCTGATCCCACTCCAGCATCTTTATACGTTTCCATAAATAGAAATCTCCCAAAGTGGACTCTGGTTTCTAATAAATGCCTAAGAAACATTTAATATATTATTTCCCATTGGTGGGCAGAAAACATACAGGTACATTAATTTGCAGGTGAGAATCTGGGCTACAGTCATGCAAAGAGCAGCAACCATATGGCCAGCTCTTCTAGGCACTGGGGAGACACTCGCAAGGAAAAGCATCCCTGCTCATGCTCTTCCGGAGCTGACAGCGCGGGAAATCAGCAAGGAAGCCGGCCCTTACTGGGGAGGACAGAAGGCTAGGGAAGCGCCAGGAACGCTGGGGAAGGGAGCTGACATATTCATCCGACACAGGAAGGATAAGAACATGTGAGTTGATGACAAGGAAGAAGAATATTGTGGGAAGTAGAAATAGCACACAAAAAGGCTGCGATGTGACCAAGAACAAGGCTTGCTTAGAGAAAGGAAAAACATTCAGTATTCCTACTGGAGTGAGTCACCTCACTTCCATGGATAGACCTTGTATATGCTGAATTGGGCCACACTCACTTTAGCAGCAGTCTCATTGATTCCGATTTTTAAGCAGGAATATAAAACAAACCAATTCTATGTATTAGCAAGGAGGTTCCCCGCTAGGGAGAAATATATGAAGAGACAGCAGGCTCCAAGATCACTTCATACATTTGTTTGACTGCTGATTGTGAATAAAACCTTAGGATATTCTTAAAACAAATAAAATGTATTTAATTTTAAGTAGAAGACATTTCTTTTGGTGCTTAGATGAGAAACCTTGGGGTTTTTCTAGTTATAGTCTCTAGGGTCAGAAATTCATACACGTGTTTGCATTTGCAATTTTAAAAATTGGTGATAGGAGTGAGGGATAACCTCTTAGCTATTTGGAATAGGGACTGTTTAGTAGTAAGACACAGCCAATGCAGACAGCATATGAATCAATTTCATTCATACAAAGGTGGATAGTTATACGGCTGGCATCAGTAGGTTGTGAAGTTTTAAGTTAAAAAGACCATTGATACTTAGCAGATAATACCATTCTTGACGACTTGGGGTGTAGTCAGGCACAACACAGCTCATTTCAGACTTTAAGTTAATGAACTTAGGTTGCCTCTTGGCTTTGACCTCAGTACTTACATGGTAGGCAATGTACTTTCACAATATTTGCCTGGGTTTTGCTACGCAGAAATTTCTGGATAGTTCCGTTTCTCGTTTATTCAGCGAATGTGTATTAGGCGGTAGCTCTGTGTCAGGCTTGATTCTAGGTGTTGGGAAGAGATGATTAAACTATATGGCGCCTACCCTAGAGGGTCTCACAGTCTAGTGGGGGAAGACAGAGAAGGAATCAGTCAATTGGAATAAACAGAGTGACCAGTGATACAGTAGGAACACCGGGAAGCTATGCAACCACCGAATGCAGCAGCTAACTTTCAGCTTGGAAGGGTGAGAAAGGGCCCCTAGAGTAAAGGGATCAGCTGGGATGTAAATAATAATAATGCATTTTGAAAAGTGAGTTAGAAGCTGGTTTCTCAAAGAGGAGAAGAAAAAAGTTTCACTTATGCACACATCAAAGAATAGGAAGTAAGAGGACTGAAGGGAAGGAAGGGAGAGAGGGGTGGCAAATGTAAAGATAAACACAATTAACTGCATGCCGTGCTGCTGGGCTAGGGAGGCATGAAGTGCACGTGGAGAGGTAGGCACTCCGAATAATGCTTGTTGTTATATAAGTTTGGATTTCATGTTAAATAATTTGGGAAGCCTTCGAAGGGATTTCATGATGGGAAGCCATGTGAACATTAAAAAAAAAAAATCTTGTTTGGCCAGGCATGGTGGTGTATGCCCGTGAGGTCAGTACTCTGAGAGGCTGAGGCAGGAGGGTCACACACTAAAGCCGAGCCTGGGCAACTTAGCAATGTAAGGATGCAGTTTCAAAGTCAAAAATAAAAAAATAAATGGGCTGGAGATGGAGCTCAGTGTGAAGACCTTGGATTCAATCTGTAGTACTATGGAAGGAAGGAAGGAAGGAAGAAACGAAGGAAGGCAGGCAGGCAGACAAAGTAGTATAATATTTCTGTTTATGGGCTACAATGTAATCATTTGATAAAAATATACATTGTGGAATAGCTGGCTCATGCTATAATTAATAATAATGTATTATATAATGTCAAAATACCTGCAGGGAGGGCTCAAAATGTTCTGGTAAATGTTTTGGGAAGCTCTGGCTGCCTAGGGAAGCAGTGAGAAAACTGATGAAATGGTCCAGGCCGAGGCTGAGACCTCGTACTTTAGAAATGAAGATGGGTGGTGTGTAAAGGTTGGAAAGCTTCATTCAAGGGTTGTGAGAGGTTGAGCTGCTGCCAGTAAGAACACAACTGGTACATTGATATCTCATTTAATTAATGGGAGAGAAGAGTCAGAGTGATGGCTTTCACGTTTCTGGAATCTGCTCCCATCTCTAGCACTTACCAACTGTGCAGTTGGGCAGTGCTGCCTTTCCTCCTTTGTGCCTTACATTTCTCCATTGTGATTACAGTCTGACTTTCCTTGGTGATTCATAATGACTCTCCCATCTTATTCCTAAGGTACATAGCAGATCCTCAATGAATAGTGGTAAAATGAATGAATTGGCATGACACAGACACATTTTTAGACAGCAGGCACATTTCCTGGTTAGGCACAGATTAATGCCTCTTATCCAGAATTTACAGCTGGGAGTATCCAGGGTGTCTAGTAAGTTTGTTAATTTTTTCTGTGTGGTGCCTTTGGGGACATTCTGTACAGTGAATTTTGTGTTTGCATAGATTTTCTTGTAGCATTAGTTTTACTTAAATGTTATGACAAATTAATCCTGAGCAAATAATTTTTGTATTACATTTAATATTTTTAATATTTTGACATGTTTGACAACTTTTGAGACACTGTATTTTCAAATGAGAACTACACCAGTCAAAACTGGAAATTAAACCTTAGAGCAGGTGTGCTATCATGGTGCCCTATGTTAGACTGGTACTTAAGAACTCAGATTTTCATCCTGTCTTCTATTATCTTGTCTTTACTGAAACAAGATGTCACGTATGTGCTTTGTATCAATATTCCCACCTGCAAAGTGTAGATAATTCTAGATCTTGACCTACATTTTAGAAGGTGGTGTTGTTAAAAGATAGTGGTATTTAACCTTTTATAAATAGATTCTTCCCTTGAGAACTCACAGGCTGTTGTTAATTAGGGTTAAGGTAGTACACAGAATAGAAGGCCTTGAAGTTTTTAGAGAAATTATGTTCTGATTATATCTCACATTTACCTGCAGTGGTGGCACAGTAGGTGACTGCTGTCCAGTGGCAGCCTTGGCTCACTTTGGAGGTGTGACTCTACTGTGCACAGTTTCCTGAATCATAATCTTCTTTACATTCAGAATCACTAATGCAAAATCAAGACCATGAATCATAAGGAACCCAGTCCTGGTAAAGGGGGAAATGTACAGAAATTCTTCCTGTTAGTGACAAAGCCAGGTTTTTCAGGCTAACAGTGGGAAGGCACAGCGATTTGGAATCATCACACTGGGGGATAGAGATCATCTGAATAGCACAGTGGAAAGACAATATCATATAATGGGTTCAAAGGGATACTTTTATCTTGTACAAGGATACAAAGAAAGATGTGATTCTGGCTACCAAAATTTCATGATTTTCCGTGATGAAGTAAAAACCTTTAAAATTGTCTTACTGGTTTTGAAGGTAGTTACTGTGAGAGTGGTTGCCAAGTGTTAGGATGTACTCAGCACATCCTTTCCCCATAAAGACCTACAGATTGGCCCTGTGGGATTTATGAATTCTGTATTGTTGCATTGTATTTAATGAGTTTTCTCCAGCACAAAATAAAGCTAATGTGGGTACTTCCCAGGCAGGGCTGTTTCATCTATGCATGGGCTAGCATTAAGTGGTTTACATGCTATGATGAGCATGTTCCCTGTCAAGTGTCGTCCTGGCATGTGCATTTGAGTGCTTTCTCTGAAAAACAAGACAGTCATACTACGGTAGAAATGGGGGAGCAAATGAGATATGAAAAAGTTTGCTCATTCAGAAGTAACACTCATGGGCTGCATGAGAATATTTTATTTTAACTTTGGAAACAAAGACTTCTCATTGAAAATTTTTTCCACAAGTACTTACTGAATGCCTAATATGTGCCAGACACTGGTCAAGACTTAATATCATAGCAGGAGAAGAATAAAACTCTTCGGCCTCCTGGGTGTATGTGTGTGTCAGAGTAGGGAGAGGGCTTAAGGGAATATGCAGCGAACAAAATACTTAGCTGAAAAGCCATGTTATATGTTCCATAACTACAGAGAAAATTATATGTTGGTGAATGATCTAGAGGAAAATCAATCACAAAATGTGTGTATATGTGTCTGGTTACTAGTTAATGGTATAAATGGTTATTTTCAGTCTGGTGGTTAGGGGTGGATGAAAGAGGTTATTAAGTAAAAAAAAAACCAAACAAACAAAAAAACAAAAAACAAAAACAAACAAAACTGGGAGACAGCCATGCAGATACATGAGGGAAGGAAGCTGTCAAATAATGCCTGCTGCCTGGAGAAAAGAAAAGTGTCCCCAAATAAAAAATGAATTGCCCAGAAGTCAGGCAGTTAAGAGTTTTCCTTCCTTATACATTCCTATATAAATTTTGCAAGGCAGAATTTCAAATGTAGTTTCCAGTTATTTGAATCTTAAAAATACATGAACAGCTTTTTCTTTCATGGCATCCTCTGAAATTTCTGTGTGTGCATACACATAACATTTACAAGTACTAAATTCGTATGTACCCATGGTTGTACCTGCTTTTGCATTGAAACTACTTTCTGATTTGCAAATGTGAGCATGCCAGATTTCCATTTATGCAAAAGAAAACATGAACTATTTTGATATCTTGAAAGAATGAATATCCTCCTGATATAGAAACTCGGCTTGAGCTATTTTAAACCATTTGATTGTTGAAAGTAGGAGGAAGCACAAGCTACATTGGTTGGTCTCTCCTGAGCACCTGCAGGGTACATATCACAGCAGTATTATACCACTTGATTTGAGTAGTGTGTGAGTAAAAGTTACGTGGAGGAGTGGTTCTTGTTTAGTATTTGTTGTGGATTAGTGTTGGGATTGGCACATGGATATTCTGTCTCCTTCAACACTGCTTTGCTTAAACCTTGCTGCTTCCACATAGATAAAGTGGAGAAGGTCCACTAATCTGGTAGGTCAGAATTTATCTGTGGTGGGAAGATCACAAGTCCATAGTGAAAAATTACCGCTTCAGCTTTCCTTGAACAAGGTTAGGCCATTTAATACTTAGTCTTTTGGCTTGGCAAGAAGGTCATGGATCCCAGTGAGGACCACTAACTGTTGTAGTTGGGTTGGGGCCGCAGATTTGACCTTCACTTTGTGTCTAATGAAGTGTTTACTTCTTACAATAAAGACTTGTGGTGGGAAGGAAAAGGAACTGTATTACTGTTTTGTTAGGTGAACAAGAACTGGATACGCTTGAGTGAGCCAGTTAATTGTGCTGGATCTCAGACTCTGTTTATAATAAGAATAATAGTATTAAGCCCCTATTAAGCTCACGGCAGGTAAAACAAGACGGGGTATATGGAAGTACTTGTATAGCACCATCTAGCTAAGGTACTTAGTTTAATGAGTAGACTTACTTTTACTTAGAAGACCTTTGCAGGTGAAAGATTGTTCAACCACCAAAGAACATACAGCCTCTTATTAGGAATTCCTCCAAATTAGCATTAAGCATACTGAAATTATATTTTTGGCTTCTACTGTAATCCAGATTCTTTCTCTCTCTCTTTTTTTTTTTTTTACCTTCCCCATCACCACCCCAAGGGAACATGGGGAAAATTTACTAGTGTCAAATAAAAGATGCCCAGATCAGCAGGAGATCTTAGAGTTTTGTTGCCTGTCGTTCAGTGATGTAAATATTATAGACCATTTAATACTAATTTAATATGGGTGATGTTATGGTTTGGATGTGTGATGTCTCTCAAAAGCCTCATGCTATTAATAGGTAGGGACTGGTCGAAAGGTGCAGAACACTGAGGCTTGACCCAGAAGGAGCAGATGACCTGGAAAGGTAGCTCTGCCCTTCCTTCCTGAGTTGGCTCCCCACCTGCCGTGCCTCGAAGAGCTCTCTGGTGGCTCCCCAACCATGTGTGTTCACTATTGCTGGCCTCCCACATATGGACTGTGACCTTCCGAAACTATGAGATAAAATAACTCTTTCTTCCCTTGACTTGTGGATGTTGGGTATTCTGTCCCAGCAATAAGAAAATAACCACATCTGGCCTGTGGCCCATAGGGTCCAACACACTCAAGGCGACTATTACATTAGGGGTGAGGAAGTTAAATGTTTTACCAAATATTGCAGACTAACTTTTAGGTTGACAATTTAGCATGGCTTGCAAATGGTGTCATAAGTATGCAAATGGCCCTTGGTAGAAAAAAGGTTCCTTACCCCTGCATACTACATGAACAGGAACAATATGCATTTTCAAAAGAAGGAGCCTATGTCACTTCATTTAGCATAGAAGACTGATGGTCCTGTTGGAGTTTAAAGACTTCAAGTTTTAAAGGAAGGACAATTGAAACTATTTAGGAAATGTCTTCCAGTGTCCTCAGTGCTTGAACTTTTGCCTTTTCATTTTTGACTCAGAGTACACTGAGTATTGTTCACTGATTGTCCCTTATTCTGTGAAGAACTTCAGCATCTCCAAAGAGGCATTATGGTGTGACAAAGTGGTTAAGCACACAGACTATAAGTCTTAGTTTCCCCACCTGTAGAACTAGGATACAAATATTGCGTACCTTACTGAGCTGCTGTGCAGATCAAATCAGTTACTATATATGATACTTGGAATAATTACTTATCTGTTGCTGGGACAGAACATCTGACATCCATAATTTATAGGAGGAAAGATTTATTTAGTGCACAGTTTCAGAAGGTCTCACACAGTCCCTTCATGGGACAGGGACAGTGGTCAATGGTAAAGGCACATGGCAGAGGCTGGAGACCTGCTCAACCCGTTACAGACCAAAACCAAGTGAAGTTGGAGCCAAGCCAATGTCTGCAGGCTCAGGCTAGGCTAGAGCTTTCCCAGGAAGAAGCTGTAACAATGTTCCTTCTTCCTTTTTAAAAAAAAATTACCTCAGGTGCCACTTGGGTACCCCCAGGGTCTCCTCCCTCATCTCCTAGCCCACAAATCAACAACACACACTTGAAAGCTCTGTCCTGAGCAGCCCCTCCACCCCTCATCTCAACAAGGTGACACAATCTTTCCAGATGAAGCCTAATATGTCTGTCTGCCCCTTCTAGCTGGGCCCTACCTCCAAAAGCCTCATGTGTTTGAATGTAGTGGGGTAACTGTTATTGGTAGGTGTAGGGCCTGGCTGGAAGGGGCCAATTGTGATAGCACACTAAAATCCAACATTAGATAAAGTTTTGTGATTTTATAATTTTCTCTAACCGTGATATACGGTAACAACTTGGTCTATGGATTTGTATAAGAAATTTCATTCTGTGAAGCTTGCTGGGGTTTTTTTTCTACAAGCTGTATTGTCTTGAGTTGAACTAAATTGTCCATCTGTTAAGCCCTGGAAAAAGTTTCTTTGTAACCCTTGTAACCTTGCAAACTCTATGTCGCTGTAACCCTTCCTCTTGTTTTGCGGGAACAGAGTATATTTTGTGCTCAGTCATGTAGCCCCCATCTGGCTAACCACAGGTGTTGTTCTGTAATTGGTTACTCTCAAAGGACTCTAAATGCGTTATGTCTATCAACCCACCATGTAGACCTCCAAAGGTATATGTACACATGACAAATTGTGATTTGTTGCTATGTGCTCATGAGATACTGTCCTGATGAACCCTATAGAAGCCCCCTGCTTCTTCTGTTGGGGGCTGCTCTCTGGGAACTCACTCAGAGTTATAGGAACAGCCCAGCTGGAGTCCATATGCCTGTATGCCTGGCCATGATAGGAGAAACCTTACCTTGCTCCAGTTCGCATTTGGTGGTCTCTTAATTTCGACCTGTAGTACCAATGCTTGTGGCTTGATCTGGTGGGATTGTGTCAACTTGTTGAGATTGGGGTTGCCCAGGGCACAGCTTTCAGGTGTACGTTGCTGACTTGTGGTCCAGGAAGTAAAGGAGGGGCACCCACTCTGGGTGTTGGAGACGCAACTGGCAGCTTGAACTAAGAACAGGAAGAAAGAAGCAGCATTGTTGCAGCTTCTTCCTAGGAAAGCTCAGACCTCGCCTGAGTCTCCAGACGTGGATTTACCCCTTGCTAACTTGGCTCTGTCTGCAGTGGAGTGAGTAGCTCTCCAGCCTATGCCGTGTGTTTCCACCATTGCCCCCTGCCGCTGAGTGGACTGTGTGAGACCTTTTGAAACTGTGAGCTAAGTAAATATTACCTCCCTTAAGATGTGTCTGTTGGGTATTTTGTCACAGCAATGGGAAAGTAATTAAGCCACTATTATTATTACTCTGTAAGTACTCATCAGGAGATTATTGGTCTGTAGTGCCTCTCTTTAAAGTAGTGTTCTGCACAGTGTCTGCTTTCCCTTAGAAAGAGAAAAGGGGGCTGGCAAGGGAATTCTGTTTAGTAAAGAAGCAATAATAACCTTCCACTGAAGTTATTTCCCACCTTATCCACCTGAAATTGTCCTAGTAAGCCTAGTGAATAAATCCCATTATCATCTCAATACTTTATTTATAAGTCCCTGGATTATAGCTTCTGCCGCTCTGCATTATACTGTCTGTGGGTCTATCCCTCGCTCAGCTGTGGACTCCTTGATGGCAGGTGCAGGTATGAGTCAAGCACAGTGTCTTGGTACCAGTAGATTCCTGTGAAATGGCCAACTACAGCTGGGAATGATATTTCTCTTCCAGTGTTGTCCTGCCTTCCACATACGACTAGACTAGAGGCGGCCCCCAGTGTTTCAGTTCACCATCTGGTCAGAGGCCTGGATTCTCCGATAAGAGATGGTTGGGCCAGAGGAAGAAGAGAGGCAGCTAGAGTGGTAGTGTGTCTCTGCTTCCTGCAGTGAGAAGGCCTAGTAGGTTTAGGGATAGATCGTCAGGCTGGGGCTGTTATATTTATGCCTCATGACTACTTCTTGTGACACCTTCCCAGATGCTTCTGGGAAGACCTAGTTGCGGGTTCTCCTGTGCGTCACTACAATTAGAGCATCCCTGTTAAAAGTATGGTGACTTGATTACATGTCGGCTTAGTGTAGACTATAAGTCACATGAGAATAGAAACTGAGTTTTCGGTTCTATATAGCTGCTTTAGGTAAAATGGTTGTTGAGTGAGCAAATGAATTGATTTGTATTTCTTGTAGTACTTGAGTAATCTGTCTAAAACGCTGCTGAAAAGCTTATCTCATTATCAGCCATCTGTTTTTCTTGTCTAGATTTTCAGACAAATGTGGAGCCTTTCTCTCTTTATGTGGCACCTGGCATATAGGAGTAGTTTGGTAAATGGCTAATGAATTGAATGGTGCCTGAAAGCACCAGAGATAGAGGACTTCTATGTTCGGGTTATATTTGGAGGTGAGAATACAGGACAGTATCCTGTAGTGTAGTGGTGCGTGGGTACAAGTGTCAGTGTTTCAATCCAAACAGTTTAGAAATGTGACTTAGAAGTGGTGGGACATGATGATCAACACAAAACACAGTCACGTGGTCACCAGTTAAACTGGATATCCCCATTGTACACCATCTATATCTAAGTTGGATATATGTCCCGTTGGAATTACTAAGGCACATGATGTAGCTAAATCATCGTTGAGACTTCCCACTTAAATAACAATCATATAGTATATGTTAGAATGAAAAAAATTATGTCCAGAGAGGAAAAGAACTAAGAAAAATATAACTTGCAATATTTTAGAAAACTCAGTTTTTGAGGATTCTAGGTATAGAATTCTTTTTTCCTGTTTTACTAATATGTATATATACGACACATGATGTCTACGTTGAACTTGAGTAGTTTGTGCACATATATACGGTGTCAGAGTTACAAACCCTTCCCCTCTGCCTTTTTGATTCTCCCACAGCCTTAACTCCTACTATCCTCCCATTTAGTTCTGTGAAATGACGTATTTTGGGATATAGAATTCTTGAGGTGTGTATTACAGCTTAGAACAATTTGCATATGGAATACCCGAAGGGAGTGTAAATTCCAGAAGATTATCATTTAGCTTAGAGCCCAGCGTGGTGCCTGTCATTGTAAGGAATTTGACCTAAGCAGTTTACATGCTAATTGGAGACTTTGGATGGTTGTATCTGAAATGGTGGTGAAAAGTTTTTAGAGAATATAAAATATAAATCCAAGCTCCTGTATTTTGTGCACATGGGAGGTGTTTAAAGGAAGCATGCTAAGGGCTGTGTAAGTCAGGGAAAACTTTATGATAAGAACAGTAAGTGACAAACAAGTAAAGTCCATGTGGATGGAGGGGTGGGGGGAGAAGGTCCCCCACGTAGACTTTCCTTTCCTTCCCCTGTTACAGGAGATGAGGGGCCTGGACCCCTTATTTCCAGGTTCTTTGTAGCTATCACCATGAACTGAGGGAGCCATGCACGACAACAGCTATGCTGCTATTTCTCTGGGCCTTTAGAGACTGCAGCCAGAAGTTTCTCATCTACGTGGGCCAATCACTGCACTTTCCAGGTCTCTAGTGACTCAAGCAGGCCACAGGCAAAAAAAGGTTAAATAATATTAATTAATATTAGCCACCATAGGGGCACACGTTTATGGAAAAAAAAAAAAACCCGCTAAATATTTTCCCTTTGCTCTGTGGTCCCAAGAAGGAAAATCAGTTCCCGCTGCCATGCATGTGTTCAGAAAAAGAAGACCTTTCTTTGTATTTCTAGTGTCTTTTGACTTCCAGAATAGACAGCAATTGGCTGTGCCTCCCATGTGGGTATGACAAGAGGGGAGATTGTCTGATCTCAAGATTGTTCTGGTCTGGTGCCAGAAAATGCGGATCTTGATTGTTCCTAGATCTGAAAACTTGGGCAAGTCCCATCTGTCTGATCCTTCTATGTCATGTTATTTTCTTGAATTCCCTAGCCCTAACTTCTCATGTCATCTCTTCCCACCACCAGAGAAACGATATTCATAATTCTTTAAAGGTTCCTGAGTATCTGGGTCTGAGACCTAACAAATGATTAGAATTATATTTCAGCATGCTTCTTTGGATCTCTTCTCCTTTTTTCCCTCAGGCACTAGGAGTGTCTCCCTAGCAGTCTAACATACTTCCCTCAAGTGTTCCCCAAAGTCATTTAAGGTTTTGGGGTGCCCAGTTATTCTGGATACTTCCTGCTAAGAGGGGCCATTGAAAGAGGAAGTTAGGTCCCTACTCTTGCTGACTTTCGGGTGTGGAGGGCTGGTCAAAGGTTTTGACTTAGATGATTGAGCCAGAAGGATGCAAGAACATCTGAAGACGGGTTGACTTTAAATGAGAAGAAATAAAGTGTAGGGAGAATTTAGTATGCTCAGTCCAATTATAAGGATTATCAGAACAGACTGTGATGGTTATGAAGCATATTACCAAGTTGATTCATAGAGCCAGGTACATACTTAACCATGTTCTAAAGCTAGGATTGGCATCTGGCAAAGCCTGGGCATATTGTTTAAATCCTGTAAGGTAGGAGAAGGACAAAGAATTTATTAGAAGTTATTTAATAAAAGCAATGACAATTGAACTCCCTGTGATCAGTTTTGTGAGACCTCTTATAGGTGTGAGAATGTGAATGTTTATCCCCTAAAGCAGAACTGAGCTCGTGGGGGTGGGGGTGATCCTAATGAAGCTTTTAGTTAAGATTAGAATATTCATGTGTATATAGCCCTTTGTTGGAAGGTAGCACATGGATTACTGGGCATTACTTTGTTGAAGTACACTTGAACAGGTGTTTCAAGTCTCCCTGTGTCTGGTTTTATAGAAATGCAAATAAAAGTAAACATAGGGTATTAGTGACAGTTCTATTCTGGCCAAATCACTCATTCATTTATTCATTTGTTCATCACTTAACATTTATTTGATCAATTACTTGGGACCAGGCCTTATGCCAGATACTGGGGATGTGTAGGTCATAGTACATGGGTTCTGCCCTTAGCGTGCTATGGAGATACTTGCAAAATGCATTTATTTACTTACCAATCATTGATGTGTTTATCAGTCATGTAGTAAGTGTTTCGTTTTTTCTCATTTCATATTGGATACTGGCGATACAAAAATAAGTCATACCAGTTCAAAACACTTCCAGAGTGCAGGTACATGCGTATGTTAGAACATATAGTGAACCACTTGTCATTTGTAAAATGCCCATCATGTGAGGTTTAATTTTCACAGCACCTTATGAAGTTGCTTTCATAATCATCCCATCTCATGTAATTGGTGAGATTGTGAAATGAGAGATATGAATATGAGATTTGGATTTAAGTTATAAACTAAGGCACAGAACAGTTAGGCACTTTGCTTCCAGTCACACTGCTAAGAGTATGTGGCTGAGACATGAACACAGATTGTATATTTTTCTTGATGTCACAGAATCATGCTTTATTCAGTATTAAATAAGTAAAAATAACAGTTGAAAAGCAATTTTCTGTGGAAATAATTGCATCTTTCTCCTAATGAAATGAAAGGATGATTTCTCTAAGAGGAAAAGTTGCCATCAACTCAAGAAAAGTCACGAAAAGTTTGAAGACATATAATGGAAAGAGGAACAAAGTACTAAAAATGAACAAGGGGACACATTGTGGGTGTGCTGCTTCGCTAGTCCATTGTGAGATGATTCAACTCTCCTCCGATCTTTGGTACATTCTGCGTTATTCTTCCTTGTCACGGAGCTCGCATATGACTGTGGAATTCTTCTCCCACTGACTCCTGAGCACCAAGGCCATCTTTATAGCCGTAGAAGAATTTTGATCAAAATGAGAACTTTTCTAGTGATCAGAGCCTTCTCTGTCAAAACTCTTCCCTTTCATGACACTCTTGAGATTGTTGTATTCTTTCTTTCCCAGATACCTCATGGGAGGCTGTAGACAGTACCAAAGAATATTGGCCTTAGAGTTGAATGTTTCATAAGAAAAGCTATTGTTGAAAAAACACTTGTGAATCTAATCACAGACACATGTCAGTTCTTTATCTTTTTGGTTTATAATTTATGAATGGCTTTTAAATAAGAAAATGTTTTATACTTTGGGTAGTCTTTCATTGTTTCCTTCCTTCTTTCTTTTGATGAGTCAATAATTTTCAGAAAAGGAAAGAGATGTACAAAAGATCTGGAATACTGATACACGGTTTAATCCCCTCTTCTTGCCTGCAATTAGAGGATAAACTAGGAACATAAACGGAGTTATGACAAAGAGTGAAAGAAATTGACTTTGATTACAGACCTCACTCCAAAATTTTGATTATAGACCTGACACTCACATTATGCAGATTGAGAACATATGAGACACATGTTGTAGCGTTTTTTTCTAGGCATTGTTCACTTAATCTTTCTTTAAAGCTCTTAGATATAAAGTTATCTGCTGAGCTTTTCTAATTCTGATAGTCACTTTGATTTTCCCAGTCCCTTCTCGAAGTTTTCATGGAAAGTTCCAAACTTTGCAAAGGTGCAAACATTCCTTATGTGATAATGTGGCTTAGAATGCAGGCTTAGGCCCTAAGTTGTGAAGGAATTAGCATGGAAGTACTTTGCAACATCTGTCTGGTGTTGTTAGACCCCAGGGGAAATGAATTTTGATGTCTGGAAGTTTCCTCTGTCACTATGAGGAAGTGACAACTCACATCTTTTCCCTCCATTTTATCTCATCCTCCTAAACATGATGACCTCAGAGACCAACCCAACATTCTGTCTGTCTACAATTTAAAGAACTGAAACCTAGGGAGGGTTAAGAGGGTTAAAGGACTTTCCCAAGGATTTTGGGGATAGCATAGTGTTCTAGTTACTTTTTTGTTGCTGTGACTCAATACCTGACATCCACAAATGTCGGGGAGGAGAGGTTTATTTTAGCTCACAGTTTCAGAAGGTCACAGTTCATTCAGGGGCAGCCAGCATCAGTGGAAGTACATGGCTGAGGTGGAGGCAGCTCCTCCGCATTAAAAACAGGAAACCAATTCAAGGCAAGTTGAGAGTAGTCTCTCAAAGGAGGCAGGAAGCCACTTACATATCCTTCCAGGTCTCATCCCAGTGATCAGCCCATCTTGGGTCCAGGTGTGGAAGGTGTGGTAAGCCCTGACTACATGCCTGTAATCCAATTTACATGCTGCCTGTAATCTACCCCTCTGAACTGGGCCTCAGTCTTCCAACAGCAAATGATTCCATAGAAATCTATAAAAAGCAAATACATAAGACTTTGGGGGGAAGTTCCGGATCCAAGCCACGACATTGAGAGTTTAGCTTTTGAGAATGTTTTCCGACAATTGTATTGCTTGCTTCTTGGGAGAATCTGATGAGGTAGATGAGGCAAGCTATTTTATGCCAGTGCATGATGAAACAATTAGGAAGTAACGACGTTAAAAGGCCGATTTAGAGCCGAAGAGGTTGGTGTTTCATAGCTGAGAGTCCGGCACCATGATGCTCTGGACAAACATTTGGATTGTGTTGGAACTGTCAAAAAAGTAGCCTGACGTCATTTCTTACTAGTCTTCATTGGCACTTGCAAATGTCCTTAAATTAATAATCAACTCCTCAGTTTTGAGGCTATTTTGTTTATATTATAATCTCTTTGAGAATTGGGGCTGGCCAGGTTTTATATTGTCTTTGAATCCCTTTTGGTGTGTCCTCTGACATACATACTTAGTGGCTATTTGTTGATTGTATAATAGTTGAAGCCAGCTCGAGGCTGGCATATATGTGACATAAATCTGGAAATTAAAGTATCTTTTGGTTCTTGGCTCAGGTTAAAAAAGTCACAGATAATAAAATGTTCAAGTCTCCTAGTCTAATTGGGTGTTATGTAAAATTTGTATCTTGATTTGAGACACTCTGTATCTGCCAGCAGAGTATGATTGTTGGAACGTGATATAAAGATGAAGTTCAGGTTGCAGAGCTCTGGCATAGGGCTTGTGGAATGCTGTCTAACTGTCTCTAGAGCTGTGTGGTGTCTGCCAAGTGTGGAAAAGTTGGTCTTGTCTCTCCTTTGAAGATTACTGCCTTTAGAGCGTTAGGTAAAGTTTCACTGACTAATATTCTGTGCTTAAAACCAGAGCTTTGAAAACCAAGCTGGATCAAATACCTGGTTTATGCTTAGAGACAAGAAAGAGAAAGTGAGATTTGGCAATGATGGGAAATCAAGAGTGGGCAAGAGGAAGGAAGAAATGGAAAGTGTAAGAGATGCAAGCATGAGTCTGGCCACAAGCCTGAGGAAACAGGCTGCTGTTGGCTTGCTGAGTTATCATCCCCTCAGATGACCTGCTGTCCAGAAAAAGTTAATGTGTCCCTTCTATATAACCATGGCCTTGCAGCCTACTGCCGCACCACCCAAATGCCGTCAAATCAATTCTGTATAATTTTCTCCGCAACTTGGGTTTGGGTGGTGATATCAATAACTTAAAATTTTTTCAAATATTTGTGAAGGTGTATCGAGTTTTATGAAACAATGGGAAAACTGATATAAATAAAGTACAAATACGGAGCCATATCTGAGCTTTATGTTGGAATGAGATCTTGATGGAGGTACTTTTAAACTATGTTTACTGAGGGCCCACTGAGGTTTTTCTCTTCGAGAAAGGAAGGAAACCAGGTGCATTGTGATGACATGAATGTTTATAAAGGAAAATAACAGAATGATGTATATTTTCCACTTTTAAAATGTTTATGAATTGGCTATAAGTCAAAGCAGTAGTATAATCAATGTAGAGAAGGTAATCCATTGTTTCCTTGCATGAAGTCATTAGCATTCTAACCTATTCATTCATTTATAAATCATATTGGAAAGAAAAAATTATTCCACTCTTTCACATGAGTGACAAGTTCTCAAGCCCGCTCAGGAAACTGTTGAAAAATGGCCTTGTAGAACTCTTATTGGTGCCTTAGATGTTTTAGAAAAAGCAACAGATTTAGATATAAAATTGATTCTTTTTCTTGTTACAAAATAAAAGTCATAAGTACAGAGGATAGGGAGAGGATCAGGCCAAGAAGCAAATCGCCAAGGTAGAGCCAGAGCCTGCGCTAGGGCAAGGGATCTGTTCACAGCCGTTTCTGGTGTAGAAAGATGACACTTTAAAAAAAGCGTACTGTAGAAGCCTGGAGTAGAACCTCGTATCAGGAGCTGTGAAGAGACTTTCTTCCTCTGTACTTGCTCTTATTTCTTTCACAAGCTTTTTCCATATTTTTGGGTACTTTGTTGTACAACCTAGGAGAAACTAGACATCTAATAATAGTTTTCTTAGGGAGGCAAAAGGAGCGCGATCCAGAATTTGCATTTCACGTGTTCCTAATAAGGATTGTTCGTTTAAAAATAGTCCTGAAATTCATACTTATTCTCTCAGCAAAATGCTTTGGACACCCACTGTCGACTCCGGGGACACAAAGATGAATGGGACACATTGTGCTTGCCAGAAGCTCACAATCTAGTCAGTTACACGGGATAAGAGAAGTATAAAGACACCATTAAGGGCCTGTAGGAACTCAGGGGAGGAAGAAATTGATTCCTGCTAGGGGACTCAGGGAAGGCTTCATGAGGAGGGCAATTGGAGCTAGACTTTGACAGATGAGTAGGATCTGAGCTTGAAGAGATGGGGAGGCAGAGGGAGCAATTACGGGGTTGAGAAAGCATGTGGCATGTTGGCTAACAGAAGCAGATTTAGGTTTTCCTTAGATTCAAAGGCTTGAGAAGGGAGACGATGGGAGGTCAAGTTAGCGGTGTAAGTTGATGCTAGATTGGCACGGACAGCCTTGAATATCAAGCCAGTGTCTTTGGGCTTTATTTATAGGCAATGCTAAGATATATCTAGAAAGTTAGCCAGGCAGCCTCGTGACAGACATTTACAACATATCGTGGCAAGAAACACGAGAGAGGTAAGTGCAGCAAGGCTGGAAGCACAGTGGAGAGAGCCACTAAGCAAAAGGACACCTTGGTTAAAGGAAACCTGAACCTAACACTAATGGAGATTGGAGCCACGTTCTGAGATTCAGGTGGGAATGGGTGCTGGATCCAGGTGAACCTATTCCTCCAGAATTCTTACATTTGGTGCTGTTAATTAATAACTCCTGAGGTATCCCTTAGAATGCCACCACCCTAATAAAATGCAGTGTAAAAGCCACTTCTCTCAAGGGATCCAGTGCTTCACCAAAAGCTCCGACCATTTTTCCCCTGTGGCTGAGAGAAGGGGACTGGCACTGTTAACACTGCCTCATATCCAGAAGACAGGCTTGTCTGGGGTCAATCAGTTGGCCCCTTAAGGCTCTCACTGACTCAGGTTCAGGTTCACTAGCAAGAGATCTGGAGTGTTCGTTGAAACCAAGGGACGTTGTATTCCCCAAGCATTCTGGAATGACTGTTCTTCAAGCAGGCTAAGTTCAAGATGGACGTTCCTGGGTTATAGGAAGGAGGCTGGTTAAGAGAGCTGGAAGGAGGGCCGTTGTACATAGTATTGCAGGGATACTGCACAAGGACACCTGGCCCTAGGGGAGAGTGGGGCTGAAATCTATTCAGATAGCACTTTAGTAGCAAGTGAGGGGCTGTAATTTCCCGCAGGAGTGCGTTTTGTCATTTGCACAAAGATAACTCATCCTGCAATGCTGGATATTTGGTAAAAGGGAAGACAGTTTGAAGAGGTGAAGAGAAGCAGGAAAGAACTGGGGAGTTGGAGTTGGAGTTGGGTCAAGTCCCTGCCCAACCTTTGCTAGGTGGGCTTTTTGTAGAGCACTGGCTCCCTTCAGGACTTGACATCGCACAACTTCCTGAACCTCTTGGAGCATGAGCTTCGTTATCTGTCAAACATAAATCATACTAGTGCTGACTTCAGTGGGTCTGTATGAAGATTAAAGAAGATAATTTGTGTGAAGTGCTTAACACAGTGCCTGTCACATATAAGTGCTTGATACATTTTGGCTATTAATATTCTTCATTTATAACTAGAAGACTGTCTGCTCAATTACAGCAGTGGCTTCAAACTTCATATCTTGATAAATTTCTCTTTACTAAGAAACAACGCCTCTCAGTTCAACAGCATGAGCATCCTTTGTTTTTAGTTATGTCTCAGGAAAGGAATGCAAGGAATTAGCCCGGGCACTGCCTTTAAAAAATTGCTGAGAATGTAAAGAATACAGTGAGGACTCATGAACCACAAGTTAGCATAAAGTAATATTTAGTGATGCAACTGAAGCCACTGGACATGCCTTGCTGACCACATTCCCTGCCTTCTTGTTCGAATGGTTGTTACTAGAGTTCTGAATCTGATGCCATCATGTCTGTGAGAGGTTTAGTATCGATATTGCATTTGGAGCTCTTTGGAAAGGATACAGTTATCCCTCAGTATCTGTAAGGGGTTGGTTCCAGGACCTCGATCCCTCACAGACACCCAAATCTACAGATGCAAAATGATATAATACTCATATGAGGTATGATAAAATTATACAGTGAGTATTTTAACATTTCTTAGTAAAGAGTAAAAGAGGAGTTGCCATTAATCTCCTGTTCTTCCCCTCTCTTTGAACACATTTGCCACTTTCAGAAGAAGTTCTGGAAGTCTCTTTTGTCTTCACGTGGTGGGATTAAAAAATATGATGAAAATCATTGACTCAAAGTGGCTCCATTTTGTGTTCCTGCTGTATGCCATCCAGTGGAAACAGGCTTGAAAACGCACGACAGTGTGTTTTCATCCATGGTGTTCACCACATCTGGCACCACAAGACTACTCGTTGTTCCTGTAAATAATAATTACCGTGTAAGGTAAATGTTGTAAATTCATTGAAGACATGTAGGCAAGAAGCATTTTACATACAGTATTTTCAAAAGTCTTAATAGCAGTGTGTCTTTTACTATAATACATTTAAAAATAAATATTCACTATGTTTTTAATCACATTTGGGTGTATAACTCTTGCATATCCTGCCATATACTTGAAATGATCTCCAGATTGCTTTTAACACTCAATACAACGTCAATTCTATGTCTCTATTTATTGTACTGTATTTCTTAGAAAATGATGGCAAGAAAAAGCCTGTATATGTTTAGTGCAGACACAACTTCAGTTTTTCAAGTATTGCCCATTGGTGATTGAATCTGTGTTTGTGGAACCTGCAGATAGGGAGAGTGGACTATGTGTCGTTCGTTTTCCATTGTTTCAATTGTACGTAGAAGGCCTCTTACTATATTTAGTCTTTGTCAGTTCCTTTTTTTCCCACTCAATATTCACCTAATACAATTTTTAAAAATATAATTGTTCATAAGGTAAGAAAGTAAAAATTATTATGGAGAATACTGTTACCTTTTATGGACAGTAATAAAGTACATATTTTAAACAGTAAGTGTACTTGAAAGTGACACTCGGAAGGAGCTGTGTAGCAGCTCCTTCAATTTAATCAATTTTATCTGCAGCGTCTACAAACCACTCATAAATAGTACAGGGTACCAGAATCTGCATCTGACTAAGCTTGATTTAATGGTCATATTGATAAAACTTTCACAATTCTGTTTACATGACACTTGCTTGGATTTCGACCCCAGAGGCAGGGGTGATTGCAATTATTCTCATTAGCATTACAGATCACTCATGCCGGATCCGGGTCAGCTGACGTTTTGACACCTGGTCATGCATTTGGTAAATTGGCATTGCCTGATGTAATTTGTCTGGCACAGTGTTATTACTGTATTCCTGAGTGAGTTGTCCTCATTTGCTAGGTAGTGCTAACAACTCATATCTCAGAGGTTGTTAATACAAAGTTACCTAGGGTGAGTTGAGGTGGTTGACATTGCTGAGCCTCTGTTTTGCTATAATTAATGCAACATTGACATTTTAGTTTGAATATGTGTGCACATGCATGTGATCGCTGTCTTGACTTTTACTTAAGTTTTATATCTGCACTTGGAATACATTCTGTTTTGGTGTTTAGATCAGACCCACTTTTTCCTCATCAACATTTGTTGCGTGTCCTCATATGCCAGCCACATGGTGAGTACAGAGTATGTAAAGATTATTTCATCCTTGAAGAGTTCCCAGTCCAGTAAGAGAGACAGTATACTTTGTTAGGTACTTCAGTCGGCCTATTGATGTGTTAGATGAACACCAAATGAAGGAGATGTAATTTATATGGGATAATTTCTTAAGGGAGACTTCTCCAAGAAGGTGACATTTGACCTGGACTGGGGGTTTGGGGGTGAGTGGGAGTTTCGCAAATTGAAGCGAAGGAGAAATCATTTTCAAGGGTGCAGAAGCTTGCAAGAGGATGATGAGTTTGGGAAGCATGTGTAGGGATAGGATGGAGGTGGGAAATGGGGCCTGGGACATGTCATGACGTATCTCACATCGTTTTAAGTGCATAGTTGAAATATTTAGAATGGATTTTAAGAGAATCTTTCTGGTAGCATTTTGGAGGAACCAAAGCCAAACTCGTAGTGGAAAGAGGGGTCCTATTCTGGTCTAGTCCTGTAGAAGGAGCCCTGGACTGAATCCGGAAGACCTGAGTTTCAGTCCTTGCTCTTCCACTTACTAGTTATGTGACCCAGGACAAATTATGTAACGTCTCAAAGCTTACAGCTTCAGCTTGATAATTAGTAAAAAATGAGGGTGACAGACAGTTCCCACATTGCCGGACTGCTGTGAGGACTAAATAATACTAATAATACCAAGCATATGATGATATACATTGTCAGATACACATGTTACATGATCAGCCAGTGCCGTGTCCTTTCCCATTCTCTTCTGGTGGCACTCCTCCCCCTTGCGTCCCCATTTGGCTCTTGGATGTTCTCAGTAGCCTCTGTCCAGGTCCTTTTTCCTTCAAATGATGTTGTTATGTTTATTTAGGCCTCTTAGATTTTGACTCTTCATTTCATTTCGACATAAAGCAGTGGCATAAGGACCGAGAACATTTTCTTTACCTTAATTTATTATAATCTGTGAAGCTCAAAAGTCTTGGCTGGTGGATTGGGATGTACTGTGTCTCAGCTTTAATATTAAGTATGTCTCTCATGATGCTGTATACTGATCCCTGCAGCCAGGACGTTTATTTGATGGCTCTGATTATCCTGCAACGTGCTGAATTAATTTTAAGAGTTGATGTTCCGCTGATCCGAGCCATACTTAGCTATTTTCCAAAAGATGCAGTGATTTGCTGGATACTAACACTCTTTCTGTTTCATTGCAAGACTCCTTTCATAGAGTGCCTGTAAGATTTAGTCGACCTCTGATTTCCCTGTGCTTGCTTTCTGATAGGGTAGACACGTTTACAAACTGCTGTGTGATTGGAAGTAGACTTGAATGAATGATGAATAAATGAGCAAACCGTGCATAACTGAGGAAGAGAGACTTGTTATGGGTAGAGCGTAGATGCGTGTGTGCAGCAGCCTACATAAAGTTGCAAGAACCCTGGATGGTCTTGCCTGTAGGCTTAGCAGAATTTACCTGAAAACGAGGACTCCTAGACATTATTTATACACTGGTATAGTGTGATTTTTCTCATTAGATGTTCAAATATACGAAAAATATGTGCAAAAAGAGCAGCTTAATTCATCCAAGGGAAAAACCACTCAAGCATTTAGTGTATTTCTTCCCAGTGTTTAATTTATTTACTGGAGATTGTATCATGTATGCTTATAGTCATACTTCATATGTTTTTTTCACCTATCTTACTGTGTACTTTTAAGACTAAATTGTTCTAAAGTATTAGTTATGACTACCGAGTGCTCTATCATATGAATATAATCTTTTGTCAGTCGTTCTTCTACTGATGGCTGTGTCATAGGCATGTATCTTTATATGAGGGCTATTGTGAATAACCCTGCTAAGTGTTTGTTGCTGAGAAATTTTGGGAAAGGAAAGTACTGTAGTCACAATTCAGTTTTATAAAGATCATTCTTTTGTCGTTATGAGGAATAGATTAGAGAGATGAGAGATTTGAGATCGGGAGGAATGGTAAGTAGGGGAATATTCCATTAGTGCAGTTGAAATGAGATATGAACTAGGGAGGCAGCAAAAAGACAGGAGAAGACACAATAAATGAGAAGAATTGCAGGCAGGGAAAACAAACAGGTGTTGGGGCAAAGTGAGGCAGCAGAAGCAGCATTTATAAAATGTAAATTTTACCTTTTCTCTTCTCATGCTGAAGTCTCTGACATGAGGCCCTAATTTGTAATAAGCTCCTCTGGTTACTCTTGTGGACATTATAAAGTTCAAGAAATGCTTAATGGGAGTTGAGTCCCAGATTTTTTTTTTTTTTTTGAGACAAATTCTCAGCCTGAACTCAAACTCATGATCCTGCTGTCTCAGCCTCCCAAGTAGCTGGGATTATAGACCTACACTACTGTGTTCTGCACTCCTTGGTTTCATGCTGCCTGTTGAACAGAGGCCACTCTCAAAACCTTGCTGGGTGGATTTTTCTGGATGGCAATTTGCTCTCTCCAAGCCAGTAAGGGAGAGTCATTTAGTGAAGTGGAAGGGACATTCTGTTACATGTGTCCTGTCACTTCTGTAATATCCTACTGGTTAGAAGCAAGGTGCACTCAGAGAGGATTTTACAAAGGCGTGAATCAGGAAGTGGGGTTCATGGGGTCATATTAGATTCTCTTTCCCTCAAAACGTGGTAGTAGATGGGAGATGCTAAATTCACTTTTTCAAGTGTGACATTTACAGCACTTGTGCACAAAGATCTGTTTGTCATGAATCTGAGGAAGTTTCAACCTCAAGCCCTTGTGCTTATATGGCCCCTTTCAAGGCCATATGCCTCATTTTTTATTCATAGCTGCATATCCTATTCCTGAAAAAGGATCTTGAACTGAAAAATTTCAGGCTTCCCCAAGCGTTAATATGTCATGCCTTTGGGAAAATTGAGGGGGGGGGGGCATCAGGAAGAGATTGCTGGCTTCTTGGGCCTGGAGCTCCACAGAAAGGTCATTTGGTACCCAATGGATGGGCAACCTAATGTAGTCACACGGAAAGTTTGTGAAGCGGGGCAGCTTCCTAAAGTCCCACTTCTGATGATTCCTTGGTTCTTGTTGGAAAAGATTCTGCTGCCCAAGGCTCACCCTGACAAACATCTCTCAGCTGTGGCTGCCTATCTCTGGTCCAGCAGCTGCTAAAAGGAGATGGTCATTTAAAAAGGGAATACTCCACAATCCCAAGCACTTTTTGGAGAGTAGAGAGGACGAGTTCTAGAAGACTGTTTTTGTATCTGGCCTAGCATTCTTTGGGAGCTCATACTAAGAAAAGAGGAAAAAATAGATCTCTCAGACAAGCGTTTGTCATGCTCCTCTCTACCCATCTGCTGCCCACCTGGCGTCTGCCTCTCCAGTGCAGACATGCCTCTTAGGATCACTAGGACCAACCTCCTGTGTTTTGGCCAGTAAGAGCCTTTGAACATTTCTGCCTTTCTTTCTGTCCCCGAGGACATTACAAGTTCCTGCCTCATCATGGTGAGTCAGGGAGCCCACAGCTGCAGACCACGGAAGATAACATGGGGCAGGAGGTGCACGTAGAAGTCAAAAAGTTGTATCACTATACCTTCTGCCATCTGAGGCTCAGAGAGGTCCTTACTGTAGATGAGGCTGGAAAGGTTTTCCTTCTAGTATATTCTTGCTGGTCAGCACTGACCTGGAAGGCCCTTCCATGGTGAGAATGTTGGACTAACCTTCGAAACATCTTCTGCACTGGGTCCCAACCTATAGGTCCTGGACCCTGAGCATGTGGCAGTGCCCTTAACTTCAGATACTGGACATGGACCCCTAGGATTCTCTATAGATGAAATGATTAATGTGTATATGTATTCTTGCTTTTCATAAGTATATTCATATACTTGTGAAAATTTCAGAACATAGGCTCAGGAACTATACTGCTTGGCCTGAGATTGCACCTAGAACACACAAGCTATGTGAAGTTTGATAATGCTAGATGAATTGCTTAACTTCTGGGAGCCTCCTATCTTTATTTGGAAAATGAATATGATAGTAACTTCCTCCAAAGGTTGTTGTCCAATTTACATCAAATATTCTAAAAAAGTGCTTCAAATAGGGCTTGGTACCAAGTAAATGCTTGTTTGTATTTGTTTTATTATTACTAACATCCAAATGAAAAGAACTGCTCAATGTGTGGTACCTGTCTGTGGTTCAGTGTTTTCCAATCAAAAGACACTGTAAGTACAACTGTTATTATGTTCTTTAATTGGGTGCAGAGCTGGGGACATAGTCCAGGGTCCCTGGACATATTTGCAGCATCATTTTTGCTATTGTACACTGTCTCTTGAAGCCTTTGCTTAATAAAAGGCAATCAAATCTTTTGTTGTTGTTCTGAGGCCCTGTTGTCACCTCATAGTTACATTTTGATATTGGGAACCTCTCTAGTTAAAATGTGGCGCTTCTCAGGGTGCATACCTCTCAGTTGATATGCCCAGAAGAGCCCTTGTTCACAATTGTTTGCTTTTGTGATTGTGATATGTAATTATCCAGCCCTTTCTTGATACAATCGATATGTTGTCCTAGATACCTCCCCTCTACTGATTTGGGGTTGGTAAATACATCACTGCATCAATACCCTTAACATGATGAGTTGTGGCCTGCTTTGTGATCAGCACAAAATGTTCTGAATAGAAAAACATCACGATGACTGTGTAGGGCTATTTTTGGTCCTCTTGGCTACTCCTGCACACATAACTTGCTTTCAGCATGGCCAGGGCCCCGTCTTTGCTAGCGTTTGTCCTAGGAAGTCCTCCCACTGCTCAGATTTAAGTATCTGCCTACAAGGGGTGGTCAGGGGATGTTAGATCTTAGATAAAATGAGAAGACCTTTTCTGTGTTTGACCTTTTGCAAGATGGTACTTGTCTTGGTTTCCTAGGACTTCTATTTTCAGTTAAGCCTAGAAGTTGGTAACTTGAAACAACAAAAATGTGTTGTCTACATTTCTGGAGGCTAGAAGTGGGAAGTCAAGTTAATGGTAGGACCATGTTATCTTTGAAGATTCTAGGGTAGAATGCTTTTTGGTTTTACTGACTTTTGTCAGTTGATGGAGATCCTGGGCTTCCCAGCTGTTGTCTTTATCTAGCTAGGAGCTTCTTTGTGTCTATGTGTGTGTCTCTTTTTCTGTATCCATTTGTATCAAATTCTCTCCAATTTAAAGGATACCAGTCATTGAATTGGGGCCCACCCCAATCCACTATGACTTCATCTTACCTTGACTACAGCGAAAAAGACCCTATTTCCAAACAAAGTCACATTTACAGGTAGGGAGGGTTAAAATTTGAATGTATATTTTAGGGGAACTACAAAATTTAATCCACAATAACCTCTATTATGTAACCTTCTTATTCTCCCTATTTTGTATATTGAAAAAAGGAAACCTGCATTTACCCAGTGTTACAGGAATAGCTTGATATATAAGGATTAAGTACCACAGAATGGTAGGGCATGTGAGAGGAAGCTAAGAGAGGTTACAGCACTTTCCTTCCTTCCTTCCTTCCTTCCTTCCTTCCTTCCTTCCTTCCTTCCTTCCTTCCATCTTTCTTTTTTTTTGTGCTACTGGCAATTGAACCCAGGGACTTTGCACTGAGCTACATCCCCAGGCTATTTTATTTTTATTTTGAGATGGAGTCTCACTAAGTTGCAAAGTTTCCCAGGTTGGGCTCAAGCTTGTCATAGTGCCTCAGTCTTCCAGAGTTCTGGGATTACAGGCCTGCACCATCAAGCCTAGCTATTGCACATTTATTTTTTGGGCTGAGGAAGATACCTGTTTAATGTCAGAAATCCAGTAACACATAGAGCAAGTCATTGAACTCTTTAGGTCTCTCTCTGTCTCTATCTCTCTCTCTTTCTTCCTCTCTCTGCATTAACTTTTGATAAAGATATCGGGAGCTATTATTGGAGACTTTCATGTGGCAACAAACATTGAGGCCAATTTCTGTAAAACTAGAAATACGTGGAAGAGTAGAAGTTAGGTTGATCTGCCAGTCGCTGGAGCTGTTGGCTATCTTCAGAAGGTAAATTGACAGCCAAAACCTCAGTCAGTCTGCAGATGTTTTTGCATGCATTACAGTCCAATGTGGTTGATATTTTTAATGAGCTGTTAGCCTGAACTAGGAATTCATTGATTAAAAATGGCAAGCGTTATCCCTGCCCTCATAGAGCTCAAAATACAGTAAGCACTTTGCTCAATTTTCTGAAGGCTGTGAGAAGAGAAAGATTCAGTGCAGGTGTCCAATATGACTCCATGGGGGATGATAATTGGGGAAAGCTGAAAAGGTGAAACCCTAAAATATGAGTATGAATTCCTCAGGAAAGGAGAGAGATAAATGGTGGGAGGTACACGAGTATTTTTAACAAAAGGAAAATCGTGTGCCAGGGTTTAGGAGAAGTCATTTCAATATGCTGTCAGAGGAGGGTGGAGACCCAACTTCCCAAATGAGCATGGGACAAGGTCTGTGAAAAAGAAGTATGCAAGGTATCTCCCTGCTGGTGACGGCCATCTTTTCAGCCTGTTCACCTGCATTGATATTTGTTCAGAATTAGCCCCAACATGTAGCTTAGGCTCGGAAATAGACACTTTCCTTTTGCACAGTGTGTAGTTTTCAGGTTTGAATCTTTTAATCTGTGGTTAGAGGCAGAAGGGGGAGAGAGAGAGAGAGAGAGAGAGAGAGAGAGAGAGAGAGAGAAATTGTATAGCTCACACAGGAGCATTCACAGCTTAGTACACACTGACCTTGTTTTTAACTTAACCATTCTGGTAATTGCCCCAGGGCCTCCTCCATCTACTTTGTGATCTTTCTTTTTGAACTTAATGTTTCTCTGGATCTGTTTTTACCATCCTGCCCAGCGTTGGAGGCATGATTTCCTCTTGTCTTGTTGGTCTGATCCTATGTGTTTCAATCCTTAGGGAATTCCTCAAATTCTAGCACACCGAGGCACCGTCTTGTTACTCAAACTCTGTTACTGATGTAATTGGTTTCTGCTCAGGCAATGGGAAGATTTTGCCTTATGTTTCTCAAGTCTTTTTTAATTCTTCACTGTTGCCACCCTGAAACAAAATTAGGTTTTATTTCCAATTTCCCTCTCCTATGAAATTTTAATACTAAATAAGTGGTGCGTATCTATTAATGTATGTACTATTTCACATGTAAAAAGATCAGTATAAGGATTTTGCAATAACATGCAAGAGGAAGAATGACTATCACCTTTAAGTTAAAAATAAAATAAAATAAATATTTCAATGAAATGTGTGTTTACTTTTAAGGTAATTTATTAAAATTGCAATGTCTAAAATTATATAAACAAATCACTAAATTTATAGAAATATGTAATTATAATAGCAACTTGCTCTGTAGCCCAAGCTGGTCCTGAACTCACTGAATAGCCCAGGCTGGCCTCGAACCTATGGCAATTCTACTGCCTCAGCCTCCCCAGTGCTAGGATTACAGTGTGTGCCACCATGTGTCAGATTTATTTTAAAATATTCAAAACTATCATTTTCCCAGAAAAGGTAAACAATTTAAAATTTAAATTAACTTTTTGAAAATATTTTTATTGATTTTAACCTTTGATGATTGATGATATAGGAATAATCGTTTCCAGTTTAACTAGCTGCTGTACATTTATTCAGGTCTTACTGATAGTTTTTCTTTTTGTTTGACATAAATAATAATGGGTTGAAAAATGCTTTTATTTATTTATTTTTGAGACAGGATCTCGCTCCATAGTCCAGGTTGGTCGTGAACTCACTATGCAGCCCAGGCTGACCTCGAGTACACTTCAATCCCTCCCAAGAGTGCAGTGCAAGTGCGAGCACTGGGATTACAGGCATGTCCCACCACACCCGGTTTACGTGGTGCCTAGGAATCAAACCCAGGGCCTCGCACTAGCACTGCTAGGCAAGCATTTAACCACTGAGCTATTCCTCCAGCATGAACAATGCTTTTAGAATGAAATAAAAAATATAAATTCAAGAAAAAATGTAAACATTCACAAGGCAGGCAGTGAAGGCGGAAAGGCGCACATGAGCCACCTCTTGCTATATAACGTCTAGAGAACAACCAGCTTTATTGTAATAAGCTTATGTACTTTTGTTTGTAATCTGTGAACTCAAAGTCAATATTATTTTTGTGACACCCAAGAAAACCCAGCAGGAGAAATTAAATAATAAGCCATGTGATTTTGTTGGATAGAGTTGAGTTTTAGAGGGCCACAAAACCAATGTGCAAGATTTTTTTCTTCCCTCCCTAAGATCTGATTTTCACTTCCTTGAAATCTCTATATCAATCCTTATGAAAATGTATACATGGTTTATTGGACCAGGCCCTCTTAGAGTTTTAATGTTCTAGCATACAGGGTCCAAGGTGGCTGCATCTTAAGGGGTATGGTCAAAAGATTAGAAGACATTCAGGACATGAATCATTAGCATGAGGATTAGCTTAAGGTGAGCACTAAAACGAAAGGTCTTGGCCACTAATGTGAGGGTACCACGCAATGGAGGCAGAGCACAGTTAGTGGCTGCTCATTGGAGTTCTACTGTCTCTTGTCTTACTGCATCCTGTGCCTGTGATGGCAATACATAATTGTTATTTATAAACTCTTTAGTCTACCAGCTGTATGCAGCCATTGCCCATATCTGTGGTCGTATTGCGCTTTGCCCTTGTTAATAGAATAGAGAGGAGGCACTGAAGGTAGACTTGGCTTACCGCACCGGCTAGGTCAGGACTGGATCCAATAGGAAAAAGGAAGCTGCACTATTTGATAAGAATCTCAGGCCACTGCCTCCAAGAGCAGCCTTCTCTGTGACACCATCTTTTGTGCCTGAGCCCCAAGGAGGCAGTTACTGTAGGTGGCCAAATTTCAGTATTTACCGTTTAGATAGCAAGAACATTTTAAATGGAAATGTTTGAGTGGGCTTCCCTAAAATTTACTGGTCACTACTTTGCTTTTTAGAAGCAAATAATTTTTGTTTTTGTTGAACATATTATATTTTTATTGGAAACTTAATAATCTTATTTATGTGTATCTATTCCTCTTTTATTTTATTTTATTTTATTTTTTTTTTTGTAGTACCAGGGATTGAGCCCATGCCCTTTACACTGAGCTATATATCCCTAGTCTATTTTTAATTTTGGGACAAGGTCTTGCTAAGTTGTTGAGTTGCCCATGCTGAGCTCAAGCTTGTGATCCTCCTACCTCAACTTTCCCAGAGTACTAGGATTATAGACCTGCACCACTGGTGTGCTTGCCAAGGACACAAGGGCTTTCCCACTCTCTTTCTGTCCCTCCCCCCACCTTCCCGTTGAGACACTGGGACCATTTTATTTTGTACTACGTGGTCTGAAACCACATTTTTTGAGTTCTTGAGCTGCTATTCCTAGGTTTTCCTTTTTTTTTCCACTCCAAAATATTTTTTTACTAGTATATATTAGAAATGCATAATAATTACATTCAGCTTGGAGACTTGGTGTATAAACATATAGCAGCCCAGTCCCTTTTTTTACTTCCCTTTCCCCTTCCCATCTTCCTGTATTCCCTTTTATCTAGAACTCCTTCCCTTGTCTACCAGGTCTACCACCTAGTTTCCTACCATCTCTCATTTACTCATTTATACTTTGGGTTTCTCTTGTTAGAGAAACCCTAGGCTACTTACTTAACCTTCTATGTCTGGTTTATTTAGGTTGGCATAATGGTTTTTGTCTCCTTCCTTGGCGGGCTTTGAACACTCTCTCTCTCTCTCTCTCTCTCTCTCTCTCTCTCTCTCTCTCTCTCTCTCTGTGTGTGTGTGTGTTTAGCACTGGTATCATGTACTATTCTCCTTCTCATTTGATAATTCTAGGATGTTCAGATGGAAATCAGTAGTCAACCTTGTAAAAACTTAGAAGTAGAAGAATTTGTTGGTAAAGTGTTGAGGAGCTAGCCTGTGAATAATAATAATAATGAGTAATATTTCTGTAACTGTGGGTATGGGTGTGTGCCTTTCTGAAACCTGTGCTGTCCATCTTCCTATTACCACCTGAGCTCTGGGTATGGGAATTGCACTGATGAGTTTTATGTTGGATAGACAAGTATCTAATTTAATATTTAAGTATTAAAGTATTAAATATTTAATTTAATATTTTTTCAGAAGAGTTTATGCAGAGAATATTTATTATTAAAAAATACAGTGACTACTGTTGTTAAGTGTCACCCAATGGAAAGGCAAGGGTCTTCAATCTGAGAAGTGACAAATCTTGTGGGAGTGTGTCAAAATTTTCAACTTGTTCAGTGTAGTTCTGAGCTATGAATTACAGCAGGTGTGATTGAAAGATATTGGTTAATTGAGGTACTAAGATTGAATTCAAGGCCTTCACACTGAGCTATATCTCCAGCTCATTTTTTTCAGACAAGGTCTATAGTCCAGGCTGATCCTGAACTACTTATGTAGCCCACGCTGGCTTCAAACTCATGGCAATCCTCCTGCTTCGGCCTCCTGAGTGCTAGGATTACAGGTATGTGCTGCTATGCTCAGATTATGTGGTGCTGGTAATCAAACTCAGGGCCTTAATGTTTGCTAGGCAAGCACTTTAACTGTTGAACTATTCCTTCAGGTCCCACTTTTATTTCTGATCTCGAGACAGGGTCTTTCTAAATTGTTAGGTTGCCCAGGATGGGCTCAAACTTGTAGATTCTCTTGCATCTCAAGAGTACTAAGATTATAGTCCTACATCATCCGGCCCAGCTGAGGAGGTGTGTTTTAAAATATGCTCTCAATTCTCAATGGAAATCGCAGAAACAGTGTGTCAATCAAGATCCAATATCATAGTCATGTTGTGTCTTTTGACATTGATGGAATTGTAGAAGCTGAGTTTGTATGCAGGAGTGAAACGGTGACCTCTAAATAACCATATAGGCTTATTAGAACATTTAAGTTATGAAGTATGTAGAAAACGACCTGAGGAATGGGCCAGTGGTTTCACCCTCCATCATGACGACACCCTGTGTCACACATCACTACTAGTACAGCAATTTCTATCAGGTAAAAACATGATATTGTGTCTTCAGCCATCTTGTTCATTAGAGCTGGCACCATGTGACTTCTGTCTCTACCTCAAAGTCAAAATGATCACAAAAAGTAAACACTTTGAATTAAGTCAGGACATCAAGGCCATCACAGTAATGCCACTAGAAGCACTCACTAGAGGATATCCCGAAACTGCTTCAGAAAGTGGCAAGAGCAATGAGTTAAGTGTGCTCTAAGTTAGGGAAAGTAGATATAGGAAGATTAATCCCAGGTGTGTCTTCTACCAAAATGTCTTTCTTTTTTTCTATGAACATTTTATTCCTTGCATCCTAGTAAAATAGGAAGGTAGGATTTTTATGTAAGCGGTAAAGTGAAACTGCATTGAAATATCATATAATAGGCCAGACCTGTTTTTCCTCTCTCTCTCTCTTTATGCTCCCTAAAGGCATGTCAACAATACTTTGTCCTGAAATTATTCTTTTTACTGGTATGTATTTTCAGCACACAATAATTACATTCACCTTGAGATATTGGTGCACATACGTATTCCATCTTCATCAGTTTTTCTTCCCCCTGCCAACTTTCTCAACCCCACATTCTTTCCTCCACAAAATCTATCTCCTTGTTTCCTACCATCACTCTTACTTGGCTCTTTTACTTACTTAATACATTTTTTATTTAAACTTTCACCATGTGTTTTTATCATAGCTTGTACATATGAAGTTTATCTTTGTCTAAATGAGCTGTCAAGATTTATTTAGTGAAGGCTCAGCTTTGAATATGGGCCTATAGATTTCCAATTCCAGAAAAAGTAACCTCTAGGGGGTCTGGGTTATTTTATACATTGTGGACCTGCACCTGCCCAAATAATTTTATCAAATCGCACTATCCAATAGGGTTTTTGTTTTTTTTGGAAGTGCTAATTAACATTTGGTTGGGGAAATGTAATCACTTCAATGGGAATTTTGACCCAGATACTGAGCTGTTATTCTTAGGACATTTTAAACTTAAGCGCACTTTCCCTTCATCACATATACTAGCCAGGTGTAATATGAGTAGCCCTTATAAATATAGGCAGTATCAATTTCAGCATTTGTGAAGACTGAGTCCTGTGTTCATTTATCAAAGTGTTCCTGATGTAGCAGGGCTTTTGGCATCCTTTTTGATGTCAAATCCATGTTTCTGAATTAACTTTATATCCCTAAATTAATGTATTCTGATAGTATGGATTATTTATGTCTAGAAATGGAAAACCTTTGAAATGGTGCAAACTAATGATGTGGTAAGTATCATGATTTGAAATAAAAAAGAGTGTGAACATTCAGAAAGAATAGAGGGAGAACACAGAATAGAAGAACAGCAGAGAGAGAGAAAATGAAACCTCAAGGGGAATAATAGGGTTTTGTAAATACATCACCAAATCACTAAGACTGACAGCAGAAAAGGTCAAGGCCATTTTAACATTGCAGGAGACTAAGTCCAAGTTGCCTTTGAGAAGTAATGATGTTTTGAGTGAATCAAAATTGTACTTAAGAGTTTGTGTTGGGAAAGAAAAAGAATAACAGCAGGACTCTGTGTCACCACCTCATTGTCTGACAAAACCTTGTGTTTTAGACAAGGGTTCAGGACCCTGCTAGACCTAACTCCATGATCTTCTACACATTCCCTGACATCCAAGTCCCTGGGGGATGCAGGGCCACTTAGGCACTTATGGCACAATTGACATTAAGAACACAATCATTATAGCTAATGGCGCAAGCACAGGGTCCCAGATGTGGGCTTTGTTGAACTTTTGTGACCATTCAGTGTTAAAAGACATAGCATGTTTACTTGTTTCTGTTGCCAACAAGGCTTTTTGATGATTTACCAAAAGAATTTATGTTGTTGTTTTATAACCAGTAGCCACCGATATGAGAAAGCCCAGTTAGGCTGTGGAGGTCTGTTGTCAGGGCTAGCTGGGAATATATATTTGGGATAATTTTACTCGGATTCATTTTTTGCTGGTCTCCATGATTTTTTCTGTAGGATGCACACACAAGACATATGCTCTCTCTGGGAAAAACTAACCCTGTTATTGAGAAATTTTAACCCAAAGTTATAGTCCCTGAGCATAAGAAAGTGGTTCTTGAATAGAAAATGAAGTTCCACTCTGAACAGCAAGGTGTGTGTTCTTTACAGGACGGACTGTGTGGAGGTGAAGTGAGAGAACCAGAGAAAAAAGTGGTGCAGAATAGTCATGAGATGCGAGCAGAGACTGAAAAGGAAAACTCTTACCTGGTGCTGTTTCACATTCTTCTTCCAGTTGTTCCCACTTGGTTAGTGTCACCAGCCAAGCTCATCCCGCTGCTGCGTCCCCACCTCTACAGGAGGAGGGGGGATGTTTGCATGAACTGGACCACTGCTGTGTATCAGGCGCATTCATAGCACTCTGAGTACTTAGTTGAGTTGTGTCTTCCCTCTACCTGAAATTCATGTCTGCTGGGAACTTCACGATGTTGCCTGATTTGGAATAGAAGCTTTGTAATCAAGTTAAGATGAAGTCATGCTGAAGTCGAGTGGGAGAACGGGCTCTGGGGCCACGGAGACATGCAGGGCTACGTGCAGGTGAAGGGCAGAGATTGTACTGAGGTGCCCATAAGCTGAGGAAAACTGAAGATTGCTGCAAACACCCGGAGGCTACCAGAGCCCACAGAAGGAAGCATGGCTCTACTGACATCTTGATTTTGATGAACCCTAAAACTGGGAGAGAGTATGTTTCTTTTGTTTTTAGCCATCTAATTTGTGGTTTTGTCATGGGAGCCATAGGAAGTGAATATATTCTGTTAATGAAGACTTACGAAAACACTGGTAGGTGGAAATTTTTAAGGGCTACTGGCAAGTTGTAAAAGGCACCTTTAACATCTGAAAATCATTTGGAAGAATACCTACTTCATTTACAGCACTGATACTTTATAAGTAGCTGCAGTGGGCTAGTTACTTAGAGGACTATTGGTGACTCTTGGCTTTGGGAAACTCCCTTCAGTATGTGGCCCTGACTGCTTTGTCTGTGTTGTGTGTATGTCTAGGAGAGAAGGGGTTGGATATTAGGGAGGTAGATTTTCCCAGTAGATTTGGTAATGCAGTGCTGCTTGTTGTGGGCTGCCTTAATCTCATAGGTTGCCATGATCCCTTTTGTGGCATCTTTTCCTGTTTCAAATAAGATTAAAAGGAGATAAGACAACATGAGGAAATGCAGATTGAGTTGTACCCAACTGCTTTTACCTGGATCCTTTCTGACCTTCAGACGTTGAAGCCATGTTAGCTTCATTTACCTTAGTCAGGGTGTTAGGATCTAAGAAGACTTCTTTGAGGGGATGGTGACATTTCATGTAGATTCTGAAGATTGTTTTTTCCAATAGAAGAAGAAGAGGCAGAAAGTGGTGACATGGCTGGGGAAGGGCATTTCAGTCAGAGGAAGGGCAAGAAGAAAGTGCCATAGAGGGGCCGTGGTGCTGGCATGGTCCGGGGTAGCATTTCTACTAATGCAGAGCAGAAGTGGAATTAATGTAGTTTTAGGGGAAACAAAGGAAGATGAGGAAGAAAGAGAGACTGAAGCAATGAGAACTACACTAGTGTTCTTTTTCCTTCTGTCTTTTCTTTTATTCCTTAAGTATACCCATTCCTGTTTCTTGACGTATAATTGGCATATAACCAAAAGCATATATTTAAAATATATAATTTGATAAGTTTGACATATTTACATGCAATAAAACCATCACCATGGTTGAGATAATGGACTTTCTCATCTCTCCCAGAAGTTTCCTTTTGCCTCTTAGTAATCCTTCTCTTCCATCTCTTTCTGACTCTGTTGTTCCCTCATAAATCTCTTAAGTCGCTCACATCCCTTTGAGAGGGTCTGGGGAGTCCGACCTCTTCAAATTACAAATCTTGTGCAACACTCAGGTTTCTTTGCATGTCGCAGCCAGAACAACCTGTTGCAAGTGGAATGCAAAAGCAGGCAAGGAAATCCAGCTGTCTTCCATTAAGCTAGATATTAAAGAGATTCTCAAACATATACAATGGTGTATCACTTATCTGCGTTTTTGTTCATTTCAAAAATATTTTTATGATCAGAACATGTAGGTGTATCATTGTTAATCTCAAATGAAGTGATACTTATCTTAAACTCAGTTTGCATTTGACTTATAATGAATACTGATAAATATAACCTATGTTACTAAAAGCTATTGACATACTCAAATTTTCTCCCTAGACATTGTTCCTTTATTTTTCTGACATGTCTCAGTTATTTTTAAAATGCTTGAGATTTTTGGGGTAGATAGATTTGGTGCAATTCTAATATTTGTAGAATTTTCTACATAACTTTTGAAGCTTTATTGAAGATCTTTCCATCAGCTCTGACTTGGTGTTAGAACATAAGGACAAGGGAGAGGGAGCCGGGGCGATCAAGAATAAGACTGTTTTTGAGGAGTAACCCGTGACAGAAGGCATTTGGGGCTAGAGAGAATTTACCTGGCTCTAGAGACCCAGAGCAGGAGATACAGTCCTCAGACTTTCTCTTATGTGAACAGTAGAAAGTGGGTTCTTAGGTAGTGATTAGGCTTCTGTCTACAGCACTATTGGAGATGAGGAAAAGGGCTGGTCAGGGCAGGGCAGGTGTGCCAGGCAGAGCCTTTTCCCATAGGCCAGGCAGGGATGGTCCTGTCTTCCCTACCCAGTGAGCAGCTGTTTTGTAGTGTGCAATTGTGGAGGTAAGAACAGAAAGAGACAGTAGGGAGGGAGCCATGCATTCTGCCAGGCCTGTCCTTCCTTTCTTATGCCTCAGCTTGGAGGTTGAAGGTCTGTGTTAGACCACTAGGAGGGAAGTGTAGAAGCAAGCAAGGACTAACAGAAATTTGGGGGTAGCATGGCATAACTGAGAAGCCAGGAGGGGAGAGGCAATCCTTCGAACCTAAGACCATATAGTGGAAGGCATTTCAGAGGGCTGGATGGATTTATGTGATCAGCTAGATTTAAGGTCATTGTGAGTTGGATGTGGTGGACCCTGTAAGCCCAGCACACTCGAGACTGAGGTTTACAAGGCTGAGGATTACAAGTTGGAGGCCAACCTGGGTAATTTAGTGAGACCCTGTATCAAAATAAAAATTGGGGAAAAAATTGATGGAATGATGGAATGGAGCTCAGTGGTAGAACATTTGCCCAACATGTATGAGACCTTAGGTTCAATACCCTGTAACAACAACAGCAAAAAGCCTTTGTGGCTGGAAGTTTCTCCAGGTGGATACACCTTCCATTCTGAGCTCAGATCTTCCAGCCCTGCCCTGGGGGAATCTCAGGTTGATGTCCACTTTGGAGGGAAGTGGTCCCTAGCATGTAGAAAAGCAGCTCCTTGTTCATGTTGGCTTGTCTTCAAGTCCAGAGACAGTCTGAGGTTAAGAAAATCCAATTGGAGTGAATAGGAGTCATTTTTCTTCACTGACCATCAGATCTTCCCCAGAGAACCTCATGTGAGGTGATGTGTCCTTCACAGCCTGAAGAAGTCAGGAACACGTGAGGTATACTTGGGGATATCTTCTTGAATTGTGCTAAGCCCTTGCTAATTTGAATACCTCTCACCCGGAGTTAATATCCAATCAGATAGAGCCAGGACAGTAATGATTATTTTTTGTAACTATGTTATGTATTGATCAAAACACATCATTTAGCTGGGCCCATATTACAGCTACTGTATAGAATCATAGCACACCTGCAAATGGTCGCACACAAGTACCCTGGAGAGGACTGCAGGCTTCTTCCAAACTACCCCCCTTTTTAATGTGGGCGTGAGCAATGTGGAATCAGTAATCCAGATTATCAAATAAACAACCAAACATAAATGAGGTTAGAGAATTTTGGCTCACTTTTCAAAATTGTGTTATAACATGGTTCTTAGAGGTGGATTCCCCTAACCTGCCATTTAATCGTGTGAGTTCCATGTGTTAACTTCCCCTACTTATCACGCTGACAGAAAAGGTAGTGTTTGTGTTATTAGGCTCTATCTTTGATGACCTCGTATTGTTTCATTTTGTTATGAATGGCCTGAGATAATTCTCCAGGTGCCCATTCTTCTTTTCATGAAAACGTCTACTCAGCCCTCTACTTGCTAATATTTCTTTAGTTTTTAGCTCATGTTCTGTGTGGATGGTGACAGCCACTACCACAATGAAAATAAGTCACATTTGGTGAGTGCTCATTCTCTCCTTTTTATATCCTAATGCATTTATTCTTCAGAACAGCTATTGAGAGAGGTATTATTTTTCTCTGTTTCATAGATGGGAAAGAAACCAAGGCTGAGAAAGGTAATAATGCCGGTTGCTCAAGGTCACGTGGCTTAAAAATGAGTGAATCAGGCATTGGATTCAGACAGGCTGATACCGGAATCCTTATTCTTATCCTTCACATGCATCTAAAAACTAAAATCTGTTTATTCCCTAAGCCAGGGGTAGGGAACGTCTGTCCCATCAGCCATATATGGCCTATGAAATCATTTGGTCCAGCCCACACAAGGCATCCTCAGGTGGGAAATTTAATAAACTTCATATCTTCTTTAATGATATATACCAGGCTGCTTATTAAGTTCAAATTTTGTATGGCCCATGAATGAAGTCACAAATACCCAAATATCTTGCTAGAAAAGTTCCACACCCCTGCCCTAAACTCTAAGAATTACAGAGACATATTTAACAACAGACTTTGAAGAACCACATATTTAATGACATTTTTCTTAGAGACAAAATAGTTTTGTTACTCTCTGGAAGTTTACGCGTTGTCTGTTTTTATTGTCAGTGATGCCATTATGTTTTATATGGTGTTATTTTTACTGTTTTTCTTTCTGTTAGCTGTCATTTTTGTCTATAGGACCTGCAGTCGATTATCTGTGCTATATTTTTACTTGACAACTAAAATATTGACAATAAACATCTCAGTCATTTTTTACAGCTTAGAAAAAATGTGGTGAAGCACATTTATTATAACTCAGTTTTGGAAAACTGTCTTCATACCCAGGTGACGGATGCACTTGTGAAGAACTGGTGTTTGCAGCACAGATTTAGGTGGTGCAGAAGGCACGTGGTGGCCTTACTTTGTGGGCCCTTCACGCAGAGCATGTACCTTGGGTGCTTTTGCCTTGAAATGTCTTCAGCCAGCCAGGGCTCTGGGAAGCTCTCTTTCTGGGACTAAGCACCGTGTGAGTGGCAGGGTGCATCGAACCCATGGCTTCACATGTACAGACCTTAATGGGACTGAACTGTATTATCAGGCACTTGCTTTGAGAAGTCAGTTAAATATTTCTTAATTACTTACAATGTGCCTACTAAGATAGGAACCAGAGTACGAAGAAGGATAGTTATGGCCTCCACCTTCTAGTTTTTTAAGGAAACAGAATGTTGAAGCGGTAAGCAAGAATGTGTTAGAAGTAGGAAAGGTTGCGAGAGAGGTGTGCAAACCCCAGAAGACTTTCCTGGGTAGCAAAATTCCGAGAAAACTTTCCCCACAAAAGGGAAATTTTTGCTGGGATGGAAGAATATGGACGGGTTAGTCTAGTGAAAAAGAAGATCATTGTAGGGAGAAGGGCCAGCATGTGTGAAGGCCCAGGGGGAGGAAGTAGCAGTATGGTCCAGGGACGGAGGAGCCCGGCAGGCCCGGAGGAGAGAGAGAGTAAGTGGAGGATGGCATGAAATAGTGCTGATTTGAACCTTTGATTAATGGCAGTGTGAAAATGATTAAAGGATTTTATGCCAGGGGGACATGCCCTATTTTACATGTATATTTGACAAAGACCAAGGTAGTTATTGTTCATTCCACAGATAATTGTTGAGCATTTACTACATTGCAGACATTGTCTTGGGCTCTGGGAGTAAGTCAGGGAACAAAACACACAAAAATAGATTGCCCGTGTGGAATTTACATTCTAGCCTGGGCCAGAGGATGAGTAAGACGGTGGTTCATCAAAGTTGAACACTCAGCTGAGGTTGCACTGCTTAAATATGTAGTGGCATCAGTCTGTGTGCTTCCATGCCATGTTTTCTGCCATGGTGATCTATGGATTGGTGATGTCCTGGTGGATGCAATGGGAAGCAAAAGAGGCAGAGAGGGATTGCAATAAAGGACAACACTATAGAATGTGAAAGGCATCAGTACCATGATAGACTTTATGGGGACTCTGAGCCCCTGATCCCTCTGTTTTCTTTTTTATTCTTTTATAGGTGTAGGTTTGCAGTATGAAATAGTGATGTTCATTTTGGGCAATTGGCACATGTGTATAACTTATCTTGATCATTTCCAGTCCTTTTGCCTGCCCACACCTTATCTCCCCATCTCTCTTCTCCTTCCCCTTCATTAAGAGTCTGCTTTTTGATTTCTGACCCTTTATCATTGATTGGTTGATGGACTGATTTGGTTTCTAATGTATGAGAGAATATGCAATATTTCACTTTCTGAGTCTGACTTACCTAACTTAGTATTATGAACACAAACTCCATCCACTTTCCTGCAAATGATATGATTGCAGAGAAATGGATAAGGAGAGTGTGGAATTACGAGTATGTACCCAGTCTCTCTACTTTCTAAGTAATGGACGAGCAAGAGGATGATAGCCCAAAAGAGCCGGATACTAAGTCAGCAGAAAGCAGGCTGTTTGAATTTAAGATTTCAGAGTTAGACTATGTCAGATAAGCACAAAGTCTACGGGTCTGTGGATGTGTGGATGTGAACAACATCTTGGGAGACAAGGAAAGCAAGGAAGTGAAATGCCTTGGGTTGGATACGTTTGTGTGTGTGTGTGTACGCGCGTGCGCGCGTGCGTGTCGGCTTGCAGAGGGGAAGAAGCTCAGCAGGCAGCTCCTAGTGGATGTCAGAACATGCCCAGGAGGCCAGAGTCAACAGTGATGAGGGGATAGTGTGAACCTTAAAGGGGAAGGAATATGTTTACTGTAACATGATGGAGCTTTTCTTGCTGTGCTACCTAAAGCTCCGTTTTACCTGGGCCAGTCTTCATTTTGGCCATTACTGGATAGATATCCTTTGAAATCTGTCCAACAGCCTCTGGTGCATTCCTTTTACCCCTTGCCTGACTCTCCTCTGCGTTTGCTTTGTCCCAGGATCCTGGTGAGAGTGACTTTTTATTCACTTGCTCCTACAACAATATTCTCCAACCTTTTTGGAACCAACAACCAGACCAATTACGCAGAAGTTAATTTGTCCATGGAATGGAGTGGGGTGAGTGGGGTGAGTGTGGCATTAGGATCACCACCTCAGATTATTAGGCATTGCATTCTCATAAGGAGTTCACGACTTAAATCCCTTGTATGTAAGGGTCAAAGCAAGGTTCGTGCTCCTCTGAGAATGGAATGCTGCCGGTGCTGTGGAGGAGGCAGAGCTCCAGTGGTATTGCCAGTGATGATGAGTGGTTGTAAATACAGATGAAACTTTGTTCATCTCCTGCTGTGTGGGTAGGGGCAGATTTGTGCTTGGCTGGGGACTCTATTTCCAAAGGCCAGGCAGCCAGCCCCGTGTTTACAGAGCTGCTTTGGTTATTTACCAGTAGTGTTTCCCAAAGTGTCTTCCACGAAAATGCTATTTTTTTCAACATGCTGAGTAATAAAATGTTCCATGTTCAAATATTGGAAGCTTACATTTCTCTTTCAGAGATTCATAATCTATATCAGTATATAAAGAGTCCAAAACAACGTGCAGTGGACAAAAGTTTGTGTAACCTAGCATTTCCCAAATGCTTTTTTCCCCACTAACAAATGTGCGGATCTTTTGCCTTAACTGATGGCCATTTATGTGGAAGTGGTCCATATTGCAATACTTGTATATTTTAATTTTATTAACATGAGATCTCACTATGTTCCTCAGTTTAAATACCATGAATTTCTGCATTTTGGCGAGAATTAACACATTGAAATACTTTGTTTAGACTAACTGTCATTCTTATGTTAAATGGCAACATTAGGAAATTAACAGCTTTTCCTTTGGAAGAATTCCCATAATTAAGATTAGAATCTAAAAGAGAAAGAATATTTTTCAGAGTCCTCTTGCTCTTATTTAAATTAAAAATGACAGCATAGATTTTAAACTAATCACATTATTTAGTCTTAAGATAGTGATAAAATTTCTTTGCAGATCATTCATAGAAACTAATGCTATGCCTAGACTTAGGTGCATCCTTTGTAAATGTAAGAAGATAAAAGTACTAATAAAGTATCTTATGAAGTCATAATAAAATGAGAAATCAATAAGAGAAATTAAATAACATACTTTCTTAAATAGCGTCTTAATTCCAAAAGAAGTATAAGACCTAATAACCTAAACTTTCCAAGAAATCAAAACAAAGATAAATATGAACAAAATAAAATAATGTGGGATGTTGCCAAAGCTGTGTTAGAGAAATATGTCATAATCTATGTGTCTATATTGTTTAGCAAGAAAGAGTAAAACGTAATAAATGAAGCTTACATTTCTCTGTATTCCAATAGTAGCAATGTCAGAAGCCAAGAGCAGTGGGTAGAGGAAGTAATAACCCTAAAAGCAGAAATCAAGGAGGAAAAGCGTATGAACTCATTAGCCGATTTCTCAGAAACCTTGCAACTGCTGGCCTAACTAAAAAAGAAAGAGAAAACACAGATTGATTAAATTAGGAATGAGATGGTAGATCTAGCAACAGATGTAGATGATTTAGAAATTTGATGAAAAGCAGCACTCTCCAGTGTGCTACTAACCAGATAAATCAGTGGGGATGAGTGATTCCTTGCAAAATTACAAAATATGAAAGCTCATGGAAGATTAAATAGAAAACATGAATAGACCAATGCAGAGGAAGAAATAAGAGAAGTCATTAATTTCTTACCATTCAACCTGTATGAAATCTGGGTCTTTGGTCCCAGTAGGTATCTAGAAAGACCTCACACTGTCTGAGTACTAATATTTGTTATGAACTAGACTTTTTGTGCGTGCGTGTGTGTGTGTGTGTATGTGTGTACACACACACACTCATACCTGTATCTGTAAGGCCCAGTCCATACATCAGTTATATTGGAAGCCATTAGTAAAATGAATTAATAGCTGATAGACTCAGAAAGGTAAAATGACCTGTGTGAATTACAGAGAAAATAAGTGACAGAGCCAGAATTTCAGTCCAGGTCTGTGTGGCTACAAAGTCTGTAATGCTTCCCTGTGCTTGCTGTACTTTCTACCAGAATAAAAATTTATTCTCATGAATGGTTTTCAGGCGTTGAATTGACACTAGTTAACCCAACTGCTTATTTTTATTTTGAGGAAACATCACGTCAATCATCACAATGGTAAAAAGTACAAAGAAAGAAAATGATAGACCAAACATTATTATTTTTATTAATCTATTATAAATATAATAGTACTTAAAATTTTATCTTTAAGTATTATTTAGTCCAGGAGCACAGAATAAGATGATAAAATGAAAACAGCCATAATAAATATTACCAAAGCATAGTTAAAATGATATTTCTCACACTACATATTTTAAAATACATCCTTTAAGGTGACCAAGTATCCTTGGGCAGCTTTTTGGAAACCCGAAGATCCATGTGATTTCTAAATATTTAAGTACAAAATTCAACACTGTATTTCATGGAGAAGATAGTCTCTATAACAATAGGAAAAAAATCACAAGTCACAATGGTGGGACTAAGGTTCTACCATTTTGAAGAATATTGAACTGGAAATGCAAGCCATAGCCAGTAGTAAGGAGAATGAAATTAGGTGACGTCTTCAACAGTCCTAGCACCTATTGTTGACCAGGCACCATGAAAAATAGGAGACATGAACCCTAGAAGGCTTGTGCATACCTGGGGCGTACAAGATCACCATGTGGTAGTTGGTATAAATGTGATTATCAATGTTATGAGATCCAAGGCAAATTAGCACATGTTCCTAGTTGTAAAGCAGTTGATTTATATAATGAGGAAGATAATTCATTTGCAATGGAGTTAGAATACACAAAATACTTGGACATTAACTTAATTGGGGACATGAGATTTATTTAAATGAAATTTACAGTCCTTATGGCAGGAATAAAAGTCATTAAATAATTGAAGGGAAAGACACCTTGCCTTAATTGAAAAGGCAAAATATGGGAGAAATTACCGTGTTCCTTGAGTTAATGTGTACTGTTAGTACATGTCAAGTAAAGACGCAGTGGAATTCTTCATAAGTTGTGACAGATTGCTCCCAAAATTTATCAAGAAAAGTAAGCAGCCAGAAAGACTAGTTTCTAAATTCATCACTGGTAGTTATGCTTTCTGTCATATATCTGCTGTACCTCGAATTAGTGCATTCTTTATGTATCTGCTTCCTGGCGCTGTGCCTATCTTATAAAGTACTCCATAAGTATTTTGTCTTTTGAATCAAGGTCTTTCTCTGTATCCAAGTTGGTCCTGAGCTCACTATGTAGCTCAGGCGGGCCTTCCTCCTGCCTCAGCCTCCAGAGTGCTGTGGTGCAACCACACCCAGCTTTAAGTGGTGCTGAGGAAATTTGGACTCAGGGCCTTGCGCTTGCTAGGCGGGCACTCTGACTGCTGTGCTATTGCTCCAGCCCCTCCATAAATATTTGCTTTAAAATAAAAAGAGATTCTTATTGAGAGTCTTTAAAAATGCCCTAGGGACAGAGTAGTGGCTCTCTCCAAGACTGATGAGATGGGCCATCAGGAACCTGTACTTATTTTTTAAGCAAGTAGGGCAGAAAAGAGCAGTCAGAAAAAAGGAGAATGAGTGTTCTGGATGCAGGGGTCTGACTGCTTACTTTTTTCTCAGCAAAAGAGACTTCTGTTTGGACTTCCTGTTAAGCAAATGAAAGACTTGGGTCGTGCCACCGTGACACTTGGGAACTTGGGAGCTTTTTACTAATCACCATCTTTTTTTTTTTTTTTTCTTGAGACAGGGTCTTGCTCTGTAGTCCAGGCTGATCCCGAACTCACTATGGAGCCCAGGCTGACCCTGAACTAATACAGTCCTCCTGTTTCAGTCTCCTGAGTGCTGGGATTACAGGCATGTGCCACCATGCCTGGATTATGTGGTAATGGGGAATCAATCCAGGGTCTTGAGCTTGCTAGGCAGTTGCCGTAACTGTTGAGCGATACCTCTATCCCAATCACCATCTTCTTAAAACATTGTGAAAAGGTACTACTTTTCTGACTCTTTGCTTTCTGCTGCTGCTTTGGGTCTGGCCTCTCCTAGTTTACAGAAGCAAGAAATTCTTCATCTTTTTGGGCCCATTTCTGGGGTAAAATCTACCTCAGATGCTCAAAAAGTTCTTCTTCCTGTTCTCCACATATGCAGTAGTCTACTTGTTCCATGAAGGGCTTTGAAGCTTATTATTGTTCAAGCTGGCCGCCAAACCCTTTAGGTCGAGACTCAGGCCTCTTTCCCCTATTCCCCACTGAATCAATTGCGAACCTGGGCTGTCTGTGAGAACACAGAGGAGCCGTTAAAAAAGGCCGACATGCTTGGCCATGGTCAGTCAGATTCAGTAGATCTGGTGGCATAATGTATGATGAATACATGATGTGATATTGCATATTACATTATATTATTTAATCATGTATATTTATTTCTCTGATTACTTTGCTGATGAATCAGGTTTAAGAAGACTGACACTATAACATCAGATAAAATATCTGTTCATAGGATTCCCCTCCCTTGATTGAATGAAGAAAAGAAATTATGTACAGTGTTTAGATTAATCATACTGTTGCCGCATCCACAGAGTTGTTCCAGGTACCAAGAAATATAGCAGAGTGCCTAGTAATCACTTCAAACGGAATGGTCCTGACCCATCATTATTAATTGTTGTAACTTTATAATATGGTAAATGCTATAGAGCGTTTACAGATTTCCAGGAGAACGTTACACCAGAGAGGGTGTCTCCTTATTTTCCAGTGACCTACACAGTGTCTCACACATAGTGGGCACTCAGTCATGTATTTAATGAATGAATGCAGTATTGTTATTCTCACAGTGACCGTGCAAGTGGGGAAGTATTCTCAGTATTATGTCATAGATGTGCAAGTTGAAATAAGCTAATGTGTTCTTGGTCATGTAGCTGGTAAGCAGCAGAGCTGCAGGTATGTTACAGCTTTGTTGTGCCCGAGTTCCAGCCTCTCATAGGAAGTCCAGCAGAGAGTTCCTTTGTGCTATACCGACGACCCCACAAAGAGTGCTAGATCTGAAAAGGCAAAAATGTAGACAACAGGCACCCCAGACAGGATGACATAAGCACTGGGAGAACAACTATCATCAAAGCCTTGAAGAAAATTCAGAGTAGGGTATCTGAAGAGTCAGGAGGGACCTGGGGTTGATGACAAGGAATTGAGATAGTATATAGTGATTGGTTTTCAAATGAGGACTGAGAACATGCATTCCAGGCCTCACAGGTTAGGAAAGTATAAGATAGGAGGAAACAGGGTCCTGGAAGAGTAACCCGTTTATACACACACAGAAATTGAAGCAATAATAAAAGCTCTACCTACAAATAAAAGCCCAGGACTGGATGGATTCACAGCAGAATTTCTTCAGTACTTCAGGGAAGAAGGAACTCCAGTTCTTCTCAAACTGTTCCATGAGGTTGAAAGAGAAGGAACACTACCAGACTCATTTCTGGAGGCCAGCATCACCTTAGTCCCAAAACCAGACAGACTTAACCAGGAAGGAAAATTATAGACCAATGTCCTTAATGAGTATAGATGCAAAAATTCTTAAAAAGATTCTGGCCAATGGAATCCAGCAAGTAATCAGAAAGATCATACACAATGATCAAGTGGGCTTCATTACTGGGATGTCAAGCTGGTTCAACATACATAAATCAATCAGTGTAGTACATCACATCAACAAAATTCAGAAACGAAAACCACATGATCATCTCAATTGAAACAACAAAAGCCTTTAATAAAATTCAAAAGCCATTCATGAGAAAAATAGGTACAGAATGGTCTCAACTGAAGCTCATAGAAGCCATATAAGCCAAACCTACTGCAAATATCATAGTAAATGGAGAAAAATTCAAAGTGTTTGCTCTAAAATCAGGAACATGACAAGGCCCTCCACTCCCACCGCTCTTATTCAACATTGTCCTTGAAACACTTCCCATAGGAATCAGGCAAGGAATTGAAATAAAGGGAATCTTCATTGGAAAGGAAGAAGTCAAATTATCCTTATTTGTAGATGATATGATTATCTACATAGAAGACCCCAAAAACTCCACTATGAAACTCTTTGAAATAGTAAAATTCAGCCAAGCCGCAGGCTGCAAAATCAATACTGAAAAATCAATAGCTTTTCTCTACACCAACAATGAATTCACTGAGAAAGAGCTCAGAAGAATAATCCCATTCTCAAAAGCCCAGCAAAAATTTAAATGCCTAGGAGTATACATAACCAAGGAAGTGAAGGACCTCTACAAATAAAACTATATTACACTGAAGAAAGAAATTGCAGATGATATTAGAAAATGGAAAGTCATCCCATGTTCTTTGATCGACAGAATATAGTCAAAATGACTATACTGTCAAAACAGATATACAAATTCAATGCAATTCCCATCAAAATACCAACCTTTTTTTTTTTTTCCCCACAGAACCTGAAAAAATAATGCTTAAGTTTATATGGAACCCAAGGAGACATAGAATAGCCAAAGCAATCTTAAATAACAAGACTAAGGCTAGAGGCATTACAATACCAGGCATCAAGTTATACTATAAAGCAGTAGTTGTAAAAACTATATGATACTGGCACAAAAAATAACCAGGCAGACCGGTGGAACAGAATTGAGGATGCAAAGGCAAACTCAAATACCCTCAGCTACTTAATCTTCAATGAAGGAGCCAGAAGCATGCACTGGAAAAATAACCTCTTCATCAAATAATGCTGGGAAAATTGGACATCTGTATGCAGAAGAATGAATATAGACACACATCTGGCCCCATGCACAAAAATCAAATCAAAGTGGATCAAAGACCCAGATATTTAAACTGAAACACTGATACTTCTGGAAGACAAATTAGGCAAATATCTAAAAGACTTTCTTAGACACCAAAAGCAAAAGAAATTGCCCCCAGCATTAACAAATGGGATCATGTGAAATTATAAAGTTTCTTCACAGCACAGGTAATTATCAACAGTGTAAAAAAAGAACCGACAGACTGGGAAAAAAATATTCACCACCAATACCTCTGATCGGAGGCAAATAAGCAGAATATACAGGGAACTGAAGAAAAGTAAGCCCCTCAAAATCAATGACCTTATTGAAAAATAGGCAAAAGAAATGGATAGGCAGTTCTCAGGTGAAGAAATTCAAATGGCCAATAAATACATGAAAAGATGTTCAACATCCTCAGCCAGAAGAAAAATGCAAATCAAAACATCACTAAGATATCATCTAACTCCAGAGAGATTGGCATATATGGAGAATACAAACAGCGATCAGTGCTGGCGAGGGTATGAGGAAAAGGAACCCTCCTGCACTGCTGGTGGGAATGTGAACTGGTACAACCCGTAGGGAAAGCAGTATGGAAGTCTCTCGAAAGCCTGCAAATAAATATCCTCTTCGATCCCGTGATACCTCTTCTGGGAATTTTCCCCGAAGAGTTAAAAACAACATTTAACAGAGATACCCATATTCTCATGTTCATGGCAGCACAACTAACAATAGCTAAAATGTGGCCGACACCCAAATACCCATCAACAGGCCAATGGATGCATAAATTCTGGTATTTATACACAATGGAATGCTACTTATTTAATAAGACAGATAGGTTGGAGGCTTTTGTAGGTAAATGGATTCAACTTGAGACCATCATGCTTAGTCTAATGAGTCAGAAGCCAAAGATGAAATATTGAATGGTTTCTCTGATATGAGAAACCCAGATTACAATTATTTCATACAACTTAATGTGGGGAATAATGGGAACTGGATCTGAGGAAAAGGAGGCTTGAAAAGAGAGGAAGGAAGGATTTTTAACTTTGCCACAATATGTATGTGCACAAAATACTCAAGATCAATGTAAACTTTGTTTATTGCACTTATACTTATCAATAAAATGGAAAAAAGGGAATAACAATAACTGGAACTCAGGACCAGGACAGCCAGGACCATGACAGCAACAACATCTCTGGTCCTGATGCTGAGTTTTCTAAGCAAATGGCCGTCACTGATAGAGGATGTGATGGGACCTAGGCTGTGAGTCCACGCTAAGAAAGTTCAGAGATGAAGGACAGGCAGGCTCAGGGTAGAAAGCCCAAAAGGTCAAACCAAATTGGAAAGAGATTGTAGAACTGAAAACCTTTTTGAGGTGGTTTGAACTACTGGTATGCGAGAGGTTTGAGCAGTCATGATTATAGGTATGGCTCTGGCTGGCTCATTTGATTCTGAAAGGGAGTCATATGTCTTGAAATTTGCAGCTGCTGCTAGAACACAGCTTCCCAGTGATGTACTGAAAAATGAGTTCAGGTGTGTTTGGCGTATTATTGGGAATGATTGAAGATCATTTTGTTGCTCTCTACTAGTTGGCCTCTTCGCCACTGTACATGTCCTCTCCTCTTTGTACAATGCCGTACCAGAGCGATGGTTTCAACCTTTTTTTCTACCCAGAGAGCTTTGAGAGGAGAGAGACAGAGAGAGAGAGAGAGAGAGAGAGAGAGAGAGAGAGAGAGAGAGAGAGAGAGAGAAAGAGAGAGAGAGTGCATGTGTGTTTCAGGTGATTCTGAAAGGCCTCCTGCTGCCAGGAGGAGGCTATTTTCTGTCTCTTCACAATTACTGCTTCCAGGTCGGAGACTACTTTCAGTGTAGTGATCTCCTTGCTTAATCTGACGAGGTAGTAGTATCACCTGTGGATTATAAGGAAGGGAGCTGAGGTCTGAGCTGTTCAAAAGTTACAGAGAGCAGGAGCCAGGGGTGACACATGAATCTTCTGACTCCAAGTCCAGTGCTTTTGTTGTGGCACTGTGCCCCAATTTTGATATTAAGATTACAACCTAAAAAAAAAAGTCCAGGTCAAAAATCAGGCCCATAACTGTGCACATGTACTCAAAATAGGTGGTAAGTGGTGTCACAGGCATGGGGTTGGCTGGAGTTAGGTGTGATGAGCTCCAATGAAGAAGGGGAGGAACTGAAATTCTGGGATGTGGTTCAGCCGACCCCAGTGGTCTTTGGGTAAACTCTGCTCGACTGGTATGTCTTAGCTGAGCTTGATGGTGCTCATCTGTAATCTCAGCACCTGATAGGCTGAGTCAGGAGAATTCCCGTGAGTTTTAATCCAGCTTCAGATATATAGTGTGTGTTGAGGACCGGCCTGGAATACAGAGTGCAGTCCTGTTTCAAGAAAAAGCAGGTGTTTGGTGAATGATGAGGAAAAAGCTTTTAGGACCATTTTCAGGTCAAGCCTTGTATGCTAGGTATTCAGGACCCAAAGATGAATGAGTTCACCCACAAGGAAGTCACTGACTTGGGTTTCAGACAGGTAATTCCAACCCAATACTTTGTTTGGTCCATAAATTGAGCATGAATTGTGGGTAGGGTACATATAAAAGGAAGGCTCAGATTCCCTGAAAGAATTCCTTTGTCAGGGTGAAAGGTTTTGGGGAGATTTTCTAAAGAAAAGGACTCATGAAGTGAATTTGGAAGATAAGTAAGGCTTCTTAAAGTAGGGGAGAAAGGAGGGATCATTCCAGAACAGTAGTCTATAAACTTTTTCTGTAGAGGGCTGCAAAGAAATTATTTTAGGCTGTGTGGGCCACAACAGTCCCTATTCCAACTACTCAGCTCTACTTTCTAGTGCAAAGCCACTGTAGGCTACATATTCCTGCCATGGCTCACTGCTGAAGTGTGCCCTGCCATGTAAGGTATTGGTATGTTTCTTGTGCCTGTTTGACCGCAAGGGTGAAGTGACTTGCCCTAGGTCAGTTAAGTGCCTGTGCACTTCTTGTGAACCGACAAGGAAGCCTTGGCATCCAGGGACCCAGGTATCAATGGGGAGGGGCCAAGGTACATGTGGGATATGGAATGTGGGTGACGTGGAGGAGGTGGCCATGGGCTGGGCCATGAGAACCAGGACTGGTCCTGGTAGTCTTTACCTGTTTTCCTTCTCTACCTTGTCCTTTCCTCCTACCAGCCTACGTATTTCCAAGGACTTGGCCCATTAGCAGCTGGCATGCCTGTAAGCCACGCGTCTCAGTATAAATACATATCAGCTCCTCCCCTGATACAGCACCTGGCACCAAAGAGGTGCCCAGCCCATGTTTGCTTAATCGATTTACCTAGCACTTAGATAAGGGGCATGGAAGCGCATCATAAACATAGGAACTCTTCCAGCTTATACTGGCTCTTCCTCAAGAGGAAAAATAGTTTTCATTCTTCGCTAATTATTTTTTAAATGAATGGGAAGTGGAACACTGCAAAATCCATAATCTTGAAAGCTGAAAAAAGAGCTGAACATCTTTATTATTGCCAAGAAAAATTGCTGGTGTTAGGGACAACATTCTTTTTTTTCCTGGATCAGATTAACGATATTTATGAAATAATCAGTTCTAACTATGAACATTTCCATAGGGGAGCAGGCTCTAGAGAGACTTAAAATATGCCCCCCCCCCCCAGTCAAATGTGTAGCTTCTTTGCTTTTTCTGTTTGTCTTCTTTCTTTCTTTCTTATTTCTTTTACATTACTGATAATTGAATCCAGGGACATCACAGTGAGCTATATCCGTAGGTCTTTTTTAATCTCAAAGCAGAGTCTTGCTCACTTACCCAGGCTGGACTCAAACTTGTGACTCTCCTGCCTTAGCCTCCTGGAGTACTGGCATTACAGCCATGTGCCACTACAGCCTACAGAAATTTCTATATATGTGAGTTCTCCTTGCATCTATAATGGATTTTAGTTGATCCCTTGTGCAATGTCATAATTTTATTCTCACTATTAAGAAAAAATAAGATTTTTTTCTTTCTTACGGGCTGGAGCATAAAACATGAATTATGTGATTTTGGTAATTAGATCCTGTTTTGGAGCCCATGAAGTTATTTGCTGTCCATGTAGCTGGGATGGAATTTAGCAGTAGCAGCTTCTTCCCAGAGAAGTGTGTGAGGGAACCTAGGTTGCCTGGGCTCATGTGCAGCCCACTTTCAGCCTTCCCTCCACACGTAGCCCAGGTCTACACCTAGGTAGCATTTGTCTTTTTGACTTGATTGTGGTAAGAATAGCAATTGCTTATTGAGTACCTGTTTGAACTGGCCTCCATAGAGATGAGCTTTCGATTGAGCCTCAGGAAAACCTTCTGGGAAACTTGCCGTTATTCTCACTTTTCAGATGAGGAAGGTGATTTCGAGAGGGAAGTTACATTAGTGAGTCAGATGGAAAGCTACAGAGCTCTCGTAGGACCCCAGAATTGGCTCTCTCCAGAGCCTGTTCATTTTCCTTTGAATGATCAGCCCCTTGTGAAGAGAAGTCCCTGGGCTTACTTGTGGGCCATGTGTTTCCGGGCAGGTATGATCTGACCTCCAGAGTAGTGTAAATCCATGTGTTAAAGGGACTGAATATTGTCTGTCCAGGAGAAGAAAGGACTCAGGAGAAGTATTGATTCTTGCCACAGCTCATGGGATTTAAGTGTGAAAAGCTTTTTGTGTTCATTCACGTACTGTCTTACCTATCTCCTATTCATCCTATTGATGAGGGAGAAAATCATGCCCAAAGGTGCCAAGAGTGGCCCAAAAGGTGATGGCAGTTGACACTGGACAGATGAGACTGATAGCAGTTTCTTTGTCACACATACCCATAGTCCAAGGAGGAGGGGACTGCATGCTAGGTAGAGACACACGGGGGTTGCACGTGTGGGCAGAGTGAACCAGCAGGAGCTGTGCAAGGCAGGCTTTGTAGATGTGGGAGGGCAGAGTGTCCTGATTCCCTGGGAGGATGTGTTTGACTTGTTTGGATAGTTTCACAAGCTGGCAGGTAACTGAAACGCACTGCTCTTATGAAAGTGAGAAGTGTGCCTGGTCCCCTGAATAAGGAGGATTGTTTATCTTGAGAGCCTTACCTGTAGGCTGAGTGGGGAGGGAAACTTATGGTAAGGACATCAGAGACACTCCTGGCAGCAAAAATGTTGGTACTTAATTTTAGGGCCGAGGCCACATATATTCAGCACATATTGGCCTAATATCCACTGCATGCTGAGTACCATTCCTAGGGCGGGCAGTACAGAGGTAAAGAAGTAAGTCTCTACTCTCATGGAGCTGATGTTCTAACAGAGAAGAGAGACAAAAGCAAGCATGCAATTTATCAGATTGTGAGAAGCACTTGAAAGGGAAACTGAAAATGGGAATTGTGCTTAAGATCCTGTTCCAGCTAGGAAAGTCCTCTCCTAGTAGATAATATTTAAGTTCCGACCTCATGTAGTGAGTGAGCCATGTGAACCACTGGGCAAAAGCATTCCCGGCAAGAATAGGGTAGGGTCAGAGGGTCCGTGCTGAAGAATTCCCTTATGCTCAAGGACCAGCAAGTAGGAATCATGGAAGAAGTTGGGAACAAGTGGCAGGAGACAAGGTCTGAGAGATGGGTAGAAGGCCTGGTCATTTTTCTAGGGTCCTGTAATTGATAAACAGGATACTGGGATTTACAGAAATGTAGCAAGAAGCCTTTTGAGGCCATTGAACAGGGGAAGTGACATAAAGGGGAAGTATATGTCTGCTTGGGAATGAACTTGAAGAAGGCAGAGGTGGGAGTGAGTGTATCTTGCCCTCCTCTGGGGCAGGGCTGATGGTATCTGAGACTGCTGTGGAGGTGGTAAGAAACGATTAGATTAAGGTGGAGGTTCTCAACCAGTAGTAATGCTGCTAACTCCCCAGGAGCATTTGGTAGTGTTTTGAGACATTTTTGATCTCTACAATTTGGGTTGGTGGAGAATTGCTGGTGGTAACCAGGGCAAACAAGAAATTATCAAGGATAATGCCAAGGGACTGGTGGTCATCTTACTACCATGAAGAGGCCTGAGGGAGGAAAGATTGGATAAGACTGATCAAGAATTCAGCTTTGAGTGTGATAATATTAGGAAACCTGTTTTGTAGCTAAGGATTTTTTTTTGAGGAGAGTGAAGAGTAGCCAGAGAATCTGAACAGGATCAAGAGAGTACTGGTCACATAAGTTATGTCCAGAGAGCATTTCAAGTGACAAATGCCACGGAAAGGTTGAATGAGAGGTGAATTGAAATTGCCTGTTGGAAATATGAGGCCAGCGCTGTGCCAGAGCAGTGGTAGGATAGAAATCTGCTTGGAGAACATTCTTGAATCTAAATCTATCTAGTTGTGGATTTTAACCAATACCTTTATTTCTATGTGTCTCTGAAAGGTCATAGAGAAGGTTACTGTTACATATGTGATAATATTTTTCTCCGATAATCCCATACCACAATTGCTGCCTCCGACTTTTAGAATATGGTTGGATATTAACCATGCCTTCTATTTTCAGATACTTTAACATTTTGGAGCCTTGAAGACCTTAAGAGGACTGCCCCTCCCAATACTAGCCACTGGCTAGAGGTAGCAAATAAGTCAGGTTTGAGCATATGTTCATCTGCCCACTTTCCTGAATACTTCCCTTATCAGGTTATTAGAGTCTGGCTTGGTGACCCCCCTCCCCGATCATCCCAGCGCTAGACACTGATAACCAGGGATGACCAAATGATCCCACCCCCTTGTACTTCAGAGCATGCTGAAATTATTCAGACTAGCCAGTCATAAGATGCTCACCTTGACTCAGCTGTTACTCCTTGTGGAAACCACAATAAAGGCTCGTGCCCACATTTTTTTTTTTTTTTTTTTTTTGCTCGCTCTTTGTGCGTCCTAACTGGCCCTGGTGCTTCCCCATGTGGCCGTGTGTGGTGTGGAGTGCCTCCTGCTTCTACGGGACTGTGAGTAGGGTAATAAACCCTTTCCTTCATGGAGCTCATGTCTGTGCATCTTGCCATACCCGATTAAAACAAATCCTAAATTTTATCAAAGCATAACTGAAATGATGGCTGCCTTTCTCAGAATCAAACGGGGAGTGATGGAGCCATTTTAGGGACCCAAATTCCCTAAATCTTGACACATACTCTTACGTTATGTTTTTGCCTATTTTATAAGTGGATGTGGACATGTTGATCTCAAGAAACTACCTGAAAACATTTCAATCCTGTCTGATCTTTCCATGGAAGATGAGAATTGGTAACTTATTCTTTGACAGGCTCTATTGATGAGAAGTAGAAGGAAATGTAATAAATTATATTGTTGTCAGAATCGTAACAATGAGAGCCTTTAGGGGAAATAAAAATAACAATAAATGATTATATGCTTCTCCCCATACCACTCACTACTATAAAACGATTCTAGTGCATGGGAAGAGTCATCCTTACTTGTCAGGAGAATGCCACCTGAAATTATTAGTGAGTAAGGTTATAATTGCACGTTTGTGATTTAAAAATGAGTAATATGCTTGTCATTTTTCTCTGCCTCCTCTGCTTTCATTAGTCATCTGTGTTTCAGTAGTGAACTGGGTTGTCAGTTTGGGCTTCATGCTGGTCGGGGTTGAGGAGGCAGAGATTTAAGTCCTCTGCCTGGCCCACAGCCCACAGGGACATGCAGCTGCTGTGGGCACATTCCAAAGAACTGAGATCAGGGCCCAAGAGACCTCCTGTAGGGAGACCTCCTGGGGCCCTATAGCAGTGCAGCTTGAAAATGCATTTTCTTTAGTTAGAACTTGCTATTTCTGCTTGGCGGTTTAATAAAGGATGTAACCGGGGAGACTGAAGGAAACTTGTAGTTCTGTAGAGGCCGCAGTATAGTGGTCAAGGGCAGAAACTCTGAAGCCAGACTAGATTACAATCCCAGGTTTACTTCCTAATGGCTGTGGGAACTGGGCCTAGTTCTCTAACATATCTGAACCTCAGTTTCTTAATCCATAAAACAAAAGTTATGGTACCTACCTCCTATGGCTGTTGTTTAGGTGAAATAAATTAGTATATAAGAGGACAACGCAATGATTAGGAAGATAGCTGGAGAGCCAGGCTGCCCAAGTTTAAAACTCGATTCAAGTGTTTATGAGTTGTGGGGCCTTTAGCAAGTGTTTCACCTCGTTGTCCTTTTGTTTACTTCATCTGTAATATGGGGGTTATGATAATAGGATTATTGCCAGGATTAAATAGTTAACCTATGTCAAATAATTTAAGGGGTACCTGACACATGGCAGGGCTACGTAAATACCTACAAAAATTGCTACTGATAATTTATGTCAATAACCAAAGGCAACATGGAGTATACCAGATATAGACACTGAGTACTTCCAAGTTCAAAGAACAAGGGAGCTGTGAGCATCGGGTTGGGCTGGAGGGCTCGTGGAAAGCATCACAGAGCAGGTAAAGCCTTGGGATACTGTGACATGGTGAAAAGTAGCTTGGCTGGATAATCTCTTGTGCATTTCTCCACCACCCACTCCCCTCAAGTGTTTAGTCCCAAGAGGCCTTTAGCAGTGCCAGGAACATCTTAATTTTTCATTTAGTGGTAGTTGGTACTATTGCTGTTTCCTTTCAGAAGTCCTTAGAGTTTGGATATTCCTCATTAAACATGGTGGCTAATGTTTTTCGTGTCCGTGCTGGTAGAACACCTCATCTTGGGGAGCAAAATGGTCAGCTTTGCTTTCTCATTAGCAGTCTCCAGGGAAGTCTAGCCGTCGCCAATCAGGTGGCTGCCACGGTGGAGACGGGAACATGGTCACTCTGTCCCGTTCTCCCCGTGCTGCATGTTCTTCCATTTGGCCTTTCCTTTTCTCACTAACATTCCCCCTGGTGTTCTTTTCTTTCTTCCTGGTTAATGAGACACAGTGCAAAGGAAATTTTTTTTTCCCTGCTGCCCCCCTCCCCCGCCTTCTTTTATCAACTAGACACAACAGGATCCAACCTCTAGAGTGACTTCCGGTATTACATTAGGTTGCTCTTACAAAAATCAGCTTTTAGGTTTGCAGGGAGAAGAGATACTTGCCTTTTTCATATTAATATTCATGTTCTTTTTCAAGGTTCAGAAAAATGCCAAAACAATATTCATGGGAAAAATTGAGCTACCAGAATAGACAAAGCTACAATTGAGTTATTATAGTCTGTCATATATTAATTACTCAAAATAAGTTGGTCTTCTGGGACAAATCAGAACTATTTGTTTCTGAGTATTCTTGGTCTAAAAAGGACAAATACTCTTAGAAAGAAGCTTGTGAGAAATGAGAAAAATAAATTAAGGATATTAATGCCATAATATAAGAATCCCACTATTTTGGAACTTGTACATTTTTAATGAAAATTAAAAATCACACATCCTATACTCTAAGTTAAGATTTCACAGTAAGCCAGGCCTGATGGTGGTGGGCTGTTATTTTGGGAGGCTGGGTAGGAGGATCACAAATTTGAGCCCATCCTGGGCAACTAAAGCAACTTATATTTTTTAAAAAATGGGCAGATGATAGAGTTTATCGTGAAGGCCATGGGTTCAGTCCCCAGTGCTACAAGACAACAAACCCAAACATAAAGCCAAACTAACAAATAAGTAAACAAATATCCCATCATCTGAGTCTGGTTATTTTGTTAATTTGTGATAAAAATTGAGACTTTTTATGTGATACTGTGAAATAATCATTTGAGGTCACTTCCTTTTGTTTCCCACGAGTTTGGGACCTACTAGGTGCTAACTAAACTTTTATTGTTTTAACAGAACTGACCCTGGAGAACTGACCATTTACTCATTGCATTAAAGCACTTTCTGTGATGTTTGGAGTGACCTAGTGCACTCATTCTATATCACAGCAGATGTAAGCTTAATCGTTCAGATAATGTATTTATTAAGCTCATATTATGTGCTAGCTGTGTATTATACTATGGAGAGCCAAGCAGACAGTCTCTAAAGTCACGGGGGTGATATTTCTAGTTGAGAAAACAAGCAACACAACAACACAAAGAAATGAACAATTTAATGAGAACTGTTAAGAAATGCTATGAAGGAAACAATTATTTGAGCTGAAATCTTATATTAGAAAAGTTATTTGAGTCAAAATAATAGCCTTGTCAAGATAGTAGCTTAAGTTTGTATTTCTCACATGAAAGAGTGGTGGAAGTAGGTGAACAGTCCGGGATGGAGGCGAGTCTCCGCCACCATGTTATCAGGACACAGTTATGTCTCAGCGTTCTACCACTTTGGCTCTTCTGGAGCTTGCATGGACGCTGCACTTTTTAAAAATTTATTTGTTTATTGCAGTACTAGGTACTGGATTCAAGGTGCATCCTAGGCAGGCCCTTTGTCACTGAGCTAATTCCTTAGCTTACCTTGCCTTTCCTCCTTACCTTTCTTTCCCTCCCCTCCTGTCCTTTCCCTTCCTTTCTCTTCTGTGTCCTGCCCTGTTCTGCCCCATCCCACCCCATCCCACCTTCGCTCCTTGCCTCCCTCCCTCCTTCCCTCCATCCTCTATTTCTCCCTCTCTCCACTTCTCTCCCTCCTTCCCTTTCTTTCTTTTCTTTCTTTCTTCTTTCTTTTCTTTTCTTTTTTCTTTCTTTCTTTCTTTCTTTCTTTCTTTCTTTCTTTCTTTCTTTCTTTCTTTCTTTCTTTCTTTGAGACAGGGTCTTCCTAAGTTGCCCGGGCTGAGCTCCAACTTATAGTCTTACTGCCTCAGCTTCCCAAGTACTTGGTACTTTCCCCTGTGCTTGGTCAGCTTTCATCTTTAAATTTAGTTCTTGATCCAAGATGACTGATAGACTTCCAGTAAGAAAGAGGGAGGAAGGAGATGGAAGAGCCTAAAGGCCTGCCACCTCCTAGCAAGGTCTGTTCCCTTAAAAAGCAATCCTTGGAAGCTTCATCCAATGACTGTCATTTACATGTCAGTTACAAAGGCTGAGATGTATTGTCTTTTAGCCAGATTCACAGCTACACCGAATAAAATGGAGGTTATGCTACTAGTAAAAAATGGAGAGAATGGATATGGGAGAGTCAGCTAGCAGATCTGAATCTGGCTGGCAAACTATGAAGAGTAGAAGTAGATGGTGAGATGAGGAGGGTTGGGAAGAATGGGTTTGGGGGAATAGCAGTGCCCTTTGTGGCACACTGTGGTTGAGATGGCCGAGAGACTTCAGTGGAATTTTCTAGTTGACGTATACCATTACTTTACTTCTAATGTAAACTCTAGGATTTCACAAAAGAACTTATGTTTGGAAGGAGAAATTCAGATGTTTAATGTGAAGATATGTTTGTGAGCTACGTATACTTGAAACTTAGGGGTTTTTGTGGGACTAGAAATTGATTCCTGGGATTTTGTACTGAGCTACATTTAGCCCTTGTATTTTTTCATTTTGAGACTAGGTCTCTCTAAGTCACTGCTTTGCCCAGGTTGGGCTTGGGCTTGCAGCCCTTCTGCCTGAGCCTCCAGAGTGCTGGGATTACGTGTGTGCACCACAACGTGGAGCTGAGATTGCCAACTTTTCTGGAATCTCTCACTCCCTCCTCTTCTTCCCTCTCCTTTTCTTCGTTTAGAACTGTCTAAGGAGCACTGGCTCTGTGTAAAGCACTATTGTGGGTTATAGATATAGGCAGTAAGAACAAAACAGTGATTCTTGACTTCATTTAGGGCATTCGAGTCGGGGTAGATAGTCAAGATTAAAAATGAATACATTATATGTAAGTCAGATTTTACATAAGATTGAAGTTCACCACAGGCACCACATTATGGATTTTTATTGTGTTTTCTTTCCCCTTTGATGGCTTTGTTGAACTCTGCTGTGAGTCTTGTAAGGAATTAATTCATTAGGAGTATAAAATACTGTGGAATAAACATTTGAGAACACTTACTTCCCTTTTGTTTCCAGCTGGCTTGGTACCTACTAGGTGCTAACTAAATTTTTCTCTCTTGCACAGTTGAGCAAGTTTCCCATTTAAAAGTGTGTGTCCACCCATGATACAGTGAGATTCTCATGGCTAGTGACTGACAACGTTCAGTCTAACTGCCCTGTTCTGCTACCCAGAGCCTGACGTTTCACCAGTATGCAAAAAATAGCCAGGTGTTGAACACAGCTGGCCTAGCTAGTTCATATTTCTGGTATTAATTGTCTGAGCCAGGGTTTGAGTCCAGCCAGGTCTGTTGGACTACCTCCCCAACTTCTTCAGTAGTGTTAACAGTTTATTCCAGTTCACCTATTTTTTACACAGAGATTTTAAGGAATTGTAATTTTCTAGAGCAGAACCAGTTCTCTCTTTTTGCTTAAGTGAGGTTGTTTACTTAGAAGCAAAACGGTTCAGACTCTGTATGGCAAACCATTCTGTACTGAGGCCATTTGATTCCATGAGCATGAATTTTCCCTGATTCCCATTAGGAAGCCGGATTCCAGTTAGCCAGGCCCCCCAGGCCTTGAAAGAAGACTTGAATTTTTCTGCATTTTTCACAGGCATGCTCTTGATTAAGTCACTTGATGACTTGCCATTGAAGGCTGTAAGGACATTAATTATTTAAATTAAGTGGGTGTTAAGAGAACCCAGAGTTCGTTTTGTTTTGCCTGGAGACACTAGTGAATCTGAGAATATTGGAGCCGGAAGTGCCCTTAGTCATCTCCATTTCAGTCCTGAATTTCCAAAAGAGGACATGGAGATTCAGCATAGCAAAGACACTTGACCAAGTCAAGCAGTTAGTGGTCCTGTCACATCCGCTGCAGTGCTGTTTCTACTCTATCATGCTGTCACATATTCATTCAGCATATAAAAGAAATTCTCTAAGTATGAAAGTATGAGAATTGTAAATAGACTTTTACTAAAGAGAAGAAAGTTATTCATTAAAATTTAACCTTGTATTTCAAATAATAGATGAAGTATAATCAACCGTCAGCCTGGTTTGAAATAGAAACATCTGCTATTGAATATTGAATGGTTATGTATTTTTAGCAGTGCTTTTGCACTTCTGTGTTACCTGTTACCATCACAGAATACACAATCAGGGAAGCATAATTTTTCTCTTCAGTTTTCCCCCAGCACCATGAAGGGTTCTATCAAGGTGATTGTTGTGGTTAGGATCGGGAGTGTCCCCCAAAAGTCTCGTGTATTTTAATGGAACCAGGTAATGTTGGTGGATTGGGGTCTCGTCTGGAGGGGTGGATTGCAGTTAAGTTAGGATTAACGGTGTGTAGTGGCCACACCTGGATGTAGGAGGGGCTAGTTACTGGGCGGAGACCTGAAAGGATACATAAGCTACACCTGCCTTCCTGGAGGACGGTGGGACTAGTCTCAACTAGCCTCAGTTTGTCTTCCTGTTTGTCCGGGGAAGCTGCCTCCACCTCTCCCTCTGCCATGTATTTCGATTGTTGCCGGCCACCCCTGAATGGACTGTGACCTTCGAGACTGTGAGTCAAAATAA
>PVKB01003478.1:169404-198719 GCA_004027205.1 Ctenodactylus gundi | reverse complement strand
TCTCTCTCTCTCTCTCTCTCTCTCTCTCTCTCTCTCTCTCTCTCTCTCTCTCACCAATCTGTGTACCTGTGTACCAATCTCACTATATTGCCGAGGCTGGCCTCCAATTAGTGGGTTCAAGCAACTCTCTATCTTCAGACTGAGTAGCTAGAACTACATGCACATGTCACTACACCAGACTTTTACTTTTTCTTTGCTTTATAGCTATAAAAGCTTTTGCTTTCCCAGAGGAAAGAGCCACAGTAAGCCAAAATGGCTCAGTTTCGGAGACAGGTAGTAACAAGAATAAAATTTCTCTTGTATTCCTCAAGCACCGCTACAGTTGAAAATGAAATGCCTTCCAAGCACCCGTGTAGCTCAGTCTGTAGCTCAGTGATTGGAAGGTGACGAAACCTTCAAGAAGTACAGTCATGTGGGAGGAAGTTAGGTCACTGGGGAGGAGGTGTCTGTCCTTGAGAGACACTGGGATCCCAGTACCTACACAGGTCACTTTCTGCCTGTCATAGATAAGCAGTTTGCTTTGCCCTATGTTCCCAGCATGCTGTACTGCCCTGCAGCAACCCAACTCACCAGGGGCTGAAACCTCCAGAATGGTGAGACAATACAAATAATATAAAGCCCCCCCCCCCTTTTTTTAATTTCAGGTATTTTGTTACAGTAAAAGAAAGATAGCACAACGACTTAACACAGTAAGAAGTGCACACAGGCCATTGTGATTTCGTTTTTCTCTCCCTCAGGAAGTGGCTCCAGTGATAGTTCTTAGATCCGCACACTCTACATAGGTGCTCTTCTAAATGAAGTGAGATACTTATAAGTAGCAGACCTGTAACACAGGCTCCCTTCCCTTATCCTTCTTTGGGACAATGTCCCACCTTCCTGTTATTTCAGACTTCTCAAGAGACAAGGCCCTGGCTGCACTGAGTGGTGTGCCAGCAAGCAAATAAAACTTAAAAGCAAGGTGACCTTTAATCTCAACTACATCATGTGGCACTGCCTTCTCTGACTTTGCATGATTCGTTTTATCTCTTTTTCAGATTCTTGGTTGTTTTAAAGAATCAAATAATAATTATGAAAATTAAAATAAGTAATTGGTACCCAGCAAACATTTAATAAATGAACTAATTGCAATTTTCTATCTTTGGGTCATGAACTTCTGCAGGTGGTGGCTCATCTCTACCACTAATCCTTTTCATCATATTCTGCATTCAAGTTTAATAATGTACTTTGTGTTCCCACAAAATAAATCAGTCACTGGATGTCTCCATAATCAGGGAGAAAAAATTAAAAAGTTAAAAACAAAAGAAAGAGAGGAGAAACACTAAATTTCCCTCAAAAGTTTACTAATCTTTCAATTGGATAGTTTAAAGTTGGTAGAGTTCCAGGAGGCCCATTCAGTAGGGAATATGCAGTCCTCTGTGGCTTATGGAAATCACCACAAAACCATACCAAGGTATGTTAAAGAGCCACATTCCTGACATAAACAAAGCTTTTATATAACGTAGCAAAAATAACATTACAGGGCAGCAGACATCTTCATTCTCATCCTTTCTCCCTTCTCTTTGTGCTTCTTAAAAATGATTGCAGCAAACCCTGGCAGACAGTTGTCTGTCTATACCTTCATGTTCCTCTCACCTTAGCTGACTGGTGGTCACTGTTCTCATGCACTCTTGCTCGGGAAAATATTCAGTAAAGAAACGAGTGCAAACAAATTAGTCATTCTGCAGTCTATTGATTAAGCCACACTAAAGCCAGGTCATATTGGGTGTGCTGTGGGGAAGGGGAAACAATCAATTCAAGGCTACAAAAAAATTAATAAAGACACATCCAGAATTTTTAGTCCTTTTTTGCTCTGTTATTAACATTCAGGCTATGAGTACTAAAAACACTGCCCAAGGGCAATAACAAACCTATGATAAAGAAAAGAAAAATACATTATTAACTACATTATACTGAAGGTTGGTGGCAGAAAGTCATGGGCCTCTGCTTGAGCTTCAGAGAATTGGATGCTATTAATAATAAGAAAAGATTTACCTAGAGAGGGAGGGAGTTCAGTCATACCTAACTTTTCTCCATGTAAATGAAGACCACAAAAGAAGTAAACTTCTCAGGTTCTCTTTAGCGAAACAATCATTTTTTTTTTTTCAGGATCAAGACATGTATAGCACGTACGTTATATAAAGAAGGGGAAAGTGACTGTTAGCCTTTCCCTACTTCAGTGACAAATGGAAGGCCCAGGAGACGACGATTCTATCAACGTGCAGATTTCAGCGGGCCCAGGAATCCTCCGAAGAGCCTGTGCGAATCCTGATTCTCCAAGTCCTGCCCACAGCTTGTGATGAAGGCCAACATAAAGATCAAACCTGCCTACCTTTCATAAGTTCCTCTGCGGATCTTGATGCAAGCAGTTCTCAGAAGATACAATGATAAAACTATGAAAGTATAAAATACAACTAAAAAGGGAAATAACTTGCTTTGCAAAAAAAAAAAAAAAAAAAAAAAAAAAAAAAAAAAAAAAAAAAAAAAAAAAAAAAAAAAAAAAAAAAAAAAAAAAAAAAACAAAGGATACAAATTCAGATAAGACAGCAAGACCAGTCACTTATCCCCAGGAATGAGGCCAGATGTCTAAGTCCTCAAAGCATCCTTAGAATATATTTCCTTAGTGAATAAATGAGTAAATATATGAACATCCTCATAGTGGGAAAGGATATGGGACAATTATTTCCATAGTTTCCCTTTAAGTACTTGTATAATCTCTACCAATTCTGCAATACCAGCCACCACTACTAACACCTTCATTAGAAAGATGAAGAAACTGAGATTGTCACATAGATAAGAAATCTCACATCACAGTTCACAGCCCTAATACACTAAGGCTTTTCAGTGACTAATGACTCAGGGGCATTTTTTCCTGAAAGAGGACATCATCTAACTCTCATGAAGAAACTAGCCCTAATAGCCTTTTCTCTTTTTTATATCAACAGTTAAAAGAAAAAAAGACAAAGCTTCTCTGAATTCTCTTCCATCAGTGATAGTTAGATTGAAATTATTTGTGTTTTCTTTTAACTGAAATTAAACTAAAAGATTGCTTCTTTACTGTGCAATTTTATTTGCAACAATTTCAACATATATCCACTGACTAAGAAAAGTGAGTTTCTTCATAGACCATGCCATGCACACCAGGGTATTCAGCGTCCATTTTTTCAGGCTCGCCTTTGCTGTCTATCGAGGCACTCCTCTCCCTAACCTTTCTCCATATCTAGATCAATCTCTACCTCCCTCAGGAAGCCTCTCTAGATGAACAAGCACTGGACTCATTCACACACTTCTCCCCTGCATGAAATTTCCACTGGGCTTACAATGAACTTCACTGTCACAATAAATTTGCAGAAAAGCATGAATAAAAACTGAAGAATTAACCAGAACATGGTATCAGTCTCAAGAGTGTGGGAAGCAGGATACGGATAGCTCTCACTCAAAGCTTTTCTTGTATTTTTTGGTCTTGGGCATTCCAAGCCTAAGCACAGAATGATTGTACAGTACTCACTGGGTGGGTTGAGTCAAAACAGGAGATCTGAACATGGCTGCCTAGGGACAGGAAGATCTAATTTTAAACCTGTCAGGATTCTGAAGGGCCCTAGAAATACACTAGCAAAGAAGTCATGTGAGCTCCAATCACTTGTTTGTGCTTTCAAATCACTGGGGGTAAATAGAGTTAATGGCCATGTATATTCATAAAGGCACAATGAGGTAGATCTTAGACTTACAGAATCTTCATATATACGTGGACTTGCCTCTCCTACTTCCATTGTTCTTTTTTTTTTTTTTCTTTCCACAGTCTCTGCATATACTGTACTCTGATAGAAAGTCCTTCCCTCATTCCTGAGTACCAGGGACCCCTCCATCTTGGCTTAGTATCTCCTATTTTAGGGCAACTTCTCCGGCACCAAAGGTTGAGCTAGATCACTTTACTATATTTTCTCATTCGTTCTGGCAGGCCAGTGCTTTTGCTATGCTTGCTTACCTATCCCACTGGTCTGCAAGCACCATGACGATTATACATGTGATGCACAGTTAATCTATTCCTATTGGCTAGCAGAGGGGCCAGCACAGGATAGGTGTTCAGTAAATGGCTGCTGTGTAAACTAACGAAGAAAATACAAAACTCAAATGCAGTCCAAGGTCTCACTCAGCTCTGTATGAGTCACTTCATGTGCTGGTCTCCTACAGGAAAAGAAAATTCCTAAGAGCAAAACCAAGACTTAACTTCTTCTAAAATCCCAGAGCATCAAAATACAAATGGGGCTGGGTGTGTCACTCAGCAGTCACATCATTTACCTAGGCCCTGGATTTCATTCCCTAGCATCACATAAACTGGGTGCTGAGGCACTTTCCTGGAATCCCAGCTCTGCAGAGCTACAACAGGAGATCAAGGGCAGCCCGCGCCAAACAATGAGTCCAGGACAAAACAGGAGCACAGATGCTGTCTCAAACAAAACAAAAACAAACAAACAACGACCCTGCATCCCTTGGTTTCCAGTTTTTCCATGTAACTTCAGTAACCAGCTTGATTATCTCTCTGTAGTGATTCCCTACTCAAGGCAGGATGCACAAAAATTTCTGAAATAATGATACAATTTTCATTAAAAGTGAATAATCTCAAAACACACCTTCCCAAAATGCTGTCTTTGGGAAATGTGAGAACACTGCTGTACATACCTACAATTATACTGTAAATATAATGATCCTCTTTTGTAAAATTTCATTTTGCTTGTGAAGATAGATGGGATACACAAACAGTTGGGGGTAAAATTCTTGTTTTTTACTATTTTACTATTTCTGTGCTCAATCACAAAATTCTAAAGCGTTCTTAAAAGTAGCTGTGAGTGACAGTTTCTTTTTAGGTTGGGTTTAATTACAAATAGAAAGATACTGATGCCCTGGTCTCTCATTTGGTGGGGCTAATTCATTAGGTTAACAAGAAACCAGAAGGATCAGTAACTATTACCAAGCACTTAGTATAACTTTCTTTTTTCTTAATCATGCCTCAGTTCCAAGAAGAAATGTCATTTTATTTTACTACAAAAGAACAGGAAATAATATTTGCCATATCTGATGTGCTCCCTGGTTGACTGCAACATCTTCACAGCTTGTGTTAAATTCAGTGAATGAGTTTGACTCTGCACACCTAGTGTCTTTTGTTATCTAATATGTTCCTTGGAATTCTTATATAAAATTAGACTCAATTCCTAAACCTGGCTATGAAAAGTAAAATTCAGACAAGTCTATAGCACTTTAAATGAATCACTATAAGACTACACTATCTTATTATACAATATTTTAATTGGTATTCATTACTGGCACAAGTCATATATACAGTGAAGCCTGACTCAATTAGTTCAACTCCATTATTTCAAGGACTATTTTCTGCTAAAGATTGAAATATTTTATAACAGGTGGCTGCCTGTATTTTTGCTCTATAAAGGTTCACTCTAGTTCTTAAAATTAATTTGTTTAACATCCATATATCTATAGTAGACAAATTACTCAGTATTCTCCTGCCATGTCATCTGCATTATTATTTTAATTAATGAGGGACATTATTTTACTCGAACTTTCTCCAGACTTGTTAATGTTACCATTACCTTCCTAGCAATTTCAGAATACGAAAATTCCTCACCACTTTGATCACATACTCTGGATACCTTACCAGATGAAATTCATTCTCTATTTAGTCTACTATACAATTTTGTTAATTTCTTTCCACAGGGAAGCAAATATATTATTCTAAAACCCCAGAAAATTTTATCTGTGCCACTAAAGCTAGAAATTTAGCCTCAATAATTTACGTGCAACCAACTTTTCCCTAAGTTCTCCACTACAAATAACCCAGTGGAGCAATATTCTTATTGCCTTAGGACACATGAGCTCTGGGCAAGAGGAAGAGAAAGTAGTTGAGCCTAGTATTAAGAGAAATGGAACAAATATTTTCTCCTTCCTCCAGTGAGCTCTAACTATAGTGAAGAGCCCAAATGCTAAGGTCATGCGAATAATCTAAAAATGTTAACCCATGTAATTGCCCAGTTTCTATAACAACACTTCTACAAATAATTTCTGGAGACCTTACTGTGTTTCCAGGACTTTTTCTTTTTTTCAGTAAGTGGGAAATGAATCCAGGGCCTTCACACTGAGCTACATTCCCAGACTTTAAAAACAAATTTTTTTTTTTAAACAGAATCTCTTACATGCTAGACAAGATATCATCACTGTCCTATATCCTCAGTTTCCCCTTAAAAATTTAAAAAACATAAAATTGAGACAAGGTTTCACTGTTCCTCAGGGTAGACTCAAACTTAGGATCCTCCTGCCTCAGCGTGCCAAGTGGCTGGAATGACAGACTTTACCACTGCTCCTGGGTTTAAGTCAATGAAATTTAGATTGGTCTGACTTCAACGCTGAATCTCCAAAATCTGCCTTTGGGGCGAAGGAGTATTACTCACAACTTGCAGAATACTAATGAATTTAAGGCCTTCCTTTAAATTCCTACCAACACATATTCTTTCATGCAGTATTGATTTTTGTAAACCCTTATTCACAAGTGCCTATAACTAGCAATTTAATGACAGAGATGATCAAGTACACTACTGATTCCTTAGAGAGAAAAACTATATATATATTAAAAGTCCTATTTATGAGACAAAAAGAAAAATAAAAGTAATATCTGAGTGTAAGCTCACATCTTCCTACAACTACCCCTATCTTTCACAGCATTTCCCCCAAGGTAGCACTGAGGATCAAGCCCCAGGCCCTCACACTGAGCTATATCTCCCATCCAATTCGAGGCAAGGTTTCACTAAATCACTAAGTTACTCGGGCTGCTGTTGAACTTATGATCCTTTGCCTCAACCTCCCAGTGTGGTATTAGGAATACAAGTCTGCACCAGCAGGCTTCTGTGATACTATTTCTTAATTATAGTTGGACTTTCTCAGGTCTGCTCATCTGGGACCCATAGAACTTGAACTGCTCCAGTCTTAGTCACTTTCTTGTTTCTCATGACATAACACCTGACACCACAACGTAAGGGATGATAGGTCTATTTTAGCTCACATTTCAAAGGTCTCAGTTCATTTATGCATGGTCAGCAACAGTGGCAGGGCTTGGCAGAGGCCTACCCAGGGAGAAGCTGCTCAGGCACCTGGGCTTGTGGAGGAGCCAGGCAGCAGTACCCTCTTCCAGGACATTTCCACACCAACAGTAATCTGCCTCTCCCGATCAGGCTTCACCTCTGAACAGCACTTGAAATCCATGGATAATTCATAATATCCAAATACGTGAGGCTTTCGGGGGACTTTCCAGATCCAAACCCTAACACCTTCAGTTCTCGCTGACCGGAGTTCTCTCTGATTCTACATCATGCTAGTGTAAAGACAAAGACAGTGGCTACGGACAGGCAGCCCTCGATTCTCAGGTACTTCATTTCTAATTCTGCTGTACAGTTCAGAAACAGGAAGTTTTTTGGAAAGTGACAACACACACACACACAGGTTTATGAAGTTGGGCTTGCTTTATTTTTAATCCATCAAAAGAGGAAAATTCAACTATACAGCAAAAGGTATTTGGTGAGTTTTGGAGAATTTACAGTTATGATGGGATGCTTGCAGAATTGAAGGCTGAGAGAAAAATGGTTAGAGAAAGTATTTGCCCTGTTGACCTGTCAGAGAGAACTGAAATTATAAAAAGATAAATATATTACAATTTGTGTATGAACACAAAATAGTGCAGAAATAGAACAGTAATCTTTCACATATTTCAAAAAATTATTTTTGAGGCACAATTTCACTGATAAAAAGCATCTTGATAGAATATATTCATCTATCTTGGGCAGATACATAGAGTATTATTTTAACATAGTACATGGCCATTATGGAGACAAAAAGAAGCTAATGATGACTGAGTTACAGATTTGCATTTCAAAAGAATTCAAAGTAATACAGAATCTGGAAAGACAGTACCTATTTAAAATATAAGCATTGTTATTGACATTAACAATAACTATTTTTCTTTCTGAAGTTTCATTAGCAGTTACCTTCAGGCCCAACTTGAGGTGCATACAAAAATACCACATAAAGCGTTAAAATTCTTTTAATTTCTATGTCTATAAGTAAAAATATTATGATGGGAGTTTGGAGAACATACTAAGTTATAGCCAAAATATTGAATGGTTTCTCTGATCTGAGAAACTCAGGTCACAATTATTTCATGGAACTTAATGTGGAAAATAATGGGAACTGGGGGGAAGGGACAAAAGGAGAGAGGGGAAGGTCTTACAACTTTGCTATGATATGTATGCACATGAAATGCTCAAGATCAATGTAAACTTTAAATTTTGCACTTACTTATATTTTAAAAAGTCATACTTCTGGCTGAGTGTGAAAGAAGTCAGAACTCATATTTTTGTATATTTTTAAAACACACCTTTATATCGCAAATACTTACATTTCAAATCTACATGCAGAATACTTACTATACATGCTATGAGAAGAAAGGCATTATGAGCCACCAACATCATAGCCATATACCTAGGTAAGGAAATCAACCAGCTTTTTAGTTTATTTTTAAGCTAATAAAATTCTGATATAAATAAAAGTTCTCAGAGTAATTTTTAAGTCATCCCAAGTAATGAATAATTAATCTATATCTTCAACCCATAATTTCATGATATGAGATTGATTCAAACTGTAAGTGATCTGAAGCCTGTTTGCATTATTTTTGATATTGTAATAAATTTTCAGTAATAATGATCTTTTCCTGAAAATACTCAATTGAAACCCAATTCAGAACAGATAATGCTAAGAAATTACAGATGTTAAATTTTTCCACATTTTGTTTTGAATTTTTAATTGAAAATAAACTGTCTTTTTCTTTTATGTACAGTGAAGTTGGAAAGGAAAGTCCTCACTTCAGTTCTTAGATTTGACCTTACTATGGTGTCTTCCTTGGCCTGGACACCAATGCAGCTAAGGTCCTCTGCCGGCAGTTTATCACCTGTACCCCATGCTGGGGATGAGCAGGAAATTATACTGCACAAGACTGATGTGCTTTTTGGAAATGGGAGAGGAAGGAGTTCAATATGTCACTTCTTTCAGGGTTTCTTCTTTACTGCATGGGGTGTGCACTGCACCATTTATTTATTTATGTACGATGTTTTGTTTGTTTTGCTTTTTGCTGGTACTATGGGTTGAATGTAGAGCATCCACACTGAACTCCACGCTCAACTTTTCTTTTCTTTCTTTCTTTCTTTCTTTTTTTTTTTTTTGAAACAGTGCCTTGCAAAGTCACTACATTGTCCAAGTAGGGCTTGAACTTGTGATCCTCCTGCCTCAGCCTCCCACAATGCTGGGATTACAGGCACAATCCACCTCAGGGATATTGAAAGAAACTTGCAAAACATAACAATTAAAGCAGCAAAGAACCTCCCCCTCTTTCTTCCTTTTTCAAGGCAGATGATAAACTTGCATTACAGTAATGAAACTGCCAATCTCAAAAGTAAGAAAACTTAGTGCAAATGAAGAGCTTCCATTACTGAATATAATAATTTAATAAATAAGAATATGCACTCTGGGTTCTCTTCCTCTTTAAATTTTTTCCACAGTAGTTATTTTTCATAGTAGAGTTAATCCCCAAAACAATGAATTACCAGCAGGCAGGTTACTGATTATATCTTATAGTAAGAACACTATGTCCTACTGAGGCTTCAGCACAGTATGAGAAGTCAGCCATGATTATTATTGCAAACTCTTAATACAAGATTTGCTTACCAACTTTAAAGGATAACTACACCAGTTAGGGATTTTGAAACAGCCTCTCTGTTAGTTTTAAGTGGTACTAATTAGGATTTTTCATTGAGATCCTACGTACTATACAGACATAAATACACTCCATGTAAATGTTTGGAACTTTTTGCAAGAAAACATCAATTTGAAAATTAAAAAATAAGATTAAGTATTCTTAAGAGGGCGTAATTTTCATTCTAGAAAGAAATGAAGCAACTCCAAGTTGCAACCAGTGGGAGGAACAATTGAGTTTAAAACTCCATTTCACAAATTAACTTCTGGCAACATTTTACATGAAGACTTTTTTTTCTTCCAACACCAGAAGTACATTCCAGAGCCAATGTTCTCAAGTGAAAACATACAGTATTTAGACAAGCTGTAATCTGATGATAATGTTTCCACATAAGCATTTCACACACAATTGCTAATCATGCCATGTGAGTGAAATCTCTAAATTAGAGAATATATATATATATATGTTTGGCCATAAAATTATAAAACTGATATTGGAAAAAGGGCCAAGTTAGAGTACATTTTAGGTTTCTGCAAAGCATTAATAAACCCTCTTTTGTGTATTTTGGATAGTTACAAATAAGTAGAAATAATAATCTGAGGAATATAAACTCATCTGCTTTTGAAATTTTCAGCTAAAATTACTTTTTCTCAAAATAGTAATATATTAATCAGGTTCTCATTCTGTCAGTTTTCATTATAATTTCTAAAGAATGAACTCATAAAAGTTATTAACTGAAATTCACTCCAATATAAAAGAACTTCTATTCAGGTACAAGGGCACCACAGACTCTCTCTATACCTTCTGATGCCTCTAAAGGGCAGCCACAGAGACAAGGGAGAAACCCTGCAAAGCTTCAGAGTGTGTTCTTTCGCTAAAACACAGGGTAAGGCATTCAAACCTACTCCACATTTTTCTCTCTCTGCACAAAAGAGTAACAGAAGGTAGAGAATGAGAGAATTAGCAAGGTTTACAAAGAAGAACACCAAGGGGCCCTCTCTAAACACACAGGCCACTTGTCTTCCCCACTTCAGAAACACAAATGAGCATGAAGAAGTTAGTCTTTAAGGGTAAAATGCAGCCAGGCTTCCCACATGGCAGGGGCTGGCAGAGGAAGCCATGGAGCCAGCGTGTGAAATGTTCGCTGATCAAATTCGCTCCAGTTGGCTGGGCTGCGAGCCTTGTCACATATACTGAGGACCAGATGAAACATCACCAAATATAATGAGCAAGAGTGAGGAAAGTGGTGCTGGGAAAGTAATCATGAAACTTCAGGCTTGGTTAATGATTTTTGTCAATATCTGAAATTGAGGAATTTCACAAAACCAGAAGAACCCTTGCAGCAATTTTACACACATTAGGAAAAAAATTATGCAAAGATTTTGCAATACAAGTAGTTTAAAAAAGGGAAGGAAAGGCAGATAATTTCAAACTAATAAAGCTCAAGAAAATGTTCAACTAAAAGTAAAAAGTTAAAATGATTTTTCTTTTAGGAGTGGTAAAGTGGAACTTAAGCTGCTTTAAAAAAATTACGACTCAAGCCCATTAACAATTCAGCTTAAAGAATAACCACTCCTTTATTTCACTCTCTTCTGAATAGTAAAGGTTCTAAGTGGTAAAGCAAGGCAGACTAGGAGCAGTAAGACAAAAACCCAAAAGGCAAGGCGTTCAGACCAGTAAGTGTCTTTTACAAATCATTTCTAACATTATTTCACCACAACTTCAGTATCTATTCCTTATCTGTTTTCCAAACAAAACATCTGATTAGCCATTTTACATTACATTCATTCTGAAAAAGTCAAAGTGTAGACTGAACAACCGAATATTAAAAATTAATGTAGCTTCTGGACAAAATGCTAATGATTTTCTCAAGCTTTTCCAACTAAATACATAGAAGTGTTCGTTCTCCTTCAAAGAGGAGAGCTCAGCAAGACGGTCCTAGCAAACAGCGACACAGGGAAGTCAGACTTGTCTTTCTCCCCTCTCCGGCTTCATTACGGCATCTTATAATAAAACAATAAGGAATATGTCATATACTCGGAGATGCCTTTCTTTAAAGCCAATTCATAAGAGTATCATGAAGACAAAAATATTTGAGAATATTATCCTTGTCGTATTTCATAGGAAAAGAGGACCTGGAAAACCATTAGTCATTTGAGAAATCATACACACAGAAACATATCCTCTCCAGAAGGTAATGCCAACAGAGAACATTTATAAAGGAGACAGTTCTCCAGGCAACATTGAAAGTTTTCATTTGAGTTTATACCAAGAAACCTAATAAGAAAACCACAATATCCTATTCTAAAATATTCAGAGTCCTTTTCCTACAACAGAGAGATGTTATCTGTATAGACAAACTTCTTTTAAATAAATGAAATTTTATTTTAAATAAACTTGAAAATTTACCTTGGGTAAGTCTACATAGTAAAAGTCCTTAAGTTACTCAAATAATTACATTCATTAACCATTCAAACACAGTAGTTCTTCTACATTGGCTCAGTTATTTTTAAATTTTCATCCTTTAAGAGGAAAATTAAAAGGGTGATTAGACTACACTACAAATGGAAAGTGCTGCGGGGATCTGACCCTGACTTGGCCTGTAATATCTGTGAGACTAAATAACTAGATATAGTATAAGTTCTATAATTTTTAACAAAAAATTTTTATCCTGTCTTTTAGAGAAAATATGTTCATGAACTATTCCAAAATTGGCCTACTGAAATGATAGTGCAGAGTGAAACAGTTCATGGGTGCTGTCAGGGAAGATGAATCAAGCCACTTAATCAAGCCAGTAGAAGCCACTTCTACTTCAGGAAACAAGAGCTAGGGTTCTAGGCTCTTCTGACCAAGCTTGATTCTTAAGCCCCCGACCCCCAATTACAACAGAGTAATCTTCATCAAGCTCCTTCATGTCTTTAAACTTCAGGTTCCTTAACTGTAAAATCGAGATGACCACGGTATGCAATACATGGAGTTGCCAGGAGAATTAAATTAGATAACACAGGCAAGCCATTTCCAACACATCTAGGCATATTGACAGGGATGGATCACTTCAGCTCTCCTTTTCATTACTGTAATATGTGCAGATTAGGACCTAAGTAAAACATAAGCACAGTACAAAAGTGAAACCTACAGTGCACATTTTGATGATTAAGGCCACATCATTTTACCTGAATGCTTCTACAATTTAGTAAGGTTCAAAACTAGTTATATATTATACAAAATCTATACTATCGTACATTTCCACAGATATAAATCTAAAAGATTTAAAAATACATGTATTCTCACTATTTCTACCTACAAATAGGAAATAATATTAATGTTTGAGAAAATCAGTGTTTATATGGCATCGGACATTTGGTGGGAAATTGGATGTGAACTTTGCAAGCAAAATCACGAGGGCTGCATCAATAATGTGACTCCTCATGGCTCCTGGAACGGTTGTCCTGGAGTTTGCTGTGATAATGAGTAGAGATGGTGTTGATCTATTAAGGACTGTGCCTGCTGTCATAATGTGTTTTCTTGAGTAATTTCAGTCATGTTTATTTGGGAGATTTTGAGCTGTCTTAGGGACATTCAAATACAGGATTTCTTATAATATGCTAATATATTTAAATTACAGAGGGGTCTCCTGATTGCATTACAGATGCATCCATCTACCCTTTCTCTCTGCAGAGGGCAAACCACTGTCTTTGTCACACCAAATGCAAACTCTTCAGGACCAAGGTTGTAATTACATACTGAAATGCAACTGATTCTTTTTTAGTGGTTACTCATCTTCCACAAAATAATAGTACTGAAATATATATACATATACCCTCCAACACACAAATGAGTACATGTGTGACTAATTCCTAGCAGTGAGCCTGGGAGAAAAACTCAATTAGACCGAGAAGAAGCAAATAAAAATAAGTATTTTATAAGAATTAACTTATACTTTGTGTCTTAGAGAATTACAGAGGGGGACATAAAATATAACTAATGTTTAGAAGAAAAAAATATTTACTCCATAGTGATGCACCAAAAGTGTAAGATTCACATAAATCCCTAGTAATATTTCAAAAGTATCAGCCAAGTCTTACTTTCTCTCCTCAGTCAAATCTCTGCATAAAACTTTGTGCAGAAGCTCCAAAGCCTACAGCAAAAATTCCTCTAACATTTACATCTATAATGGTTTGTCTTCTTACCAGAAGACATTAATTCACATACCAAAAAGACATATGCATATCCATGCTTATAGCAGCACCACAATTCAAAATAGCCAAATCCTGGAAACAACCTACCTGCCCATCCATACAAGAATGGTTAAAGAGGATGTGGTACTTATACACAATGGAATATTATGTACCCATAAAGAAAGACAAATATGAAGCACTTGAATGCAAATGGGGCCACCTAGAGTCAATGATTCTCAGTTACATGGACAAAGCACAAAGACTGACTGTAGATGGGTTTCCCTCTTACAAAATGCACAAAAATAATAACATAAAAAGGCCCAAATATGAATGGCAGGGTAGAAAGAAAGGCAATGGTCAGAAAGGAAAGGGGTAAACTTCTGAAAAAGGGATGGACATAGATGCTCACTAATTCCCCAAGCCCCATGATTCTAATGTGTTACAGAATTTAAAATTCACGTATTTGCAAAAAAAGTTAGATTTTGTCATGTGAATTTTTTTACCACAATAAAATTATTTAAAAATGGTTTATCTTCTAGAAAAAAAGAAAATATAAGGAAATAAATTTTTGACAGCCTTTGTGATGTTCAGTAAGGTGGAGGTGTGTTTGCCAACTTCAAACCTCGCTGACTCGCTGTAGCTCTTTTTCTGACAGGCAACATTAAACAAATGTCTCACGCAGGAGCTCCCTCCACTGTGGTGCTTGGGAGTGGGGAGGGAACAGGAGGAGAGGTTTCACATGCTGTCATGAGAGATTAACAGCCTACCTTACAGAGTTTACACACGATTATCTTAAATCCAACAGAGGAAGTCTGTCCGCAAACAGAAAGCACAAAAGAACCCCCCAAAAGAGAGAAAAGTGGCTTTGCCTGCTTCATCTTCATCTCTACAATAACCTTAGTATGAGACAGTCTTCTTTAAATAACTTTACTACAAGACAAACTTGAAAATGAGTACTTATAGTATATCTATCTATATAGTAAAAGCTGCTCTCGAAAAGCACTCTGGGTTGTTCCAGGGGCCATGAGTGAAGGAGAGCTGAAACCTCAACTGTGTGTGGTCACCTACCAACCGGCTGTCTGTACTCATTACTCTTCTGCGTCCAATGGTAATAACACATTATATACTTCATTTTAGGTCACATTATTGACTCACTCATCAAGCATTTACTGAGAACCTAGTGCATGCTTGGCATCATGAGAGTGCTGGGCATCCATAGCTAATTAAAAACAACACTAGCATCTTGTTTATGAGGGAAGAAACACAAAGCACATATACCTAAATTAGTTGTATGTCAGGTCTTACAAGGGCCCAGAAGAAAGAAAAAGAAAGCACTGAGATAAAAACTGGACTTGGTGGCACAGGCCTGACATCCCAGCACTCAGGAGGCTGAGGCAAGGGGATTGTCCTGAGTCCAAGGCTAGCCTGGACCACCAGTGAGTTCAGGACCAGCCTGGGCTAAAGAGTGAGACCTTGCCTCAAAAAAAAAAAAAAAAAATAGTGATGCTATTATATTGTTCTGTAACTAGTTTTCATACAATATATTGAATGTACATATTCCATGTTAATAAAAGTACCTCTACTATTATGAATGTACAGACAACATTGGAGCAATTATCCTAATTTGTCTAGTCAATCTCCTCTAGGCAGATAGCTCTGTACAAACACAGATCCTAGCTAAACATGACATGAGATCTGCCCACTTTGGAATCGTCCCATCTCTTGTCCTTCCTGTGGTCTTACCTACTCATCTGCTTGCTTTGTTCCTTTGCCAGCATCTCTGCATTTAAAGAAGAGTTTTTTGGGAGCCCTTCTTCATTCTGTCACCATCCCATATGATACTTTACTACATTTCTATTACCTATAAAACAATTTAGTCTAGCCATGATACACACATTCCTTGCTCGACTGCTCTAGACTGCTCATGTACAAGCCACCACTCTCCATCACACATGCTCCCTTTCAATGTCTATCCTTCCAAGCAAAACTCATATGTCTGAATACAATCTCATTCTTTTTCTCGCCCCTACTCTTCTACATTCTTCCCAACATCAGCAGTCATTACAGATGTTACCATTTTCTCTTGATAAGAGGGTTACTTGTGTGTTCTAATATTTTCACTCATAGTCAATATAATCCTTTCTAAATAAGAACTGTGTTCTGTTTTGAACCACCTCAACACAGTGATAAATGAAAGAATACAAATATTCCTAAAGCATAATCAACACTAAAAAATGGGCAATGGTTAACCTACATCTTATGACATTGTGTAAGAGTGAGATCAAAGAGTAGGTAGAGAATGTAATATATGAACTGACTCTTGAGGGATCAAATATCTGGCAATATTATAATAAAGAAGGGGAGGGGCTGGAAGAATAGCACAGCAGTTAAGAGTGCCTAGCAAGTGCAAGGCCCTGAGTCTGATTCCCCAGCATCACAAAATCAAGGAACACATTTTTAATCCCAATACTCATGAAGCTAAGGCAAGAGAGGATTACCATGCATTTGAAGCCAGCCTGGGCTACGCAGTGAGTTCAGCATCAGCATGGACTACACAGTGATGACAGCCTGTCTCAGAAAAGTCCAGTTTTAGTGAAAGGAAAACTGATTAGAAGCTGAAGAGACAAAGGCACTGCCAGCAGGTACAGAGCGAGGGGGTGAACTTCAGTTACACATGAAGCAGTGCCAGAGGAAATAAGTGTCCCTGGCTGAGTATTAGGGGATTCCAGCATTTTTTGGCAGGGTGTGAATCCCAGGGGTGATGGAGGAGTCAGGACATGCGACCCTGAAAAAGGAAAAGGGCCCAGAAAGGGATATGCTGTTACAACAAACAATTTCCTAAAGATTTAGGGAAAAAATGGGAGAAATTCAGCACTGGAAAATGATGAACTTCATGCACACAGAATTTCTTTTAGACTCAAATTATCACAGTGTTCTAATTAAGAACATAAAATCTCCATGAAGGTAAGGAGAGCGTCTGACTTATATAGCACCCTCAATAAATATTTATGTGGAAGATGGAGGAATAAATGAATGAAACATAAAGGAACAGAAAAATATGATCAACTTAAAGAATTTCCCCACAGAATTCAGTTTGCTTAAAGTATATTAATTCCTACAGAATGTCAGAGTTGCCCCTTGAAATTTAACATGCCAACCAAAGATGTAAAAATGAAAATGTAAATAGTTCCAGCCTTTGAGAGGAGGCTGGTTCCTTTTCATTCCTTAGCAAAATTCTCATTTCAATTTTCTTAAAAGCTTCAAAATAGGAGAGAAGTTTAGATTCTCTTAGATGTATTTTTTAACACTGACGCACCTCTATCAAACTGGTTCAGCATTTCTAATTTCATTCTAAAGAACAGATTCATAAACAGTTTTTCTGACAATTTTCTTTGCTATTCTCATTTTCACTTTTACATTTCAACATTTTCCCGCCATGCTGCACACAGATGTCAAAAGCAAAAATATTGGAAATACTCAAAGGAGATAATGGAATGTCACTGATGCCAGCACCCTGAGCACACAGGTCAGAGAGCTGCAGAAGGCTAGCAAGGCACAGAGCTGACAATGAGCCTACTAGCTGCCAGGAGAGGCTGCCGGTGGACTCAACTCAGAGACCAAAGTGGCTGTGACAAGTGACTGTACAGAACACAATACATTCTAATAACAAAGTAGCTAAAATAAAGGTAATGAGTGAGTTGGCTCACAAGAGGATAAAGAGGTTAAAAACTGATATTTCAATATTTCCAAAGAAATACTGAAACAATAATATTCAATAGTCATTGAGTTTAATGTGCACTTCTAAAACTGCCCCAATATTTACCTATGATCGATTTGTTCATTTACTCAGATGGTTTGACTGATTCTCTCCTGTGGACAATATTACATGACCTATAGTCAACAGAAATAAATTCCCTAATGACTACCGTAATATTAGAGTGCATGGAACAGGCCCACGACCGCTCGCTGCTTCCTGCGACACTACTGCTTACAGCTGGTTTTGTTTAATTCTTACTGTACAGATTCTTTTTCTCCCTCACTTCGGACTAAATACATTGCTTCCCAAAGGTAGCCTGTATGTTGATAACTGTATTAAGAATGGGGATTTACTGGGCTAGAGTAAGACCCTGTCTCAAAAAAAAGGAAAACAAAAAGATTGGTGATTTATAGTTGGCAACTACCTTTCTTTGAAAACAATGACTCAACTCTCAAGTATTGTTTATGCCTTTCCAAATTTTAAAATTCCTCTTTAATTAAATTCACAAGTTATGTTCACTGCTAGTTATTTTTGCACTGACTGATTCATAAACTTCAAAGTCTATAAAAAAGTCAATTAATTTTAGCTTCCCTTGTTTTCTCTCCCAGGCTATATGACATCATCTATATGACTGAGGTACAGCAGCAAGTTTCCAGACACCACACCCATCGGCTTTTCACCTTCCAAATCTCTTACTAGACTGATATTGCCCATGTACAACAGGAAATCAAAATATCTGTTGACTAAGTGTTTTGAAAAAATTTAACTTACGAGCAGTTTTTAGGTTGACAAAACTCTACAAGTTCTTATGTATATCAAAACAATGATTGGTACTATGCTTTTATAATTGCAAATTTCAATAGCAAACTCACATAATGACTAATAGAACAGACCACTCACTGCTGACACTCTCAATAATGTGAAAAACCAACAAAGCCATCACTTTGCCCTAAAGAGCGAGACACCTAAGGACGTGTTATATGACTCCATTTATAATAGGGTCAAGCATCAGTAAGAACAATTTATCTATTGTAATGGTGAGCAGGAAAACTGATCTCTTAGTGAAAAGCTATACATTTGTGTATACACTTGGAAAAATCAACATAAGCATATGAATATATATGTAAATCTATCTTAAATGTCCTATCTCAATAAAAAGGAAAAATTAAGCTTCTTAAAAATTTACAGGTCCTGAAATCAGAGTGTTGTATATATTGCAATCATTACTTTACTAATGAGTGATACCACAGAAAATTACTAGCTGTGACTTCCCATCATCATCAAAATACTTACTTATTTACATTGCAGCAGCTTACGAGAACGTAAGAATGCTCATAAAGTTTAAAAAATGGTAAATGGCAAATAATTACTATTTTTCCATAAATTATGAAAATTACTCGAGAACTTTAAAAATTTCAGTATCTAAGTAAAAAACAAAACACAAGACAGACTCAGCATTTCCAAAACCATTAGAAACCACTCTTTCGAGAAAACAAAATGTAATGTAATTTATAATAATAGACTAATGTAATTTAAAATACTCTTACCAAAACATGAAATTAATGTAATTAAAAAAGCAAATATCCACTTGTTTGTTTTTTTGGTTTTGGTATTGATTTGTTTTGCAGGACTGGACAATGATCCCAGGTGTACCTTACCGTGGAGCAACACCCCAGCTTCTTTTGCTTACTTTTTATCCTTGAGACAAGAGTCTCATTAATTCCTCATGCTGCCCTCAAACTTGTGATCCTCCGCCCTCAGCCTCCTGCTTAGTTAGGATTACAGAGAGAGGCCAAGAAACCAAATCTTTTTCTGATGCCTTCACCTCTATTTTTCCTTGTAACTTGCTGTTCTCATTTGTCTTGCTTGAACCAAAGAATTTTAGAGTTTCACATACGAAATAACAAATTGTCAAGAAAATACTATTGCTTAGGTTGGGATTGGTTTCTCTTTTGGAGAGGGAAAGAGAGAGAGAAAAAGACAGAGGCGTTGACCACAAAGTAGTATAACATGCACTTATAGTAAAATACCCTACAATGGTCTGGATGTTATTTGACTCGCAAAGGCTGGGGAGCTGGTCGCCAATGTAGAGATGTGAGAAATGATAGATTTTTAAGTAGTGGAACCCCATGGGAGGTCACTGTGGGTGCTTTCTGTAGAAGGAATTCATGTAGCTCTTAGGTGATAACAATTAGCTCCCTTGAGAGAAAGTCATTACAGAGGAGCAAAATTGTTCACTTACTGCAACCCGGCTTCCTGTCTCACACTGAGATCTCTCTTTCTCTCTCATTCTCTCTTTCTCTCTCTCTCTCTCTCTCTCTCTCTCTCTCTCTCTCTCTCTCTCTCACCTCCTACTATTGCGAAGTCATCTGCTCTGATGTCCTCACCAGAACCAAGCTAATTCTGTCATAGTGCCCTTGAGCTCCCAGAATTATGATCTAAATAAAACTTTATTCTTATGTATTACCAAGCCTTGCTTTTTTATTATTACGAGAAAGCGCACTGATACCTTAAAAATAGTGGGCAATATTAAAAATCAATGTTCAAGTTTTATCAAAAGTAAAAACAGCTGAAAATGATGAATACTCTAGCCGGTATCAATATTATACAGAAGTCAGAGTAATAGTCTGCAAAACAAATAACAGAACAAAATAAATAAGAGTATATGTGAGTGTGTTGGAATGTGTGTGTGATCTGAGAGACATAAGAATGGTAAAATATTTGCCAAATTGTATAGAAAAATTATGCATAGTGAATACCCAGAGGGATATTAGTTATTGAAAGGAAAAAAACTGCATTTTTTTCTCTGGCTATGCCAATGTTATTTTTATTATCAAATTACATTACCAATTTAGATTTCAAAGCCAGATGTAAATGGGGCTGTGGCTGGACAAAAACGTATTTCACAGATTGCTGAATAAGCACACTTTGGCTACTACAATCCATAGGACAGATATATATTCAGAATAAATAAAAAGCAGTGCAAAAACTATCAGTTTGCACTAAAACAAACCTCCTGTATGATTCTTAACAACCAAACTTCCAAAAAGGTTAGATAATACCAATTATGTTTAATTGATTATGTAACAAACACACTGTAAATAAATCTAGGTCAAAAGTGACAGGAAAGTTGAGGTTCTGCTTTATTAGAAGTGTAGATTGGGTCCTATTTTAACTTTTATAACAGATGAAAGGCAACTTGCTTTTGCCTTCAGAGCAGTTGAAAGAAGTAAATCCAGTTATACTGGGATGGTCCAATTACTGGACAGGAAGAAAATACAAAGATGATGGTGGATAAGGGAAAAAGAAAGAGAGCAGAGAGGATGATACAATGAGGAGGAATGGAGCCCGTTCAATACCTGCTTTGGATACATCCCCACCAGGAACTTCCTCTCTAATCCATACTGTGGGAAGAAGGAGTCCAATGCTGGAATGATGCAGAAGCCAACAGCATCCAGCCAGTGATAACCATCACCTGCCTTAACACGACACTGGAGGAAGACCACTAGAGGCAAATGAATTCAGAGTCCTGACACTAGACACAACCTTACAAAGTCATACAGTCATTCACTTAAAGAACTTGACCTGGTAGTTCAGTATCCAATTAAGTGCAACTTCAACTCACATCCTGGGTAAAGCCTATGAAGGGAGGACACTGCTTTCCAAGGAAAGCTTTCCTTAACTTCCTGTGTTATTCATTAGAAAATCTGCATTATTTAACATCACACATCTCATTGTGTAGAGTCGTATCTCTTTAAACATTAAATCAGTTCTAATTCAGACCTAAGAAATAACATAGGAATAACCTGCTTTTCTTTTCAAAGTGATACGTCTTTATATATGTGAAACAGGTATCAAATTTTCTGTAATTTATTAAGATTCCCAGTATTTTTTATCATTTTCCATAAGCAATAAAATATTTACTGCTAAGTAGATTGGCAGAAAATAACACTGCTGAAATGTACATATAAATATGAGTTGGAGCCTTGACTGCCCCTCCATTTTACTCAGGAATATGTTAATTCCAATCAGTGCTTAGTCATATTGTACAAGATATTTTGAAAATACAACAGCAAAAAACCCCCCAAAAACCCAGTTTAATTGAAAAATCACATAATTGAAAGTGAGTTTGAGTATTAAAGGCAATTAATATTTATAATATAAATTCAAAAGCAGATGCTGAAATGTGGGTTTGTAACCTAAATAATACCATTACTCCATGGGTCACAAGCCTGGTAGGTAAGAGAGTCTGAAAACAGCAATATTTTTTAGAATTCTGAGAACAGAGAAAAAAACCTGGTATGCTTCATAAAAATACAACAAGGTGGCCACATTTCCTCTCATGCATGAATAATGTATGATCCACAATGTTATTTGCTAGACTGTCTAATCACCAACATCTTTCAAAATGTCTATATAAGCTTTAGCTCATTAAGGACAAACATGTATCTGTATAAAAATATCACATACCTGTGAACACTCAGAATAATATCCTGCCAAATATCAATGCACACATCAAACTGACATAGGTGAGACAACTTTTCTGCATTTCCCAAAGATAAAAATACCGAGAAGAGAGATATGCAAGAATATTCTCCACTTTTGACATTTCTTATGTAATCTACATATTCAAAGTAAAACTGACTTTCCAAAGTAAACATCTCTCTCCATACAGATGTGTGTGTGTGTGTGTGTGCATGTGAACAAACAAATATGTGTTCAACAGAAACTTTAGTAAGAAGCTAAGTAAGAAAGATTATAAAATAGAGTTTTGTCTACTTAAAAGCTTTAAATTTTGGAAAGAACTTTTGTGATTCACAAAAGTGCAATATGGAAAGCACTATTTTATCCAAGCATGGGCATTCAATGTGGTAATAAGAAAGAACATATTTTAAAAAGTATCTCAGTTTCTTGTGAATAATAAAAATTTCTAAGTTACAAACAATAGTAGTTTAGGTTCAAAGCTATAAAATATATAAATTTCTAAAACTACATTTATAATTCTATATTTTATCCCATATCCAATATTTCTTAATTATAATAAATGGAAATAGATATAAAATAAAACTAGCATGTAGTTTTCTTATATGTGGTTTCAACTTTCATAGTTTCAATTACTCAAAATAATATTTTCAGCAATCCTAAATATTAACTGGAAATTTCAAGAAATAAATAATTCATAAGTTTTAAATTATTACATAATGTTGATTAAGTGACTGACTGCAGTCCTGGCAAGTGAACTTAGGGCTCTCCTGTATATTCTAGGCAAGTATTCTATCACTGAACTACATGCCCAGCCTTAGTGATTTTATTTTATCATTACTGTCAGTCAATAATTATCATATATTATCAGTCAATTATCGAGCCATTTAGAAATTAAACTTCACTGTATCCACTGCAGGTCTTGGAATGTATTCCCTAGATAAGGAAGGAACGCTGTATCATTTTTAATTCTAAAAGACAGAATGACCTAATGAAACACAGTTACTAAAAAAAATAAATCCTTTATAGTTACATCAAATAAAAATAAAATATTTACTAGCACTCCTACAAACTTCTTTATTTTTCAAGAAAACATTTACTGTGTATTCCATTTGTAAAGAACATATATTTGAACCACTATGCTATAGCTTCAGTTTAGAAAGTTTGTCAGGAGAGGACTGCAGAAAGAAAACTCCTAGAAGGGCAGAAATTTAACACGTAACAGCATACAATTTTGGTCTTTCACATGCGTAAAATGGCCCTGCCACATTCATTTATGGATAAGAGTGCCAAAAACAATTGAAAACCAACGTATGTAATTCTTAGGTACATATTATCCTAGAATTATTCTCTATATAAGCTTTGATAGATTTGTTGGCAAATTTTATTTTAAAAATTACAAAAAACAGGTCTTGTGCAAAACAGCTTACCTGATCATCTATTTCTACAGGAGAAAACAGTAACTTATAGTTTAGTTACAATAATCCCTTAAAATTTCTCACAAATCTACACAGGTCTGTCCTTTCATCATGGTAGACTAATCTCTCAATAACATTTGTCCAATATCACTGAATAATACTTTAAACTTGGGCTATATGCAATTACATATTTCATTTCTGGATATACAACCGTTAGGAGAGGTGGGCAGTAATGCTTTCTTCATTGGCACAGCAGCTCCTGAGTACCTCAGTAAGATGAAGTCTTACAAAAGGATTGCTCCTGATGTCCAATATTATCAGGCTTTCTCTCCTTCCTCATCTTTACAACCACTGGAAATTTCAGACGCCTTCCTGATGCTTCTTACACAATGTCCTCTTACTTTCTGCAAAATGGAGATGGTTTCTATCTTGGAGTTCCTGACCAATATCCTAACACGCACTCCTGTGGAACACAGCCCTTTCCTTCAGTCTTTTTCTTGTTTTTTGAACATACTTTTCTTCCTTTGCACTTACCATTTGCTCCGCCCAGGCTATTCTGCTGCCTCTACTAATATGGGTTCCTCTGCATGACTGCTGATCATGCTTTGCCAATGTGAATGGATTCAGGGTCACTTAGCATATCACTATACAGCAGTTTTGAGTGGGTGATAAACACACAGTCCAGAAAACAGAGGGACGAATACCTACCCAGGATATGGCAGTATCAGCCAGTAGATCTGTAGCCTGAAGAGAATAAAAAGGAAAGGAAGAAGGAACCGTTTGCTTCTTCAAGAAGAGCAACAAACTCCGTTCTCCCCATCCCTCTGGACACAGGCCTCCAGCACAGACTCACATATCTATTCTATAATGAGTTTTGAGACCTTTGACCCTGGATCAGTATTACCCCCTTAATCTCCTTGCTCTGCAGCCTCCATCTTGAATGGTGATATAGACTCGATTCCCTTGTTTCTGAGGCTACCATCCTCTTCTCTAAGCACCTACCGAATCTTTCAACCTGTCCACATTTTGGATTTCTGCTTTCTGATCTTCTAGACTTCTACTGTGGACTCTTCACCATGGATCTTGTAAGCCAAACCTCTCACCTTATTTTCACATATATATGTACTATTAATTCTATTTTCCTACAGAACTCTAACTAATATAGTCTATTAGTTCATTTCCAGATTTAATTAAATGTTATATGCTTAAGACTTTTTCACTCATCCTATCAGAAAGAATGACATCTTACTGACCACTAGTCACCATTCTTTCTTCATAAAACTATCACTTCATAAAACAGGACTATTTTAACTCTCTCCCACATGTATCAATGTGTAAATTTACTGCTTAAAGTAACAGATAATAGAATAAAATAAATTCCATGAGCATAGAGATTTGCTAAGCACTGGATGAAGAGTAGGAACAAAGTACTCAATAAATTATGTTAATTAGTTAAGTAAACGATACTTCTCTTTTGCTTAATTATGATGGCAAATTTCATATGCTCTTCATCTGTCAGTATTGGAAACGTGAACTGTATTACAATAAAAGTATAAAATCACAATTGTCATGTAAATGGATTATTGTTTTTAGAAACACAGATCATTGTTAAAGGAATAATCATTTTGCCAGACTTTCATTGCTCCAGGTCTGGTTTCAGCAACTTTCAGACATCTTAACTTACAGTACCTTTAACTAGCCATCGTAGGCATTTCAAACTATCCCATAAACAGGCCAGAGTACCTCTGAAATGTTCGTACACTATTGCAAACCAGCAACCTCTAAATCTGATAAAATAATGTTTGATATTACTCCGCTTTCTATATTGGACAACCTGGTTACTTGTTTTTACTGCTGACTGCTTTAAGCAAAAGCACACCAACCAGAAGAAATGTTGTCTATCACCAAAAGCCGAATTTGCCAAGAAAATTTTAGCTCCTTAAATGACCTAGTGCTAGTGCACCTTTTGTTGATCAATAAATACCTTTATCTCCCAAAACTTTAATTGGTGACTGGTACTAACAAAGTGTAACTGACATAAAGTAAAGAAATAGCTCTTAATTTTGATATTCAGTGTTTGAGCTATGTTCAAAAGAGCATACATCAGGAGTAACATTTGCACAATTTAAATGCCCTCATCATCGACATGTCCCCAGCCTCTTGGCTCAGCGAAGTCATCTTAAGGCTGAAAATAATACTTCTATAATTGTCTCAAGAGAAGCCTACTTCAAATACGAAAGCACTCACTACCCCAAGGAGAAAAATGCTCTTAAAAGCTAGATGAAATAAAGAAGCAAAAGAAATAACACACTGTAAAATTCATTTGTAACTTGAACTTTTAAATCTTAAAATGTCAGGTCTCTGGATTCCCTAAAAAAGTATTTCCCAGTCACTGAATCATCGAAATTAAAAGGCAGAAAGCAACATCCAAAGCAATCAACTCCTTGCTTTGCATATAGGGAAAACACTCATAGTCATTTGCCAATATCAAAAATTGGAACGAGTTCACTCCTACTTTCCCCACAACACTTTCATTTACTACAATAATTCCCTGATTGCCTTCTAATTGTGAAAGTGAATAAATACATTCTCTGCAGACAGAAATTAAGGCTAAATGAGGTCAGAAGGGCTGGCCGTGGGCCAATACACTTGGTGCCTTTAAAGAAAGAGCTCTGAGAGCATCTGAGAGCTCTCATACTGTGCATACAGATAAGAGGCGGCAGGAGGACGCTGAGAGAAGGCATTCTTGGGATTGCATGTCTTCCTCTTTGACTTCTGTCTTAGCAAAACAGGAGTTGGAATTTTGTTTCTAAAGCAATGATGGACTGTACTAAATTCCTTCACTACTCTTTGATAACTCCATCTGTGGTAAAAGAGACAACCACAGTTCTCAGGTGGTGAGTGCAGGACAGTCAAGGACATGACGATGATTTCATTGTCTTACTGACTTATTGAGAAAAGGGCGGGGGAAAGCATCAGCATTTAGTGAATATTCTAATTAAACCCTACAAATATTGAAACTGTTAAAGAAAGAAGTTTTGTTCTCACCTATGTTTTACTGTATGAAGAAAATATACCAACAAACCTAAAACATAGTAAGCTAACTTCTTCCTTTTTAGGCATTTAGAGAATAAATAATAATGAGAAATTAAGGGAAAAACAAAAGGGAAAATAAATTCTCACTCTCTACTTTCAGAATCCCACAAAGTGCAGTCACAAAGTCACAAATTTCCTCAATATTTCATATCAGAATAAAAATATCATTCTGTGTTAACTGTGGCTGATATCTCAATGAAATGTACTTATTAGCAAAAATTATTTTTAGGTTATAGGTAATAATTTTATAATTTAATTACTTAAAAGTAATTTTTGGAAAGAAACTAAATGTACATCAGGGCTACACAAAAGAAGAAAAATATGCCACTCAAATTTCACCATTAGCATATCTTCCTTCTGTTCCCCACACTGAAGGCCAATAAAGTAACTTCCATTCATCAGAATAAACCCTCATTTCTCTTGAATGTTTCCATTAAAGGGCAACAAGGGCATTAGTCATCTCAGTCTAGGTCTATAACCTGAGGAGAGTATTTTAGACTCTACCTGCACATAGGAAACGATCTATTTATTTCACTATGTTTTTGTTCATTTGAACCCACACGACAGAAAAACTGATCAAATGGCAATATAATCAACATAAGGGGCTCATTTGTATACAGTGATTTGGTAAGCAGAGGGTAAAGCGAGGAAGACAGACAATACTTCATCTTTCTATGGCAGGAGATTGACCAAAAAGAAAACAATAAGAAAAGACACTAAATAAGCAAGTAAAGGGGCAGCAGAATTAACGGGAGGTGAACAAATTGGAAGTCAGGGCATTTGTCTCTAACGTATATGAAATGGCCTAGGGATGAGACTGCAGGGGTTGTGGGGGCAGTACAAAGCAAAGGCTGCATGATTACCAGAATGGAGGACCTTGCAGAATAATTTTATGAGAGGACAGTACAAATGACTGTTGGGAATACACAAACCAGTGTTATGGGAATCTGTTCTGTGGTGTTCTCAGAAAGGCATTCAGAGTCTTCAATATAGAAAATCCCCAAGGCTCAAAAGAATGCGCTGCCAGCTGAACAAAAATTATGAACAGAATTTTCCCAATAAATGAAGTGTAGAAACCATATACAAAGTTTAAGAAAGACACAGTACCAGTGATACTAGACACAGGGGAAAAGTAGAAAAGAAAAATATTTCTCCCTTCCAGTTTAAAAATGAAATCGATCTCACCAAAAGATAGAACAGGGTACACTGAGATGCTTAACCAGCTGTTAATGTGATAATAGTCAATTTGTGATCAGTTTCTTCAGAAAAGACTTTTTAATTGTAAGTTACATAGAGCATCACAATCAATTAGAAAAAGACTTTGGCAAATTGTGATAGGAAAGTAATGTCACATGATACAAACAGAAACATACTCAAGAATAGATTTGGAGGAAGATTATTAATATGTACAGGAGATCTGAATTTACAAGTAAGTTAAACTGGTTTCGATTCTCTCCCAACATTGATCCACATTCTTTCTAAAATCTGGTGTTTTCAAGTATCCCAATTTTTGCCACCTGGGCAACCACCAGCACATACCTTGTAGACAAGAATATGACATGACTATCTTCCCCCATAGAATCAGAGTGCAATAAACAAAGGTGTGAACACCGGGAGCAACAGAACCTAGATGGAAGGAAGCAAAATGCCTGCAGTTTTCATTGTAGATAAACTGCTTCTTTTTTCTCATCTTCCCATTCTCTCACTGTGCTATACTGTCTTTTAAGTAAAAGAATGCTAAATTACAGTCATTTTGAACTAGCACGGCACAAAGGCAAAGACAGTTGAAAGGATGGAAAACATATCTACTCAACTTTATTTAAATAATCCCTCAAAAATGAGAATATCTTTCCAAGTTAGAGTCTACAACTAACTAAGGGAAGACAAAGGATACACTGCCCAGAAATAAATGCATGTTGAGTATGAATACCTGAATCAATAAAGAAAAACTCAGAAACATTTTAATAATAATAGCAATAATAAAAGATACTATTACAATGCACACTTCTTCTAACCACAAGCAAAATTCTAAACTTAAGAACGCAAAATGTATAAGTATAAAAATGAAGATAAAAAAGTAAAATATGCTAAAAGACCTTATTCATTTCACAGCACATTTTAAGGTTTCAGTCACACCTCGGATTTGAGAATCAAAGTTGGAATTTCTTACTAGGACTCACTTTCAGGCTACAATGATCACCTGTTTATCAAAGAATTAACTCTGCAGACCACATCAATATTCTTGTTGATAATACTAAGAGATACAGAATGAAAAGATGAAAGATAAACACTGTATAGCAGGGGCAGAACCTGTGGGTCCCACTCTAGTCACCATCAAATTGCCTTTAAACACATAAAACAACATGTCTTTTAATTTGTAAAAATCAAATTTGTTCAGAAAACTGACAACTTTCAAATGATAAAAAGTTAAGACAGATTATGGATTGCAATTTCTTCCTGTGACAAGACAGACAGTAACTATTTTAGTCTTTGTGGGCCACACAAGTTACTTTGCTATTATTCAACTCTGCATTGCTACA
>PVKB01003478.1:0-169304 GCA_004027205.1 Ctenodactylus gundi | reverse complement strand
ACTGCCTGTGAGAACTATGTGAGACCTTCTGAAAACTCTACGTTAAATTAATGTTTCCTCCCTTAAATTGTGGATGCTGGGCACTTTGTGCCAGCAACAAACAAGCAAGTAAGACGCCATGTTTTCTGGTGGGCCATACTGTGTCAACACCTAAGATAGAAGAAAAAAGAGAGAGGACCGAAGGGAAGAGGGAAGAGACTGGGAAAGGGAAAGAGAAAAAGCCTGGAAGTGGAAAGGAAGAAAATCAAACAAAAAGATTTAAAAACTACTACTCCTGTGAAAAAGTAGCAACTGGTAAAAATGACATTATCTGTTCAATTAACTAATTTTGTGAGGCCCTAGAAAATGGAACAAAGTTTATCTTATTTGTTTGTTTCTGTTTTTGTACTGGTTTATTTTACCAAGGACTGAACTACTGGCATACAGTACATCAGCAAAGATCATGAAAACATTGATCATCATTAAGTAAGGACTTGACTTACCTTAGTAATGGATGAAATATAACAGTAATGTTTCTGGCTCCGGGTTTGCAGACAAATTTTGTTCCTCCACCCTCAATAAGGTTGTCATCAGGTCCTCCTATTAAACAAAAAGGACATAAGAAACTTCTCTCATTGGAACTTTTACAAATAAATAAGGCAAGCCTATATACACGATTCTTTACTGTCACAAGAACATTTTGAAAACAAGTTATTCTCAACAGCTGCAAATTTACTTTGAAGACTTGATTCACATTCTCAAGTGAATAAGCTGAGATTAGACTGTTCACTTGAAAGAAAAAAACAAGAAAGCCTAGTAAGAACGAATGGCACAACTTATAACCGAGTTAAAGTTTAAATTTTCATCACTAATCACCAGTGTGTACCTTGGACAAAGGATAACCTGCAACTTTCATGAGAAACATATATAATTCAAATTTGTCCCAGACTGTAAAGAGTGAAACAGAGAGTCAAATAAACCTAACTGTCCACATGTCATCAATTTAAGACCCTGATTACCGTAAGATATGTTATTACTTTATATACAATAAGTGAGAAAGAAATCTTCACAATTAAACCATACAATGCTTTCTTAAGATCTTTATTTTTTTCATACTTGGAATTTATTTCTTTCTTGAATAAACGGAGATTTGTCCTAAATCTATTAATGCACATTCAACATGGAAAGAGAAGAAATACAAATTTTTAAGTCATTCTTAAAACAATAACATTATTTTGTTTTTTAAATAAGTAGAATTCAGAATTGCCAATGTCATCCTGTGTCATTAAATATGTTAGCTTTCTTAAAAATGACATGCCACAATGGATTCAATATTTTATTCCAAGAGGTAAGAACCATTCTGAAAATTTTAAAGTTTATAATTTTTTGACAACAGCAACAAAAACTTAAGTGGAAAGCTTTTTTTTTAATACCAAGACTCATACTCCTTCTTCAAATAGACTTTAATTGGTTAACCAACTAAAACACTGGAAGGGTCATGATGCATAAGGTAGCCATCACGTTCACACATACAAAGGCAACAACCTTCATTATGACTGTGTTCTAATGGTGAGTAGCCATATTGGTGCATAACATTTGAGATGCACCCTAATTTCAGAGAATTTAGTGTGTGGGAAGATGTATATAACTTCTGATTTTTGGAGAAACGTTTCTATTACCACACTCGCCGCATGTTATATTCATGTTATTATTCAAATAATAAAAGGCCAGGTTTCACAATACTTTTATCTGCTCCAAAGAAAGTGAAGTATTTCTTTGATTGGTAGAAAAAGTGGGCAAGCATGTTTATGAAACCCCTTAATTACCCAGTAAACACAAGTAATGATAGATAATATAGCTTAGTAGAATTTCAGCTATACAGCTAGCACCGTAGCTCAATAATAGAACACTTGTCTAACATGTTTGAGACCTCGGGTTCAAACCCCAGTTATCACAAATCAATAATAACTTTAGCTATAAAGATCCTGCTTTGCCAGAACAGAAAAAAAAAAAATAGTTCAGCATCTTGGATAAGCGGGTGAATAAATTTAACTTTGATTTCAGTTACCAATCCCATTTGATTCACAAACTAGGTTATATTCTTCACTCTAACTATTAACAGTATAAAAGTGTTATCTCATTTTCCATTACTGTATGTTTTTTTTTCTCAATAGGTATAGAACTCTGGCAAAAAGATGGATGTTATTTAGTGAGTTTCCTCAAAATCCTAGCTATAACAACTTATAAAATTTCACTTATTTCTCCTAAACTAAACAACTTTTTTGATTAGAGTTCTTTACATCATATCAATTGTCACCAAAACTCACTTGATGTATTATCTATCCAAGTGTCTCTGAGGCATCAGACTGACTGATGTAAAACAAGTGAACTTTCAGAAATCTATACTCTGGATCATGAAGATTTCCCAGGGTACCAGAATCCAGACAAATACCAATGGGATCAGTTGCTTTTACAAATAGTCAAAATACAGTTTTTCATAAGAACATAAACAGAAAATATAATGGCATGTCTATTCCTTAATTCAAAATCATATTTTTTCTCATTCAAACAATCTTCTAATAATACAGCTGCATCAGACATGGTAATGCACTGCTACATTTTGCAGTTCAAAGGAAAACAAACAGAAAGACTAACAGCAACTGGGTGTGTAGCTCAGTGACAGGGCACATTAATAGCAGAAGCAAGGCCCTGGATTTAACTCAAAGCACCCGCCGAATAACAACAATCTAACACACACACTATTCCTTAAATAAAAATTCTCCTCAAAAGGTCACATGACATGGTTAAAAACAGGGAGAAAAGAAACCCAGAATACCTCTTTATCAGCAATTTAATTCTAAGATCAGAATATTTATCAGGATAGAATCATCAAGATATGTATAAAACAAACCAGGTTATATTCTGCAAGGGAAGAACAGCAAAGACAACCTCTATGAGACAAACACACATACATACAAAACAATTATTTCGCTCCAATATATCTTAAAAGGAAGTATATGAGGAGAAACATATGCTTTCCAGTTGTTTCTAATTATTTTAAATGTCTGTGATGTTACATACACAGTAATTAATACTCAGACCAGATGACCCTCACTCTACAGTCAAGCTAGTCGCTTCATGCACACTGATGCATTGGACACACGCCCACCTGTATGTCCTGACCATACTTCTTTGCACCTACAATTCTTTGGGCCCCAAGTCAAACCTCAAACTATCAAATGTCCTCTCCTCAAGCCCACAAATATTTTCAAGTAACTTTATATAAAACAACCCACATAAACTTTAACATAGGTCACTTCTATTATTTTATTGTGTTTCCTAATGTTCATCTAACTTTTTCCCACCTAGAATGTAAGTTACTGAAGACTCGGTATATAAGCGTACATTTGCTAAATAAATAAAGGAAGTTAGATTTAAATGGCTAATATGTTATTAGAATTACATGGGAAAGAGCTTATGCACCGCTTTTGTAACCTCCAGGGACCTAACAAGTTAAAGCAACCCTGTATGCCCACCTCTTTATATGTAGTAGGGCTGTTTAATAACTATTTATTAATGATAATAAGAAGAGAAAGAAAGCAAAAGACACAATACTAGAAATAAAGCACAAGAACCCTTAGAAATGTCACTGAGAGAAAGATGTAGCTATGAAAATAAATGCACGATGACAGTGCTTGAGGCTAGAAAATAAATAATAATTTCATATGTTCTAAGCCACTGCCAACTACAGAAATGTAATTATTAATCTGTAGAGTAAAAGTGAGCTAAATGAAAGGTAAAATTTGGGTAGAAATGTGAAAAAAAAAAAAGAGATACTCCTCTCCACCTCAATCTGTAAACAAAATCCCACCACAGGCTCTTCTCCCAGTTCATCACTGAGCGCCCACCACACTGCATTTGAGGAGAATTCCTGTATATAGACTATGTGTCAAAATCAACCTTGGAAAGCTTTGGTACAAAAGTATTGCCCCCCCCCCCCAAAAAAAAGCATATATTGTAAACTTAATTCCATCATGCTGGGAAATAATCAATGCCACAAAGACTCTCATTAATGGATTAAAGCTATTATTCCAGGAATGAGTCCACTATAAAGGCTGAGCTTGAGCCCCTTCTTTTTCCTACCATGCCTGCCGTGCGCCACCACCCCACCCAGCTTATGTGGCTCTAGGGAATCGAACTCGGGTACTTAGCGTGTGACTTAACGCGTGACTTAACGCTTGCTAGGCAAGCGCTTTAACTGCTGAGCCATTCCTCCAGCCCATCCCCCTGCCCTTCTGTCTTAGTTTTTCTAGGCTCCAGCATAATAAACTAATACAGTTCAGTTTGTTACGCTCAGTCTGTGGTATTCTGTTATAGCAAAACAAAATGGAGCAAAACACTAAATTACCAATAAGCAGCAGCAGCTCCTTGGAAACACACTTGAAAAATAAAGCTGTCAGAACCAAAGTAAAGGGCAGGACTAAAGATCGCAGGGTTTGTGAGCCCCAACTCTCTGAGACCTACTGTGACATTCCAATGCTCTGTTTGAGAAATAAAATTCACCTCTGTGCACTTGCCTTTCTATAATCAAGTAGCCTAGGAGCTGCTGTCACGAACAGTAAGGAGCATGGTGCTCAACCTGAGAAGAGCACTGGCTGGGCCAGAACACCTCTCTCCTCCATCCATGATGCTTCTAGTCTCACATCAGCTAGGGGAGGCGGAGCCAGCACCCAGGGAAAACGCTGCATAGGGCGGATGGTTGGGATGAAAGAGAAACTAGCGATGTCTTACATGTAGAATATTCAACGCAACAGGAAAGAAGAAATGTCCCACCAACACTCCCTATTTTAAACAATATGGGACTCATTTCACTTGCTCTCCCAGCCGGCCTGCAACAAGCACTCTTGCCACTCCATGGCTGTGTGACCGCACCCCTAGTCTTGCAGACTAGTACTTTCTTCTAGAACTCATTTTTTAAGACATTAGCATCTAAATTTTATTAATTTCTTGATTCACCCTAACTGAAACTTGCTGCCACTGATAATTAATATACTCATCTTAATGAAACAGAAATAGGAATCAAACATTTTATAAAGAAATAGAAACAAACGTTTCACCTAAAAGGATTAGGGCACAGTGGAAAAAACTCAGTATGACTTTGTGGTCGCAGATCTACTATTTATTAGTGATATAAACATGATGAAACTATTTTAATGATCTAAGATGTTTCTCATTTACATAAAGATTACAATAAACGCTGAAGGATTTGTTTAAGTGTGATTATATGCAAAAGGGCACCCAGTGTGGGTCTTGTCACCTGGTAATCTAAAGTAAATGGTGGTCTACTTTACTATTTAGAATTATCAGTTAAGAATCTGATTACAAACACTCACACACACTCACACACACACACACACACACACACACACACACACACACACACATCACTGGAACATAAATGGGGTAGTTGAAATTTTTGAAAAAGTTACTCTTTTTACTCTAGGCAACACAGTATTAGTCAATAACATCAATGAAACCAAATTTATAATAAATACAACACGTCTGCATTATTTTTGGAAAATAGTATTGCAGTGACAGATTTGGGAAATTGATGGGAACACTAACTGTATGAGAGAATGAAATAAGCCTTTTTCTCCTTATTGTTTTTCAATTGAAAATAGTCAGTATCAAATGTACAGATGGTAACATTATGAGAATCCTTTGTGGTAAGTGTAGAATTTTTAAAAACAGAATTCGATGGTGACTTTCACTTTGCTTCAGAAAGCAGTATTGCCTGACCTGACTTTTTAAATGTGTTCCAGAATTGTCTTTCTACAGAGAAAAGCATCACAGTGAAGGTGAAGTCTTTTGCAGAAAATATCTTGCTTCATGAATATTCGAAAATGCATACAATACAATATAGAATTCCTGGTTGCATCAATAAATAAGATCTTTAATTGGCTTTATGAGCCAACTGAATGGTCTGAGTTCCCTGCATTCATATCTGTCACCTTGCCAAAGAAGTACTTTTGTCCTAAGTTCCTTAGTATGTACCTATTCTGAAAGCCCACTTCACCTTTTATGCTTACTGCTGTTCCTACCAGAACTACTAAACTACTAACAGTAGTCTATGCATGATCCTACAGTTTGGTGCTATATTAAGAAGAAAATAATATGAGAAATACTTGTGGTTACCTTCAAGTGGTTTATTACTACAATAAGACAAGCATATCGGGAGTGTTTAGCTCAAGTCTGAGCTGCTGTTAGACCTGAGAAGAAAAGCTGGTCAACAACTCCCTTTGAGGAAAGCATTCTGCCTTCTCAACTCAACCTGTACCTGGATTATAATTAACACCAACACCACCATCTCATTCACGATGTACCCGAGTGCCTGGAACAGTTCCGCACGCACAGTAAGCTATCAATACATATTTGTTCGGTGAATACACAGCAAACAAAAAGTGATAAAGAATTCCTTTTCTAGACCAAGAGAATTCTAACGACAAACCACACAGGAATCAATAGTTGTGGCTTTCCATGAAGCATGTTCTATGAAAAATCTGGCCCTTCACAAAAAGCTGAAAAGATATACTGATCATAATATTATACAAGAAGACAATCTCCCAAATGGAAATAAAATAAAAATACCTCATGATAAGGTTGGCTTTGCCAAAGTCATTGCTTTACCGTACTTTCTTTGTGATTAGTTCCTAAAGAGCTAATATCTATTAAGAAAAAAGTACTCTGCTGGACATTCTACACAAAATATTTCATTTAATCACAATAATACCATATGCTATTACTAACACAGAGAGAAAGAAATGAAGTCTGGGGTCAGGAAGAGGAGGTAAAATGTCTTGCACAAGATCACACATATGACAGTCTTTGTATTCAAACTTCAGTCTGTCTCCTCGTAGATTTTTCAACTTTTATCTATCTATCCTGTTACTTATTTAATATCATCCTATGCTCCCAAGGAACTCAGATATTAAGAAGATAGAAAGGTGCTGAAAGAAAATTTCAAAATAGCACCAAACCCTGACCTTGTGGTAGTAAGGTCATAAAATGCATTTTCCAGAGAACTAATAACACAGCATTCAATTATTCAAGCAAATACACAAAAGCTTCTTTGACTACAAACCATAAGAGAAGACCAAGAAAATCATATTTTCTCTTAGTAGGAAGGAATTGTTTCGGAGGAAACACAATTAGTAAGTCAGTTGATACCAAACTAACTCTTCTCAAATACAGTTCCTGCAGCAAGAATTACAACTCCTCCTCCTCCCCCCATCTCTCCTCACCAGCCAACAGCACACATGATGAGCCCTGATCCATTCATCCTCAAACTGGAGGTGACAATTCCTTGGGAGCCAGAAATAAAGAGGTAGAAATACCAAAAAGAGCTAGAACCTTCCAGAAGGAATTATGGAGTTTCCCTGTCTTCATCCTAGAAATACTGATAAAACTTTTTTTTCTGCTACTCTTTTACCACATTTTATTGATGTGTATATATGTAATACATATTGTTTACACTGAACTTGAATATTTTTGCGTATGTATATATCACATCAAAATTACAAATCCTTCCCCTATCCCTTTTGGGCCCTAAAACACCTCCCTCCCCACTACTTCCAAACACCTGCCACTTAGTTCTATGGAATGACTGTGATCTGGGTTTCTCAGATTACAGAAACCATGCTATATTTAACCTGCTGTGTCTGACTCACTTCATGAACATGATGGCCTCAAGTTGCCTCCATTTACCTACAAAAGTCTCAAACCTATCTGTCTTTACAGATGAAATCCAACCACCTTCCCCACCTTGTGGTGCTAGCACAACAGGTAAATTCCAACTTTATAATCACCCACAATCCTATACAAAACCTTACAGTTTCATGGTAACATACAAAAGCCCAGAGTCACACAGATGTCACCCTATAGCTATTAATTTTAACAACAAAGAAAATGACACAATGAAGAAAATAACAGTTTGAAAACTCAAAAGTTGTATAATAAATGAGCAGTACTGGCATGTAAATGAAATATATAGAGCTACCGACCTTCCTTCTCTTCCCTTCCTTCCTTCTCAAAAATCTGATTCTAGTTCTGCTATTCATGGTAAGCTAGAGCCATAAGCATGAATCTTGGGCTAATATTTGTGAACTACTTTTCCAGCTCTGACCATCTGAAACACTCATGACTTAATATGGACATGATAGACCTGTGAGAAAAACAGGCAATACGGTATGTGCTGTCAATACTCAAAAGTTATGACAAACATTTAGAATGTCTTCTCATAGGCACTGGTCATCATGACTAAGAATCCTTTTTGAGTTATATGCAGCCATAAAGATTGCTAATAATTGACACCTATATCTCTGTTACTGGGAAAATAAATAAAAACATTTCTCTTCTTACATACCCTCTTTCAGCAGGATCCAGAAACAATATAAAGCAATCAAATAAAAATGTCTTCTTGGGTGTTTAAACATAAAAAAATGGGGAAATAAGAAATAAGATGCTCATGCAAGCTCAGTAAATCCATGCTTGATTGTGTTAAGGCTGAAAGTCAGCAATGAAGAACGAAACCTCCAAGGAATGGAAACAAACTACTGATGAGAAATTCCTCACTCATCTTTTTGTGCTTCCAAGAACCCAGCTGAGATGAAATATTTGGAACTTACAGTATCAGCACACAATTTCAGGTATTTCAGAGCAGGAGTAAGAGTGAAGATGAGAGACTAAAAAGCAGAAATACAGATGTTTCAGCTAGGGAAGGCAGAAGAACACCTGGCAAAGAGTTAGAGTAAGAGGGAAACTCGGATGATTAACTATGGTTGGGGGAAAACTTGACAGTAAGACACTAGGTTGGAAAGGGCTTGCCCTGAGAATATGCAGGATGCTGATACTTGAGGATCTCTGTAAGGTCCACATATTTATAGTGAGAGGGAAGAAAGAATTAGAGAGAGAGAGAAAGAGAAGTAGAAAGAGACAGAGAGAGAGAGAGACAGGGACAGAGAGACAGAGAGAGACAGAGAGGGAGAGGGAGAGAGACAGACAGACAGAGGATGGAAAGTGGAGGTTAGATGCCTACAGTTACATCCTTTCTTACCTTAAGGTGTCCACAAGACAGAGGCTCCTGCACAGAATTAGAAATGGAGGGAGGGAGGACTAAGTGTGATATCTGGTACTCAAGGAACCATGCAGGAGCAAAGTTTACAGGTAATGTTCAGACAAAGAAGTGAAGGAAATTCCAACTAACTCGTCTCAGAGGAAAGCAGAAAGCACCTTTTGGTGCTTTTCAGACTCAGTCACAGGTATCAGGTAGAAGGAAGAGAAAGAGAATCAAAATTAGGTATTGCATAATGATGGGTTAGTATAAAAAAGCATCTATGTTTTGAATAAAAAAGAACAGTATAGTGTGCATGTGTAGTACCGTATCTGTTGAAAACAACCATGTGAGCAGACTGCTAGAAAACTAATGACTTATTAAAGTTATGCTTCAACTAAGAGGATCTCTCCTAGATTTCTGGCTACAATATAACTCATACAGAAATAAAAATGAAGTCCTTTTATAATTAAGAATTGGTCACATTAAAATAAATGAATGTAATAACAAACTGCTATTTTAAGGCAGTGTCTTAACTTAGAAAACAAAGGAGGAAACATACACATAGTTCTTTATTATCTTTTTAACAATATATTCAAAGAAGTTTTGAGGAGAAGATGATATGAGATCAAAAAAATTAAACAACAAAATATAAGGTTAATAATAAGTCTTTCTGAGCCATCAGCAAAATGTGTTCACCTGGAGCTCTTCCATGGGCCTAAGTCAAAGAAAGACCCATGAGTAGCAGTATGAAGGCTCTACAACGGAGACAAAAATGAAATGCCCTTGAAGAGCAAAACCTGTAAGAGATAAGATCCACAGTCACCACATGCATATTCTCAAATGATTGATCAGTATGGCACAACAGAACTTTTTAATCGATCATCTTTAAGGAGCATCCTATGATAGTGACATTATCCTACAACTCATTGGCTACTCTGGCATATTTAGCTCAGAGATGTCACATGTGTAGCTAGGAGCTGCTGCCTGTTTATCATGTTTCGTATGTTAGCATACATTTGGTGTCTACCTTGTAGCATATTGTTAATGTTGCTGCATATATCAAATCTCCATTAATGACCAAATAATATTATAATATATATATAGTAATATATCACATTTAATTTATCAAATTACTTATCAGCTGACTAATGGGTATCTTCACTTTGGAGCTACTATGTATAACTCTGCCATAAACACCCATGCGTCAGTTTTTTGTGAAAGTGGTATTTTCAATTCTCTTGAATGCAAGTTTTTGTTTAATCAGACTGCTTTTCAAAGAGGCTATTTTCTGTTTTAAAATCATTAGTTCTTTAAGAGAAAACTGAGGTTGCAGAAGGAAAGGTGGACACGGTGGTCCGAAAAGAGACGAAAGAAGAACATTTCGTTTTCCAAAGGGATCTGTTCCCACCAGCAGCTCCCTAATCAATCTACTGGGTGGCATCATCTGCATCAAAAGACCATGTGAGGAGGTGCCCAGAACAGGAGCACTTGGGGATTTGCAAAGATGCGAACTACCTGTGCGACTTGCACTGTTTCAGCTAAGTGTCTGTAGTATTTTATCATCCAAAATTAAAACAGTCGATAAGGTTTCTCATTCCAATTTCAGACTGCAAATTATTTAACTATTTGCTGGATGTTCCTGTTGAAATAAGCAAAAATGATACAGAGGACAAGGAAATTCAATGACTTTCCCTAGTCAGATGAGTCCATCTCAATGACAACCTAATGCCTATGTTTGGCTGGTTACATTCTTCCAAATGATGGCTGCCAGCTGGGGATAGATTTCTGGCACAGGAAAAACATGCAATCAAGAGGAGACTGAGCCCATCAATCTTATTTTCTCTATGCAATGGGCAACAGTAAAGCTCACTGGGGAGGATTAAGATGTAACTATTAGTTGGTATAGAAGAAATGAGGTTATTCCATTCTGCTGTCTTCACACTCAGAGATATGCTTAAATTTAAGTACTCCTGTGTCTAGGAAAGAATGATCTGTCAGGTATTGACACAATAGGTGCAAAGCGTGATAACACAAACAGCTGAGAGAAGCAGGAGAGATGGCGGGCTCTCGGACAGACTTAGCGTCACAGTGCAAGTTGCAAACCACTGGCACCTAGCTTGCTGACAAAGATAATCAGTGCTGGCATCTAAACAGAAACAGAGTTATCTCATGCCTCATTGGAAGCATCTGGATTTCTGAGGCACAGGTGCTATTAAATAACTTTCCCAGAAAACCCACAGTCACTGCTCAAGTTTAATTAACAACAGTCAAGTTTTCAAGTCTCCAGTTACTGTAGACAGCAGCTCTTGAAATATTCTAAAGGAATTAAAATCCATCTTGAAAGCTATCTGGAGATGAACCATAACATGATCAACAATTGAGGGAAGACTGGAAGAAGATAGATATATATGTAGGCAGGTAGAGAGACAGACAAACAGATAAACAGAATAACATACTATTCTTTACATGCTATGTTCGGCTGATAATTGATAAACTAAATGCTTCACAGACTATCCACTCTACAGCACTCTAATGTCCAGTACTTCTTTTTAACTTAACAGAGTACTATGTTAGTAATAGGAAATACAGCTCCATTTCCATTTATCTCCAAGAGTTATGAAAAAATAAGTTTCCTCTGTTTGAAGTCATGACCACAATCCTTCACTAAATGCAATAAATACAAAATCAGCCATACACCAAGGAATTTTTCCAATCCTATTTGCTTTATGTTTGTCTGGCACACTTACCCTCAACTGTTTCATCTTCTACTGATGAATCATGACTGTTGTAAAGCACATATCTAAAGCTTTAACATTTTACATTTTATTTGATACCCCTTATTCCAATTTTAGGAATTCATCCTCAACCTAAAAAAAGTTATAAAATGGCAGAACTTAAGATGTGGCAACAAGAATAGCATAGTGAGCCAAAAGAAAGAAAGCAAAGCAAGGAAGGAAGGAAGGAAGGAAGGAAAGAAGGGAGGGAGGGAGGGAGGGAGGGAGGAACGAAAGAAGAAAAGAAGGAAGGAAGAAAGGAAGCAATTGATTAGATGAATTTAAATATATAGACATGAAAAATACATATGTGTATACACAGACACTTGTAATATATAAACACTGTAATAAGGCAAGAAAAATACATAAAAAGGAGAAACCATTAGAGCAAAGGTTTAGTAATTTCAACCCTGTTAAGAAATAGTCTGTATTATGTATGTAATTATTGCAACATTGAACTTCTTTGCTGATCTGGTTCTTTTGTATTTCACTTCTGCTGATGCAGCCATTTCATCGAGAGAGAGACAGAGACAGAGACAGACAGAGACAGAGACAGACAGACAGAAAGAGAGAGAGAGAGAGAGAAGAGAGACAGAGAGACAGAGACGGAGAGACAGTGAGACAGAGTTTAATAGGTTCATATGCCACAGAAAATCATCATTCTTTATGGCTATGACTGAAGGCAGGTTCCACCAGAAAATATTTGCACAAATTTCTGCTATTCTACCAACATTTGACCCACTTTGAACTACATTTGTAATTTCGAATTTTCTCACATTATCCAAGGATGCAACTTCTGACAACAGGTCAATCAGAAACTCCTTAGGAATCTCTCCTCCCTTCAGCCTGTTCCAGGGTGGCTGTTTTTCTTACATCTCTTATAGGAGGTAGGGAGAATATAGGAAAGGCACAGATCTTTTAGCTGATCCATTAATTTTATGTGGAACCTTCTCTTAGACTTCCCAGGTTGGGTCGGTCCAGGATCTGCTTCTGTTTGCCTTGCCCAGCAAGTTTACTTGGGTGGCAAATAACTTGGGTCAAAATGAGCTTCGGTAATACCTTTACTAGTACTTCTCCATAGTCCTCATTTTGTTAGGTTTTTGTTTCCTACTAATTCTGTGTTTCCAACTCATCAAAACAATTTAATGCAATTTTAAGAGTTTTATGTAGCGAATTTTAGATTTCATAGAAAGAACAACCAAATTACCAGTCTGGAAAGAGACTGGTAATTTCCAGTTACTGCTGGAAAGAGAAATCTATCCAATCTACACTTAACAGAACTACATACAAACAACTTTCAGAATTGAATTATTCCAGTGTAAGTATTTGGATTCTGCTTAGGTATCCCGATTACTGTTTGTTTCTTCTTAAGGAAGTCTCTAGTAAGCCTTAGATAACTATTAGAAGCAATCCAAGAAACAATGATTAATAGAGCAGAATTTAGATACTGCCTTAAACAGTATCAGCTGACATGATGAAAGGAAATATAATGATAGAATGAAATGTAAGTTCACAGATTCAAAATCACGTATTAGAACAAAGCTGTCTTTTTCACTTTGATATTAAATAATCCTCTGGCATTAAGTGAGCGTCTCTACCTCTCTGAACCTTCTCATTCACTAACAAGAGGAATGAGCCACGAGCATGCTCTTGAGAACTCACTCATCTATGAATTTCAATTTCTTACATTATAAAATATCTCTCAAAATACTTTCTTCCAATGGCTTTATTTGTATTTCTGATGCTGCATAAAATGGTAAAACAGCACCATTATCAAGTAGAAATTTAATCCAATTATAATTACAGAAATATCATATTTAATAATTCTATTGGGATCTATTGAGATTTTATATGACAATGAATTGCATCTTCTTGCTCTGATATATTAGTTATGCTTTAAGAAAAACAATTGGCATCATTTTGTGTTGATATTTTTATATGATCTAATTAGGATTATTCTATGTTTTTCTTCTTTTATGGAAAACATCTTAGGTTTTTGTCATGGTTGTCAAAAGAATTCTCAATGCAGAGAAATAAAATAGGCAAAACCATAGCAGGTCTGTGTAATTTTACTCTAAAATATTTTTAATTAATAATTCTAAAGCAAATATCTAAATTTTAAACATATCACAATAATGACGGGGTTTCAAAAAAGTACTTCTTTTGAAAATATAGTTAGTAGGCAAACACAATTCCATTTTATTCAATAACCCATAACCAATATCGGCACTTTTACACTTAGGAATGGGCTAGTGGTAAAAGAAACATAAAAAGTACATAAAGTTAATGAATAACAAGTTCATGTCTAAGATATAAAAGGTTAAGATACACAAAATACAAAACAAAAACTTAAAAAATACTAAAATACAGCAAAACAATAAAAGAGCCTTACAAAAAAAGAAAATGCTGCTCTTGAGCACAGAAACAAAGTTATATACATAATAACATCTGAAGTTATAGAGGTTTGCTCCTCTGTAAGCAGCTTCATATTAATAATATATGAAAGCAAATTGTCAAAGATAACACATAATATACAGCTCCTAATATTGGTATTCAATAAATACTCATTTGGTTGACCAAAAATAGTGACTCAATACAGAACAAAGGACCCACTTATCAACATTTTCTAAATATGTCATATACAATTACTGCTACAACTTCTCCAGGGAAAAGTACTTTCCCTTTGAATTTCTCTAAAGATTGGTTATTAAAATAGAATGTACAAAAGAATGACTTGTCAACTTAGCACAGGAGGGAGCAGAGACAGGCAGAGTTTAATAACAAAAATAAGACTCAGAAGATAGATACTAGACAAAGCAAGTTAGGCCTAGTCGAAATTTATGGTCCATAGAACACAGTTTCAGGGCCAATATTACTTCATCACAAAAGTCATGTACCACCCTAGCAATAGAGGACTATGGATAGATAAAATGCAGGTTTAATGAAAGGTAAAATAGAGATTAAATTCAAATACATTCAACAAATATTTATTAAGTACCAACCATGTCTAGGTACTGTACAAAGTCTTGATGTAAACAGGATATCAAGTTTTGTTTGCTCATATCCAAATCTTTGCAGTTATCCTTATTCTTCTGTTTTGTTCATACCTCTTGTATTAATCACCCTTCCATCACTGTGACCAAATTTGCTGACACACACAACTTGAAGAGGAAATATTTATCTTTGGCCATGGTGTCAGAGATGTGAACCCATAGCTGTAAGCCTATGGCAAGGCGGAAACATCACAGATGGAGAGAATGTCAGAGGAAAGCTGCTCAGTTAATGGCAGCCAGGAAGCAGAGTAAGAACTACAGAGGAAGGAACCAAGGAACCAAGGATCAGACATAAATCCTGAGGCCACACATCCAGGACTAACCCAGACACACTCAGAAGTATACTTTCCTAATCTTAAGAGTCTCTCGAGCCAAGTAGGTTGACAGTCAAGATTAACCACCATACCCCTAACAAATCCTCAGTATGGATTTGCAAACACAAAAAAGATAATTTACAGTCACACATTTATCTACATGATTTCTAAGGTAATTTACACATAAATAATGTCATTCAAAGTCAAGTGCATGAGGGCAGAGGCTGGTCATTTGGAGCATTATTTTCTAATATGTATCACAGTGCCTGGTATACAGCTGTCTTTGTAATAACAATTGTGGAATTGTGAGTGTTTGGTGTTTCACTACAATGTTTATAATCTTTAATATTCCTTTTCTTCAAGAAAGACTAACATGATTGGGCAAAGACATCCTCCCCAAGAGTAAATCACTTCTTTGTATAATATGGATTAAATGTGCAGTAAATACCTGATAGTGTTTAGGCCCAGTCAGCATATGTGTGCTCTTTCTGTTTCTGTCTCATACACAAGGACAGACACACACATGCATCAAACATGTAGAGATCTAGAAATATAAGAGTACAGTTCTCTTTATATCTACATATGAAATGTATTTTCTTCATGTATATATGTGTATATAGAGAATATTTTTATATTCCTCTAATATATTTTCTACTTTACATTCCTCTCAAACTCCAAATATTTCAAATAATTCATCATCAGTTTTATAAGTAATTATAAAGAAACTCAGAAAAATAAATCTAACTTTTGGAACTTGTCTTTACTTTATAGTCACACCTCATTAAATAATATTGCATTTCTGTCAGAGCTTAATGTGTGCTATAGATTTATTTTTCTTTGGTTATTTTGAGTACAGAAGCAAATGAATTTTCATTAATATAATACGTTGAAAAGTGTTTTAAGACTCTTGGTTATTAGTTTTGGGTTGGAGAAGTCTGCTTGTACTGAGAAGAAGTCTAAAGTAGGTATAAATATAGGAATACTTGTTTTTCTAGAAATATGATGGCAAAAGGATGTTAGGGTTGTTGATTTCAATTTTGCCTATAAAGTACAAGTAAACAAGTTTGAGAATGAAGGGCACAACATTGATATAGTTGTCACTGATAGTGGAAGAAAGAAATATCCAGAGAAATGTGATAGACTTTCAGAGCAGTGTTGAAGACCTGTTTCAGTTGGCCAGCATGCACTTTGCAGTAGTGTATCAGCGTGAACCAGGAGGGTAGGTAAGTGGCCTTCCCCAGGGTTCTCTTGTCTCTCCCTGGTATAATGAAATAGCATTAGTATTGGCTAGAGTGCTTGTCATTGTGTCTTGAGGGTATTGGCTGAGCAGGGAATAAAATGAAAAATAGAAAAGGTGATGCACTGGAAGGAAGGGGCGGGCCCAGTAGACTAGAAGTTATGATAAGGTTGAAGAAGATATTGAAGTAGAGTGGCAGATTTGCACTTACAGAAGTAGCAGCTGGTGATAAAATGTGGATTGAATATTGAGGATGGAGCTTAGTGGTGGAATGATTGCCTGGCTTTCATAATGCCCTGGCTTTAACCTCAGCATTACTATATAAGCAAGGATGTAGGCTGGGGCTAAGGAAAAATAACTGTCTCTTGCAGGTCAGAGTCTCTAGAAAAAGCCACTTGGACAGAGACAAAAGGTGCAAGATAAATATGGGGAGTCATTCCCTATGGAAGGTGATGGGGCAGAAGTATTATTGACAGAGAGAAATGTCAAATAGGAGGCTCTTTAAAGCTTCGGCCAATAGAGCAGAGCCAGTTCTTTATTTCCTGGTCCACAAGTCAGTAACCAACAACTTTGAAAGCTCTGCCCTGAACATCCTGGCGTATCAACACGTTGACATAATCTTTTCAAATCAAACCCCAAGCAACTGCATCTTCCAGCCAAGCTCTACCTCTCAATAACACACAATTTCAAATACATGAGGCTTTTGAAGCACACTCAAGATCCAAACCATAGCAATACTTAAAGCCAGTCTGCCCTTCCAGAGTCCTTGGTTTTGTTGGTTGGTTGCTTGGTCTGTTCTACAGTACTGAGTATTAAACACAGAGCCTTCACACTGAGATATCTATCTGACCCTTTCTATATTTTTGCTTTGAAATAGTGTATCACTAAACTAATAAGTTGCCTGGTCTGGAGGTGAATTTGTGATACTCCAGCCTCATCTTTCCAGACTCTTGAGAACATAGATGTGCACCACCACATCTGCCTCAAGGGGTCTTTTTTTGATTTTGCACAGATAACTAAAATCATACTTATAATATTATAAATATGATTAAAGCAACTCCCACCTGGTAAACATGTGCTTCAATCATTATTCATTTAGATCTGTTTGGCTTACAGTACAAGCTTGGCAAGCTGCCCAAACAATGTACGGCCATAAATTAGGGTAAGCAGAATGCTCAGGGCACATCATTCAATGTGTTAGATGTAACAAGAGCTACATAGGGTAGCAGGCAAAGGTTTTCACAGCACCTAGCCAAAGAACTTACCTGACTTAACATATGCTTACAACACCTCTCCAAATACACTGCAGAGTAAAGTCAAATGTTACAAATGGGTGCATGTTAGTTAAAGTTTATTATAACTCAGGACAAGCTTCAAATTCTGGCTCAATCCAAAATACTGTTTTCTCTAAGTTAGCTCATGCCATATTTTAATGGTTTATTTCATCTCCATTCTTAGTGCTTTGTGAAATAGTTAAATATGCTTCTCCTTCTTTCTATCAAGAAATGAGATCATATGAAAGACAAGCTCTCTTTATTCCCTATTCCAATAGAATCCCTAAACTGCAAATAATATTCAAAAGCTTGTGAGCAGATTAAACATAAAACATACTGTGAAAGTGGAAAAATTACTATAAACTCAAGTGAAGTAAACAAATTGATAACCTGGATACAGTACCTCTGAGGAACATGAAGAGATATTTATTGGACTCATCCTCTTCTTTTTTCATATGAAAATATTTCTATTCCTATTTTCCATTTAATTTCCAACAAAATTAAATTACATTTGCAAGTTTAAGTTTTTTATACTAAAGCCCTAGAATCTATATTGAAACTTATAGAAAAGTTCTACAATAAAATTCTGAACATCTTCAAGTTGAATCACATTCTACTAATGAAATAAATAATACCATATTTAAAAACATTTTTTAAGAAAAATTGCTCCTCTATTTGTATTTTTAAAAAGGCAGTAAGGAATGACTTAAAATTACTTAATGATAACAATTCTTGCTTGTTTTTTACCTCATATCTTCACTTCACAAATAATAAATTAGACCTTCAAAGCCAGGCTTTTTTGTTTTTATAAAATCTACTTTTAGAGAAGTTTTAAGCAAGCTCTATGTTATGTCCGTCTATGAACATGAGAGAAAATATGTAGCATATAGCAAGCATGAATTCAAATTTCTCTATTATAATAATCCCAATCTCGATTGTTAATGCCTCTTATGAGAAGTTTAGAAAACTGTTTTAGTCTCTTATCTTCCTAAAGTACAACAGAGAAAAAATATTATAATGATCACAGAGTGCTTGTAGCAGCACAATTCTGCTTTAATCTCTTTCATGTAGAACTCTATTGAGATCATGAGGGCTCCTTTTAACATCCTGTAATTATTTATTTACTACATTTTTGAGCTTGATGCCATGAAAAGAATTTAAATACTGTTATGCAGATAAAGCTAAGGTACGACGCCCTTTTGATGCTGTCTAATGCATTTTCACTCCCAGTTCTATCTTGTCTAAGATCCAACACCATATGCATTGAAATACGTTGCTCTTCAATGTTTCAAAACCTGATTAGTTTTTCACACTCCATGTGCCTCAGAAAACTACAATGTGCCTTTACTTTCACTGGCTGCCCAAAAAGGTTGAGACCCAATTTTCATTCACTTTATCATTTGATCAGGCACACGTGTTAAGTTCTCCTTTCAGCTAAACAAACAAAACTCAAGCATTTTTTAAAGAGTAGGCCTATACCGCAAATGCATGATTAATGCATTTGTCATCTTCCATATTTACTAGTGTCGCCAAAGAACTGTTCTCAAAAACGCTGTCCTTGGTAGCATGAACTACACGAGAGTCAGGCTGTAATAATGATGCCTGCCCAAAGTCAAAGAACAAATTACTTTATAATTTAAAAAATGCCCACGTTATGATCTAAAGCTAGAAAAAAGTGGCACAACGCTGGGGTCTATTGGTGCCAAGAGCAAGGGATACCGACTGGTGGAATAATTCGAAAGTGTGGCAAGTTTCAGAGAAAAGAGAAAACAGACTGGAAGAAGCAAGAACAAGGAAGTCACCTTTACACCTGTGTGGGACAGAAAAGAGCCACTATTTAAAAGAGCTGTGAGGAGGTGGCGGTGGTGGTGGTTGACTGAATATGCATAATAAATGATACTATACTATAATTTGGATGTTTGGTTGAATTTTAGTGTCCAGATTAAACCCAAGGACATTCACATGCTGGAAAAGCAGTCTACCTCTGAGCTCCATCTCCAGCCCGATAGTGTGGATGCTGAACTTCCTCCAAAGTCCGTTGTCCCAAAGGCTGGTTCTCAGGGTGGTGGCAGTGGCAGGTGGCAGAACCTTTAAAAGCATTGCTTTGGGGAAGGCCCTTAGGGTGCCCTTGGAGGAGACTGTGGAAACTGGCCCCTTCTTGTCTCTTGTCTGCTTCCTGTTCACGAGGTGAGCATTTTACTCTAGCACATACTCCCTATCACTGCCATCAAAAGCCTTACAGCAACAGGTTCATGGACTTAGGGCTCTAGAAGTATGAGCAAAAGCAAAATATTTATTCTCTAACTATCTCAGATTTTAATATAATGACAGAAAGCTGACCATTACAATGGAGCAGCTCTAGTCTCTGTAATAACCACACACAAGAGAAGAGCACGGAGAGATGGAACCAGAGAACGGAGATGGAGGTATTGAATTGTGAGCAGTTAAAGAATGTGGAAATGTCCAGAAACATACACTTATCTGGGCTTGTGTCTACTCTCTCACTTGTCTTTGTCAATGAACAACTCTTAGTTTTCATCTTTCTTATTAAAGTTAGCAGTGTTCATTGATACAATTACCCATTCTGTCTTGAAACACTTTTCTCACTCAACTTCCAGGACTATATACTCTCCTGATTCTCTTCCTAAAATCCTAGCCAATGTTTCCAGAGTTTTCCTTTCAATTCTTGCTAATTTTCTGAACTTTTATCACTTGAGTGCTTCAGATTTGATGGTTGAATATTTTTCTGATCTATATATACTCCGTGGAAGACTTCAATTAGCGTAGATTGGTTTAAATATCATTTATATGATAATAATTTTTATTTCATATCTACAGCCCAGACCTCTCTTCTGAACTCTAGACTTGCATGTGCAAGTGCTTACTTAATACCTCCACTGGAATTCTAATACATGACTTTAATTTATTTTGTCCAAAAACTATAACTTACCTGTCAACTCCTGTTTGCTCCTTCAAAATTCATTAACAACTCAGACAAAAGGAATAAAGCACTTACTGATTTTCCCTACAACGTGGATGAGACTTAAAAACATCATACTAGGAGTTGCAAGTGTCGCTCAGGGCAAAGAGCACATACCTAGGAGTTGCAAGGGCCCAAGTTCAACCCCAGCACCAGAAAATAGCTGGGGGTGGTAGCACACACCTGTAACCCAGCACCTGGAGGCTGAGGGAGAATAACTGCCATGAGTTTGAGTCCAGCCTGGACTACATAGTAAAATCAGACCAGCTGGACGCCATCTAAAAAAAAAAAAATCATGCTATGAGGCAAAAAGGCACACACAGGCCAAAAGCTAAACATTGCATCATTTTATTTCTGGATTACACATTCATAGAAGCAGAAATCTTCACCAGTGCCTGAAAGAAGAGGAATGAGTAGGGGTTTGCTCTGGGAATTGATCAAAATGTCCCAAAATGAGAGAGTAACGATGAGTAGAAAACTCCGTAAGATAAAAATTCACAATAAATAAAAATAGTAAGAGATAAAAACTTTGTTTTCTTTTCTATCAGAAATTTAAGTAAAATGACATCTGATAAAAATGCATACTGAAAACATTCACTGAATAATTGATAAATTAGCATATAAATTTCATATACATGCACAAACACTATTTTTCTGTTCTCTGTGTCGTACACAGAAAACTTAATAATGTGTAAAAAAAAAAGAGATATGGTCAGAAGTCTACTGTTCTACCTCAATATCAGCCCTGAATGTTAATATAAATATACAACCACAGATTAGTGAGAAATGCTAAGTGTGTCAATGCTTTAGGTTCAGAATTCTCTCAAAATTATTTTAATTGTTTAGATATGTGCCTGAACTTGCATTCATTTGACCACTAAGGGCAAATCCTAAACCGATATTCACAGGCATTATAAAACCGTTTTACGTAGGACATAGTGAGAGGAACCAAACAGTTGCAGACACAGTGCCCTATCCTCAATGACCTTACAATCTGCAAAGGCAGAAAATAAATACAACCTAAACTTTCCAAAGATATGAGACTAGCAAATAAATTATACAGACTATTTGTTTAGTAGCTTTTGAAAAAAATGTAAAATCACTGTTTCTATTTTCTATTATTTCAAAATCACTGTTTTTATTTTCCATTATTTTGATATTTGTGGAAAAGTATATAGGATCGATCACTGAGGAAGCAATGAATATTCAATAATTGCTTTACACAACTGTAAATTCACGATACATCTTAAAAGCTAAAGAACCTTCCCCCACCCCCAACTAACCCCTCTGCTATATATACACTTTTTTTTTTTTTTAAACAGAAAGGTGCTCATTTTCCATTTCCCGCCCGCAGGCAGAGATCATTGCTAACAGCAGGGCTCTCGCAAGGGTGCTGCTGCCTCAGCTGCTCACACCAAGAAGCAGAACACACCTGTCAAGAAGAAAGGCCCTGCTGAAGCCAAAATATCTGACTTCCTAGACTTCAGCCTGCCATATCGGATTCCTCAACCTGCTCATCCATAATCTCTTTTAGATGGGTTTCTCTCCCTTCTCATCATGGCAGCTTTGTTTAGTCTGAAATTCAATCACAGATGAATTAGGTTTTAGGAAACATTCCCAATCTATCTCTGTAGTCACATCAGAAACCTTAGACCCCGTGTTAATTTTGTTACAGCTTTTAGTTCTCGCATTTCAATGCAAAATCACTTCCCTCTGGAGAATGCCACTGATATCGGCAAGAAAGCACAGGGGGCTGCCACAACTCAATCGCCAATAACAACAGAGGAGACTCAAGCCTGAGCAGACATTATATAATTTGGGAAAACAGCCAGAACTTTAATCACAATCCTTTCAAAAATGGCCAGGGATTTCAAAATGCTGTTATTCCAGGATATGATCTTAATACATTGCTTAATCAAAGCCATTGCTAGGACAAGAACAACCTGCAGACGTTAATGAAAACAAATTTCATAAGTCAGGATGTCAGCATCACACCAGTCTCAATTTAGCAAAACTCCAAAAACAGGCCATACATAAATATTCTATAAGTGCAAATGTGTCTATATTCAAGACTGCTTGCTTATACAAACACACAAAGACATACACATTGCTGTTTAGGATGCAGTCAAATAATCAAGGTAATATTATCAACAAAAGTACAGAAAAATGTGAACCTATAAAATGGGTGACCAGCTGGGTGGGCAGGTGCAGGGTCTGAATTGGATTGCCGCCATGCCCCAGAGAAGGTCTGCAGGCTTTCTTCAAAACTGAAATTTGGGACATGGCATTTTCAGTGCCAAGCCTCTGCTGGCAACAGACGTTAAGTCCCAGATGTTCAGGAAGCCATAAGTTTGACTTAACTCTGCCACAAGCTCTATTCCTGCACAATTTCCTGGCAAGAAGGCAATGGCCACCATCACACCTTAAGCAGCCCCAGGTGCTGCTGTAGCAGGAGAGCGCGCAGGGAGCTGTTCTCTATGATCGGGGATGAGGACAGAGACAAAGAGCAACACGGCCAGCCCACTCGTCTGCTCTTGCCCACTGAAGGGCATTGCTCTGCTCCCCACTAGGAAAGGATGCTAACAGCAAGAGAAAGGCTATACTAAAACGTTTTCTTCTTTTTACTAGAAGATTATCACTAGGGAATGTAAATAGGATGGTGAGATAGATACACAATAATTCAATGGTTTATAACATAGAAGAATGAAAGGAAATGAATTGACTATTGATTTTTAAAGAACATACATGCATATATCCATATGTGTGTATAAATACAACTTCTACAGATTTACCCTACAGATATTTCAATCAGTTCTGTGCATTAAGAGAAGGGAAGAGACCCTTTCAAATAGAAATAACATGGCAGGCAGTATGTGCCTTAAGTCAATGGTACCAGTAAGTATCAAAACCCAGCATTTCAAAGAGACAAGAATTAAATCTGAGACTCTTATTCCAGTAAAAAATCACCTCATTCACACAAAGTCTATGAAAAAAAAATGGAAAGAACATGGGAATTAAGATACTTCCCAATTTCAAAAACTGTGTAGCCCATTAACAACACAAAGACTGGACAATCAATTTAAGCTCTGATATATTTCCACATATCTCATAAGACAATATTTTAGAAATTATTCCCAGAACAGATGACTCACAGCACACCTGACTTCACATGTATATTGGTGATATTTAATTATGTACTTTATATGATTTGTATATAGTTGGGTCTTCCACAGAATCTAAGGAAAAGGTTTCTTCATAAATGTTTTCATATGACTAGCAAAGCTTTGAAATATTAAAAAATAAGCAGGAGTGCTTAAAGCTAGAACTCTGCACTGGTTAAACAAACAGATGGTACTTCTGTGCACTGACAAGCTATTGGGGGAAATGGTAAGATAGCAATCTTGTAAAAGTTATTTTCTTCTCAATAAGATTTAATTTGGTGGGGTTGCTTCTTAATGTATAAATGCTTAAAATAGAAAAGAGAAACATATATAAATGTTGAGATATTTTCTAAATTACTGCAAAATAATCTGCCTTTTGGAAAACTTTCAATGATTCTCTCTACTGGTGTGAATAAGAGAGGGTCTTCTGCACCTAGGTGATAAGACAAGTTGGAACCACACTGCCACCCCATCAGTGAAGGAGATTCACCTACACAGTAGCATCTGACAATAATGCTGCTATTCATGGTCCAAACTGCCTCTGCAGTCACACCTTCACCACCGCGTCAATACTGTGATGAAAATCAAGGCCATCAAGCAACTGATGAGAAAAGTCAAGGAAACAAAAAGTAAAGCATCTTGCCCAAGGTCCTTTGAAACAGACAAAAATGCTAGGCAAACACAGGAAAATTTGAAAATAGCAAAGGTCAAAGAGCCCAGTAGTTTCCAATCTTTATAAATTGCTTGGATCATATTTAGGGGCAATAACATCAATGTGTGCATAAATTTGCACCATAAAGAATAAGAAGAGTATTTCTTTTTCCCAAGCATCACAGACACCAAAATAAATTTAAAAAAAAACAATAACCAAGAGGCATTAGAGCACAATTCAAATTCCAGGAAAAAAAATGGTATGTGCTTACCCATCTTAGAAACAACCAACATCCAGAAAGCACATGATAGACATGGTAGTTAAACCCAAAAGGCCAATCTGGTATCTTGTCTTCAAAGGCACACTGGTATGTCATACTCTTCAACTCAACATGATGATCATACAGTAAGGTCATCAACTTTTACGCAACAATTATTTATCACATCTTATTTAAGGCAGGAATTGTTCTAAGGAGAGGCCTGAGGAAAGCATCAAGACAATGTGGAAGATGTCCAGAAAGATAAAAAGAGGAGAATTCAGTGCCACCCAGAAAGAACAATACAGCTAAAAGATAAAGCCCAATTGATCTTATCTCAAAAGTTCCTGTTTCCTTTATAAACCAAAAGATGCAAAGAAGCTCTTCTTTTGCACATGAGGTCAGGTTCTGTACTAAGAAATGAAGCTTTACAATGGCCATGACCAATGAAGTATAGTATTACCCACAAGAAGAAATTGTGTGGTTTTTCGTAGCACACATAAAACATAAAAAAGATAAAATTAATTTCATTAGTATTTTATGTATCCTAAAATAACTACATGTTATCATGTAAATGTGTAGTGATGCTAAATAACTTAGATATTTTACATTTGTATAATAAGTTTTCTAATACAGTTTGCATTTTATACTTAATGTTACAGACAACTTCACTCAGATACTAAAGATTCTCTAAAGTACTTGTTCTGCAGTTGGGCTTCCTCAAATTTACAGTAGAAAGAGTAGAAGGGTCACAGGCTCAAGGTGTTCAGAACCCAAATTTTCCACTAACTAAATCAATATGCTCTTAATTCTAGTAACAATTTTGTTCTTCACCTACATTGACCACATCTGAAAGAATCATCCAACATCTTTCCACAACAGATTGCTACCATGAAGGCAGAAGAGCCACATATATTAAGTCCTGTGGTCTCCAGAACAGTGACCATCATTCTGCTGATAATGTACAGTTTGAAATAGGACAAATGGAGGTAAACAAAGCTGAAATGGTAGGACCTTGATCATCTATTCAGTCACACACTCAGGTGATTAGAATGGGAGAGTATGGAGGAAAGAGTTGGGGCTAACAATTATTCTCTTATAGTTTTTGGTTGAGCACCTTGATATTAAGACTGTATTTCTGTCGCTCCATTAAAGTTAGATATGGTTGCAAGTTTTCATCAGTTTTCATCATATATAGAAGTATTGTACAGTAGCACCTTAGAACTTTCCTGCAAAGACAGATGGACTAAGTCATTTGTCTCCTTTTAATTTTATCCTTTCACCATACAACTGTGAAATGGTCGCCGCCATTTTGGATCATGGTCAACACAGAACAAGGTGGAACTCAGGTCAGAACCATGAAGCAGAAGGATTCAGACACTTTAAGAACTCTGTAGAATGCGCCAACAAATCAGACATGAACTGCACCCCAACTTTCAAGAGAGGGGTAAAACATCTAGATTTAGAGGCTATTGTTAATTTAGGTCTTCACCACTTGCAGTGGAATCTAACTCGCAAAGTGGCTGCCCCAGTGACATCAATTATCACTATAGTATTCTTAAAAACTTGGATTTGATTTGTCTGGCTGGTTGAGAATACTGCATGCACACAGAAGAACACACACATAACTGAAAATTCTGGCTGCCTACCAAATTCATATCAACCATAGTTGTTTTCCCCTGAAAAGCATTCTGAATTTATTCTCCCGGACAATAGCCTTCCTAATTAAAATGCTGACTCAAAGTCTTTACCAGAGATAGATTTACACATGGGTTTAACAATTCAGGCTAAGGAGATGTTAGGATCATCTGGGAGGGTTCATTTACATTTAAAAGGAGGATTTATAAAGAAGTGGGCTTTTGCTACCTGTAGAGAGATCAGTGGAGGTGAGAGCTATGGAAGCTGGGATGGTTTGTGCACTAGGGCTCATCTTGGAGCCAATGTGGACACAAATTTCACACATGGAAAAAGAAGCGGCCTGACAATAGCCGAGAAACAATTGTAGCGGGAACTACAATCCCTCCCTTACTTGAGAAACTTCCTGTTGCTCTTATTGAGATAGCCAATTTACTGCCAAGAGGGGTGAATTTTTTCACATTATTTTATGAAGTTTCAAATCCCAACAAATAATTTTTAAACCAAATACAGCTGAACTATGGAAACAGGGAATCTACTACATGAAGTACCTGACCTAAAAGCAGGAAAAAAACTTTCTGTTGGCAAGTGGGTGAAACATGGTCTCACTAAATAGTTCTGGCTAGTCTTGAACTCACTGTGTAACAGGAATTATATCTCATAAGCTTAAGTTAAAAATTAAATGAGATCATATGTACAAGTTGCTAAGCTCAATGTCTGGCAAGTGTGTGGGGTGGGGAGAATGGAGGGGGAGAGAGGACAGAGAGAGTGTGAGGGGGAGGGAGACAAAGAGAGGGAGACTGTGTACTGTATTAGAGTTGAAATTTAGGACCTTATGTAGCCTAAAACAGTGTTAGCTTTCTTTACACCTTCACCAAACACTCACTTCATAAATAGCTCATCTTGTAAAATGAGATGGTAATATAAGAATAAAAAATAAATATCTAAGAAATAAGAAGAAGTTAGTTATGACATGAAGAAACTTAGAGAAAGGGATAAGGAGCAGGGAAAAGCAGAGGTGGACTCACTATAAAGAGAACAATTGTAGACCAAGAGCTTTGTCCACAGCTCCTAGTTGCCTCAGCACCATTTCATGATCGTACCCTTCTTCTCTCTGTACCACAATACCCCACCACTTGACTTCCCTGAACAATACTACATAATCTTCCTGGTTCTTTTAGCAGCTTCTTTGCATGTTTCCATAGGGGGAAAAAAAGACCCCTCTCCCTTCCTTTGCTCACTCTCGCGATTCCTCAATCTACTGCATCAACACTGACTTCCATACTATTACTCAGTTCCTTCCAAGCTCTCACAGAACCTCTACATAGGTCTTCAACTTCCTTCAATTCCTGCTCAGAAGTCACCACAGAGAGCTTCCCCGACTATTCAATATGAAACAGCAACTCCCACCTACTCCCACCGTCATACTGTTCCCTTAACCACTTCACTTTTCTTACTAGCACATTCAGCAACCAGCCCTGCTTATTGACTTCTTTCCCCTCCTGCCTCCTTTCCATTATTATGCTTTATTACGTGATGACGGGGTTTACTTGGGAAGTCAACACACCAGTTAATTTAATGCACCTTAGTAAATTCCAATTCCATTTCTCCTTCTCCTGTCACTTCCCTGACTCCAGAAGTCTACAGCCTACTTAACTTTCCTCACTCTATTTCACACAATCCATTTCTCATGTAAGAGAAAACATGTAATATTTACCTTTCTAGGTCTGAATAATTTCTCTTAACATGATGGTTATAGTTCCATCCATTTTCTTGTGCATGATGATTTCATTCTTCACTTCAGGTTCAATAGGAATACAAACCCTGCATCGAACTGTTTCTCCTCTAAGCATTCTGACAATTCTTAAACCCAAAGGGCCCTCTCTCAGGTCACTGAGAGATAGTTTTGCCTCAGTGAAACCTAGATTAGTCAATATGCCTATTATTGATTTGAGCAGAATATCTTAATTACTGTGCTTCAATTTTATTTGGAAGTATATTATTTATTTTTAATTAATGTGCAGGTAGGCATCACAAGCATTTGTAAAGAAATGCTTTTTAAAAATATTTATATAAAATTACACTAGCTCTACATCTTTATAAAACCATACAAAATATAGCGTCTGGTAGTAAAATTAGAACGTACTTCTCCTCATTTGAATATCTAATAAAACTGTATATACTGGTATCTAACTGAAATTCCCTCTTCCAGGGGTGCTGAGATATGAGAATTAAAACTTTAAGGACAACCTAAACAACTGAGAAAGACCTCCTTGCAAAATAAAAATTTAAAAGGTGGGTGTTGGGGATGTAGCTCAATAGAGAGTATTTTGCCTAGTATGCATGAGCCACTGTTTTCAAACCCAGTACCACAAAATTTAAGCACATATACACACTTACACACTTAAAACTGATTATTTTTCTTCACTTTATAAACTATTTTGTATTATTATTTTAAAGAGTCTTGTATCTTTTACATTTCCTCAATATGCTTCATTTAATTTAGAACATTTACAAGCAAGGTGCAGAAGATTTAACCACTGCAGGAAAAGACTACCTTTACATAAGTCTTACAATGTGGGAAACACAGAATTATCAAGTAATTTGGAATCTGGAATATGAAGTGATTTCCATCACTCACAAGCTGTCAAACATACAGACCCAGTATGATTTTTTTACCATATAGATCAAACAATTGAACTTTCTAAGCTATTCCTTTCAATTCAGTTTCCCAAAGACAAACAGATTCCCATTTTATACTGCATGGACATTAGTGATTCAGGGAGCAAGATGGCCTGCAGCTCATAGATTTCTAGCTGGATTAGCTGAGGCTCTGAAGGTTATGCCTGCTGGGAAAGGATTACCAGAGTTAATTTCAGATTGTAAACTGGAGATAGTGAGAACTAATGAAGAAATGTCAGAGTCCACAGCCAGAACAATAAAGCAGCGTCAACAACCTTGCCTTGACAAATCTCTCCTTGCCTATATGGGATTCGTTCATTTGTAAAAATGAAACAGCAGCCCCATGGTACTTAGAGCAATACAGATATGATGACTGCTCTTAGCACTCTGTCCTATCTTTCACAACAATTGAACATTGGGAAAAAATGACTGAGATCAAAACCAAGGACCTTCCTAATTTCTTGAGGGTTAAGCCTTCATAATACCTACCAAGGTCTCTAGAGCTGACCCCAGACACAGATGCTATGGCATGCATTATTACGGACAAAAGGAAATGCTTCACAGTTAGCCTGCAAAGAACTCAAATCCAGATCTTGCCAGACTTTTCTTTGGTGCAAGAATAACCCAAGGTAGAAAATTACAAAGTTCTAAATATAAAAAATCTAGAAATTATTGAACCTTAGAATCACAATATGCCTACTAGTTCCAAGACTAGATGTATCTGCCTCATCTCTGCACATGCCAATGAAAGCACATGAACTTATCTGCAAGACGACTTCCATTCAATGTCTCAATCCCACTGTCTCCTTTCATAATCTAGTGAGCTGCTCATTCCGTGCATGTCCATGATGTGAACACCTGAAATTACTCACTTCTACAAAGAGATTGGCAAAGTATCCCTAACAAATTCACATCAATGCGTTAATACCAGAAATATACTTTTAAACAAATAATATAGGATAAAACAGAGGAAAAGAAACAGTGTTGTCAGAAAAATGATGACTATGTGCATACACATGTATTTAATTAACAGCTAAAAAATTATATCAAAATAGATGAAAAGAATGTAAAAATTCCCAGGTCTTTATTTCCATTTTATTTGGACATTTGCATTATACACACAAATAGAATAACAGTAACAAGTAATCTACTAACACTTTACTAATAGAAAGTAAGTTATTATCCCCAAAGAGAAAATCATAAACCAAAATAATAATAATAATAATAATAACACTGTGTTGGCTTCGTAGAATGTCATTTAGTATTTTTAAAGGGTGTGAGTGATGAGGGACAGAAAGGAAGTAGGAAGAAAAAAAATTATTCATTTTTGTGTACATGGCACTTCATTTTATTTTAGGAATAAACTCAGGAACTGGCTCATGAGCATAAATGCTGTCACATGGTCCAGCTCTTAATGATTGGCCTAATACACTATATTTGAATTTCTGTGACCAATTAAACAGCTCATCCAAAACAGAAGGCATTCTGCCTTCCAGCTGATAAAATACAAAATTTCCCTTAGGGGATAAACACAGGGCAAGAATACAAAGAAGTGTGTCTAACAATGGAAAATATGTCAAGAAATAGAAAATGTCAAATCCTCAAAGGTAAAACAAACTCAAACTTAGGTTACAGCTCTGGCACCACTTTTCTCTCTCTGATGAGTCTGTGGTCTCCCCTAAGGGGAAACAGAAAAACAAAAATAAAAACTGCTACTACCAGAACTAATCAAGGTGTAGTGTTTGATGCAATTTCTTTTTCAATGTTCAAAACAAAAGCAACACAACATAGCTTTCACCTTGTTGGTTTAAAAAAAAAAGTAACTCTTTACATGGAAACTTTTTCTTCAATAAAAAAAAACCTGTACCATAAATGACAGCTTCACTTCCTGAGTCTGTTTTTTTCTTATTTCAATTTCCTGCTTGAAATTATGGGGGGAGGGTCGCACAAATGTGAAGGACAAATTTGACTGTTAATTATACATTCAAGTCATTTGATTTTGTTGAGTTTAAACAATGATGGTAAAACTTAGGCATTTTATTTGATGGTTTTTGTTTAACATGCAAATATCTTATTAAAAAGACACAAATGATATGAATGAAATTGGCTGCTGACTGTCTTTCCAAGATCAGTGGAGTTCACTTTCAGACTGACCACGGGAACAACAGCTAGTTGTGAATTCACGCAATGTTCTCTTCCAATATCATCTTTTATTATGGAACTCAAATGCACTGGCATTTCATTCAATGCCTCCAAAAAGCAATCAACATACCTGATATTACTAATTAGTCTTTATTCTCTTGGTTTGCATTTTGAAAAAAAACTAAATATCTAGATAAATAAGAATTAGATAGGAAAAGTTCTGTCCTAAAGATTTAATTTGCATAAAATCTGACCAACTTACAATTAGATATGAAAGTCTTACCTTCTCTGTCATTTCCAGGATACTGTGCCAACTCATTGTTGGTAAAACATATTCTGATTGCAGTGAAAATGGGTGAGTAATATCAAGAACTAACACAAATTTAACATCAGCTCAAGGATCCCATGATAGAGTTGAAGGCAGGCTGATGAAATGTACACACTGATACAAATGGCACGTACAAGAATCAGCACAAAGACTATGCAGAATGTTTTGAATCTCTGAGGAGAAAAACAGCCGACAAAGGCCTTCTCTGTCCAATGAACTCTGCCCGAAAGTTCCACCATCATGATAACTCCAGTCACCTTTCCTACTTCTTCTCATTAGCACTCATTATTAAAATAATTTCTCGTCCAGCTTATTATCCTTCTCTTCTTCCATACAGTACAAACGAGATATGGCAATGTTTTTGTCCATTCTGTTCACTGAATTGCCCAAAATAGTGACAAAGCAAGTATTGGTTGAATGAATAAAATGAAGACAGAAATAAAATGAAAAGACAGAAAGATACACTAATCAGAAAAAGAAGCTACTGTGCTACACATTGTAATTTTTACTAATATATGCTGGCCTATTCTAAAAATATAGAATCTAAAGTTCATGACAATAAGCTGTCTGAGGCTATACAGAGAATAGGAAGCTGCACCAGCACCTGCATGAAGGTTTTTAATACAATACCCACCTCCACCCTTTTAAAGAGGAAATAAGATACAAATTGCGGATACTGCCATATTGGTATGATGAGCAGGGAGATTACCAAGGCAAAGAAAGAGCATAAGAAAAGGCAAACATGAGAATACAGGACATTTAAACACTATGTAATGGCAGAAACCTACACCTGGTGCTGAGATTTATATTCAAAAAGATATATTAGGTATGGACTCCACAGGTCCTGAATACTAAGGGCTTTTTTTTTTTATATAAATGATCACTCTCAAAGCTTTACTTAACAGTAAACTCTTCTTGGTCATCTGAGAACTTATATGAAACCAAGTTACATTAAACAAATAAAAATTTAAAATAAAAATTTAAAGATAATAATATAGGTTGTAAAAATACAGAGTAGGTAAAAAATAAGTCTTACAAGCCCTTAATAAATGCTGAATGAATAAAATACTCAACAATATGAAACTCAAGTGAAAAATGAGTTAAAAGTACAGGAACAGTGTCTGAAAAAACACACGAAAATGTCATTAAGATCAGAATTAACAACAGAATACAAAAGAGAGAGATCAGGTCTCAATGAAATCAAGTAAATAAAGAAGCATGATGGGTTTTAACTAGAATGTGAAAAACAGAAACTATAGTAAAAGAAAACCAGTTTGTTTTAAAATTAGACTGGAGAGATAGCTTCAGAGAGACAGAGACTGAGTGAGTGTGTGTGGGGGGGGGTGGCTGTGGGGGGGGGGGGGGGGGGGGGGGGGGGGGGGGGGGGGGGGGGGGGGGGGGGGGGGGGGGGGGGGGGGGGGGGGGGGGGGAAGGTAGGGGGTGAGGCTGTCAGTCAGGATAGGATTTCACTTTGAGCTATATTCCCAACCATTTTTTATTTATTTTGAAGCAGGGAACAGGTAGGCCTTGAAATCACAGCTATCTCTTCTTTGCCTCAGCCCGGGGTTACAGAGTGCTAGGATTACAAGTGTGCACTACCATGCCTAGCTAATCTTTATATGGTGCTAGGGGATTGGACCCAGAGTGCTCGAAATGCAAAGTAAGCACTTTCAACCAAAGAGCCATGCTCCCATCCGCCCCGCCCCCCACCCCTGCCTCATTCCACCACCTCAATTTTATTTTTGATTTTGAAACAGGAGCTCATGAAGTTGCTAAATTACTAAGGCTGGGCTCAAACTTGTGATCTTCCTTCCTTGGCCTTCCAAAGTGAAAGGGTTACAGGCCTGCGCCACCAGGTCTAGCTCGCTTCACTGTTGTACGAATATACTCAAATACCACTACGTTACATACTTTAATTATGTTACTTAAATGAATGTGAATCATGTCCCTGTGAAACTATTAATAACATTAAAGAATCAACAATACAGATATTTCTTAACTTCTACATATTCTGACACATTCATCTATAAAAAATGAAGCTTTTTAAAACCCATTATTTTTTCCTTTTTCTGATACCACCGCTTATCTTCTCTTTTAATGTATAATTATTGTTTAGAAATTGTTCTGATTACCTTGAGAAAGAACATAATTCTTCTTCTTGTTATTTGTTTTCATTGTCATCTACATACATTTTCCTGAATTTTTATTCACTAGCCATGTGATCATTATTAATATTCATAAGAAGTGGCAAAATGTTGAATCATTGCTACACCTATAAATAGCACTAAGAAAAATTTCCTTTTTTATATCCTTTATTCAAAAAATATATGTATATATGGATTGTCAGGGAATAAAAACAAATGGGGTGTAATTAGGCTGATCTTATAATCACATGCACTTGAAGCCACTGGTTTAAACCACATTGCTAGGTAGACTCTCACTCTGTATTGAATATAAGGACTTCTGCAACAGCTACAATTCTGTAACACAGCATCTTTTAATAAAAATGAATGTACTGTTTAAAAATGTTCTTCTTAACAAACAAAAGTCTGACTACATCAGCTTCCTCATCTGTGCAATATTCATATAATATTCATTAGATCAGTTCATAATAAGCATTAGACTTTAAATTTCTACTAATTATAAGGCCATGTTAACAATCTAGAAGAGGTGGTGGTAGGCTCAAATGTGTTCTTACCCTATATCAGAGGCAGTATTAAATGCTCTATCAATCCTTTATTAGTCCCATGCCTGCCTTAAAGCAGATTCAGTATGGAAATGCATGATCAAAATGGACCAAGTTGATCCTGATTAAAGAGATCCAGGAGGAAAGAGTCCTCACTTACTTCCACAAAACTTTCTCCACCCTGTTAAGAGTGTACTATTCGTTTATCAGATGAGATCAGGCACATCCAGGTGGTAGGGCTGGAGACAATGTGTACTCATTGTCTGTGCTGAATGCATGACTTGTGAAACACTAAGGCACAGACACTAATCATGCTACAAAAATGGAAAGAGGTTAATATAGTGCTGGATACAAAGCACCGTTGGTTAGAATTCACTAAGTGTAAGTAATTAAAGGAAGACACAGGATCTTCAATGAGGGACACAAAAGAGGAACCCAAGAGAATAACTGCGGTGAGGTACCACATGTGCAGAAGGAGTCAGGAAAAGGCTATCCTAAGAAAGTTTTTAGAGAAATTCAAAACCTCATCTGTGATGTGGCTGAATCAATGCTAGTCAATGTTTTAGAAGTGAAAGAGTAAAGAAAATATATTTTCAGTTTTACTTTCCCCATTGTTGTACTGTTAAATCTCTACAAATACACACAACTTCTATAATTTAAAACTCTATGTCTGAAACAGGAAACCACTTGTATAAATAAAAGTGTGGAAAAATGAAACTCATGTGTTTCCTGGTGGAAAAGTAAAATGGTGCAGCTGTATGAGAAACTCCAGAGATCCCTCAAAAGATTGAAACTAGAATTCCATCTAATCCAGGAATTCTACTCCTAAGTATTTATCCAAAAGAAATGAAAGGGTCTGAAACAGATATTCATAAACCAATGTTCATAGAAGCATTTTTTCACAACATCCAAAAACTTGGAAACAAACAAAACGCCCATCAACAGATCAATGGATTAAAAAAATGTGGTATATATGGACAATGGAATGTTGCGCATCCTTAAGAGGACAAAAAGAATTCCGGACACATGCTACAGCGTGGATGACCTTCGAGGGCATTACAGCAAGTGAAAAAAGCCAGCTGTCATGAGTAGTCAAATTCATAGTGGTAGTCAGGAATAAGAAAAGAGCAGGGAATTACTGGAAAGTGGGTAGAGAGTCTTGATACAAACTAATGAATACGGATGAGTACGGATGGTGGTGATTTTTGCCTAACAATGTACATGTATTTACCAACACCATACCACAGACTTAAAAATGGGTAAGGTACTAAATTTTATGTTGTATGTGTATAACCACAACTAAAATTTTTAAATTTAGGGCTGTAACTGTAGCTCAGTGGTACAGGTCTTACCCATCAAGCAACAAAACTCTAGGTCCAATAGCTAGCGTGGCAAAAATAATGAATTAAAATCATAAAAATAAAAATTTAAATCAACTGAAGTGACCAAATGATAAAAACAATATTACATAATAAGAAATGAAACTAGTACTTTTAAAAAATATTTTGGCACCAAAAGACATTCATACTATCTCTACGTATGTAATCATAAAGAATAGTTTTCCCTTATCAAAAATGATGTATTGAATAAATAAACAAATTATTTACATATGCCAGATACATTTTAATTTCAGAGACAGAAAGCCAACATATTATACTCTATGCTAAAATACCCCTTCAAGTTTAAATGAAACTTTATGAATGGCTAGAGATCTAGAACTCAAGTATCAATGTACATAACATTTTAATTAAACCATGAATACTCATATCTATTTACATTTTTTAAAAACAAGATAATTAAATTATTCTGATATGCAAATTTCAGTTATGACTTGACATCTTACTTTCATCTGTGCTATAGAAAAACCTATGCAGTTTGGGTTTACTCACTATTGATGAAATCCTAGAGGTTATTTTTTTTCCTCTCTCTTTTTAAGCTAACATAAACTATAGGATACAAGCAGCATTTTCTCAGATGGCAGAAAAGTAATGCTAGTGTTGTAAAAGTCATTTTGCCCTAGCCATCTCAAAGAGCGGTATTTTATTTCTCAGGATTCCAAACTAATTTCAACACTACCTCAATGCCTGTTATTTGCAAGAAGCCCAAGAGACAGCAGAATTCAGGGATATTAAAGATTTGTTCCTTTGATTTTTTTCTGCAAATGACCTAGGAAATTCTAATTCTGCAAAGGACTTTGACAGTTGTAACAATTATTTTATAAAACTAACCGCGCATTAGTTTATTTTTCAATACTAAACACTTTCATGCAAGTTAGATGATGTTCCCCTGGTGAAGCAAATCATTGTATACAATGGTACAAATAAGCTATTGATTCTAGCAACTTTCTCAAGCACATCACCATATTAGAGAACCATACTATTTTTCCGGGTAACTGTAGTGGTATGAAATACAATGGATAAAAGTCCTGTGAGCAATATTTTTACTGATTTTTAGATATAAAAGTATATCCCTTATGAAAACAACTTTTTTACATGAAAACAACTGGAAGTTTTTATAGTTGCACGATAATCAGTAATCTAGGAGCTATATTCAAGGTTCTGCAAAAGTGAAAAACCTCTTTATGTGCTGAGGATAGCCAGGGAAATCATGAAAATTTCCATAATTACAAAGAGGTGAAACCGGAATAAAAGGAAAAAAGATAGGCGGAAGAATACAAACCCAAAAACTTCCTCTTCCTTAAATCTTGAGGGACAATTCAATTTCAAAGGAAGTATTATAATTTTAACAAATTAAAATAATAATGTAAAAGCAACAACCTCAAAATGTATACAGTTGCAAAATTATTCAAGTCTACCTACTGGGCAATTACGAAAAATTTAGAAACCTGTAATCTTGATTATGTTGATTTGGCACACGTTGTGAATACGGACATGCTAGTATCGTGACTATGTAAGCATTTCATTATGCAGTAATGCGCTTCCAAATAAATCAGGTGGATCTGATGTTGTTTCCTTTCTGATTTTACCTTCCTTTGGAAGTCCCAAAATTGTATATGCAAAACAAAACTACCAGTTTAATTCAGTCAATAAATATACATTGAGCTATATATTAATATATATTATAGAAAAAGACAAATTTGTACTGTGCAATTCTATTCCTAACACATGGATGAAAACATCAATAGTAATCGCTAAATTAGACTGAAAGCTGCATATCTGTGGTATTTTATAAGTAACACATCTATATTAGGAATTTATGTAATAGAAGCCAGTGTGTTTATAAGCAAGAGGACTGAATAGAAATCTAGGTTTTTCTCCAGGTTCTAAGTTAACTTGCTGTTGAATCTTGAATAAACTTTGGGGGACTCAGTTATTCCTCCTGAAAATTTAACTAGATGTTATCCTAGAGATCTTCTCACTTTATAATAATCATTTGAACAATTTATAGAACAGTCCTCTTGTTACAAGAATGAAAATACTTAAGATGGTAATTAAGAAACTCACAGAGTATTTTAATGGTTCAAAAGTTTTCCATAAAGAAAAACACAATTAAAGAAGGAAAAAAACCCAAGTTTGCAACATTAGCACATAATCAAACTGTCTTATTGAAGTTGGATGACTAAATTATGTCAAGTGGATTTAAAATGCAAGCCCGAGTATCACGTTTTCCTTTTCTAACCTATATTATCTAATCTTTCACAAAGGTCTGTCTCAGTCCCATAATTTGTGTAATTTATTCTTTTGGATTATATCATAAACGACCCTGGGAAAGGGAGTGGTAAGTCAACACTACAATATCTGAGGTAACAGTGCCTCTTCTACCTAGTAAGAAATAAAAATAAATCAAATTCTAGGCCTCTCTCTCTCTAGTAAACTAATTCAATCCCACTATCTTTTTCATAAATAAAAATAAATATCATAATCATAAAAATTGGTACAATGAAAGGCATTTTCTATATTATTTACACACAAATACTGAATTACTAATTACCACAACTATGGGTATACTACAGGTCATCATCTATTTTTCATCTGTAAAGTTAAATGGATGAATTAATTTGCCCTAAATCTCAAGAAGTTCCATAAAGTTGTACCATGCACACAAGAGCTGTCTGTGTGGGAAGGCCATACAGGAAACTCACCACCACAACGGAGTCCCACAGGCTCTGTCTCAGCATGAGCAACAACTCTTTAACAAGATGCAATGCTCCATTGCTACTTTTGGTTCCTTTTTTATTGAATGAGATCACCTTTGGAATTACCTACACCAAAACTGTTCCCTCTCTTTTAAAATCATATTTATAGATCTAGGATAGTTGAGATTCTCCACCTTTGCTCACTTGCATTTTCCCAGCTGTTACTAAACTGCTCAAAGTAAAGAAAATACCACAAGTAATTTAAACTCAACTAACAGATGCCTTCTGTGGCGGTAAAGCATTCTTTCCTTAAAGTACAGTAATATTTACATAATGGTAATTTGATGGGGATGAAGACAACAGATTAAAAATGAGAGAGACAAGCAAACCAATCACTTCTCTTAAGGTGTGATCTGCCAATTATCTCAACCAACACAGATCCTAATATTATCATTCTAGGCCATATGTGTAATTCTCAGGCAAAAAATAAATCTTTTAACAAGTCTGTAAGAACTGTTGGCACCTATTCATGCCAGCCTGCACTAACATCTTGAAAATTATCTTCATTCCAAAAAGTATATAACAAGTAGGGGCTGGGGAGGAGAAGGAGGAGAGAACCTAGCCATAAACCTGAGTTAGCTATGGGCTCAAAAAAGATGTGAAAATCCAAGTGATTCTTTTTAAATTTGCTAATAGATAGTAAGAAAAATGCTGGCAGTGATCCCCACTCCGAAGCCGAAAGAGGATGCGGAGGTCCAGAACAATTTCAATATTCACTGTGCCCATCTGTCAGCAACACAGTCACCGCACAGAACGCACAATTACCAAAGCCCCTTCCACTATAATCTGTCAACCACATCTACTCCTCCTGCCAAAGGAAATCAGAACTTAGGAATGCAAAACAGCGTGGCCTTATGGGAGCAAAACAGGTTCAGTAGTAAAGAAAGGAAAGGGAAAACTCAGAGGACTGTTATGAGCAAACACTGGAATATTTCTCAATTGCACGCACCTAAGGATCAAGGCACCATGGAAGGAAAGAGGTACTGCTGTGATTTTGCCAGGCTCGCTCTATTGTACTTACTAGAATGTTAATTTCAAGAACTAGTCCACTCATTTCCACACACAGACATGCAGCACAACTGGATATCCACTGCTATACAGTGATCCTATTACCACCAGACCAGAATATTTTTAAAAATGAAAATTTCAATTCAACAAATTTTTATTAAAAGTCCTTGTCATGTAAAGTAATATTACATACATGACAGTGTTGCACAGATTACAAACCAAATCACTCTCTTGATCTGCTTTGTAACAGATTATCGCTTGGAGTCTAGAAGAGCTTACCACCATCACTATCACTGTATTAAATATATGTGCATAGGAGTATACAGTAGATAGACTTGATTAGAACCAGGAGAGACAAGGATTTAGTGTACAGCAACTTGGGCCTGAGGTAATAAAGAGCCGGACAATGTGATAGCAGTTTAACTAACAAGTCAGAAAAGTAAAACAAAACAAAGGAAGTGAAACAAAACAAAGGAAGTGACAAGATGAAATGAATACACCCTGACTTTCTATGGAGAAAAGAAATCAAATTAAAACTTTTAAAACTTTCAAGGTAGGAACTAAATACATCTTTTCATTACAAAAAAAGTCTTTTTTGATTTTAATACCTCTCCTAGCAACTTGTTTCTAAAAGGTACGTCATCAACCACTGAGCATAAAAATTAAATTTTAAAGGTTCCCAATCATCACTAAACAGCATCGTGGTAGGTGATAACTTTTCCAATGCATTTAGGTACAAAGGGAAAACACCAAATTGTAATGAGAAAAAGGGAAAGTGGAAAAGAAGAACAGCTCATGGGGGATAAGTCCAATGTTAACATGAGTGAGAACACTTCTCCAACAAGCAATGGTTACATGGACAGTGAGCTTTATCTTTTATGTATGTAAACAGGTTTTTCAAGACCAAGACAGTTGTCATGAAAGGCAGATCACCAACCCTCTAGACAGACTGACTGATTATGTTCATATACCTAAAGCACTCTGTCTTTATCCCTTAGAGAATAACAGGCTTACTTAGTACCCACATCAGGACAATTAAAAAACACTTCTTGTCAGTGTCTAATAAAGGTGAAGAAAAACATTACTTAAATACTTTCAAGACGCAGTCTATAAAGAAGTTTATAATCAAGATTCAGTCTGTCTAAAAATCTACAAATACATGTAAATACATGCATATGGTTAAATGTATGAACAGACATTTAAAAATATGCATATAAATTTTAATATGCATAGTTAGTATATGATTATATACAAACAAATGATTATTATATATTTAGAAACATGAGGACATGCACACACACATGCACACACACAACATACACAGGTATACTACACACCCTATTCGAGAGGCAGAATTACTTCTCCTATATATACAAGCTTTCTACTTATTCACATCAGATGTAACTAATAACATAATCATAGAAACTATTAATAAAAACAGCAGCTTATGAGAAGTCCTACATACTAACAAAGTTAAAAGGCATTCTGCAAGGAGAAAATAACTGGAACCACTATAACTTACCAAAGTTGTTACCAAAGATGTTTCATAGTTGTACAACTCTGAAGAATATCTCTTCATAGAAGTGTATGAGTCTCAAGATTGTTAATTTGTGCTTACCTCAGGAACACCCAACTTTGACAGTTAAAAACCAATTCCCAGGCTGGCAGTTAAAATCTGGCCATAAGCCCACAAAGTTCTGAAGGACTAAAGCTTAGGATGCATAGCCACAACCTGACTTCCTGTCCCTGACTCGCCCTTTCTGGAGCTGCCTCTGGGGATTCTACTTTGACAGGTCCAAGGGGAATACCAGAGCTAGACTTCCCAGAGAGGATGCTGAGGGCATTGAATTAAATGAATCAGTCAATTTACCTGTCTAGATCTAAGTTTTATCACTCTGCAAAAATGAGGTCCCTGCTGGTTCTAACATAATATGTAACAATTTGGATTTCACATATATCACAGATTAAGTTTTTGTTAACTATTTTTATTAACTTCGAAGTCAACATATTAACTATATTCAAGATCTAACTTTTCAAGCATTGCTGTAGTTCAATATGACAAGATCCTTTTCTATGTATTTCATTTGCTTTTGTTTTTTGAAATGGTATGTTTTCAATTACCTATAGAAAGTTAAGAAATTCATCCTATGTTCATATCCCGAAACATTATCTTACAATCTGGATAATCCTTCCTGGTAAGTGGAAGACATCCAATTGAAAAACTCAAAAGTGTAAAACTGTTTCTCCAAAACAGTCCCCATTTTTACAGTTAGGCATTGAGTATATTCAATTGGAAAATGTCTAGAACTTACTAGAGGGAAGCAGAGTCCTAAGTCTTTTAAAATCACTATAAATCATGCCCAGATGCCACTATTCTTGGATTATTAATCAGCAATCAATCATTTTGTTTGAATGGATTGAATTTGGAAACAAAATCTCCCCCAGAACCCCAACAACTCTTTAAGTCAGTACTGTTTAATCCTAAACTCTACTATCTGATTTTTACTAAAGTGATTTTTGCTATGCCTGAAGGAATTCTTTTTATATAATTTTTTTTATTTCCTGTGTTTCCCACAGTTTCAATGCTAGAAATCTTTTGCATACGCTCAAGGAAACTGTCAATTTTTATTTCTATTGTTCAAAGTACAGTGATTATCCAAGTAACTTGGATGTTTATTATTCTTGATTTATTGTTATTTTTATATTGAATAAGTTTTTACTGTTTTTAATTGATTTTTCAGTTCCAGTCTTTTCCAGGTAAGTTCATGGTTTAGATCAATCAATAATTCACTGTTATGATTCACACTTATTTTTTCGACTGCTGCAAACTCCCAGGAGAAATTTAGAAATAATTCTGGGTGATAATGTGAGTAATTTAAATGAGTCATAATAATTCAGAAACAAAAGAAAACAGAGTAAGGTTTTGTACTAAAGTACCTTTAAGCATAACTATTCAAGTAATTAACTGCTGTGACGGCAGTTGCCACTTTAAATAAAGATTTCACTCCAAACATTATTGCCTTTTCCCTTAGATTCCCTCCTTCATTGTTTATGTTCACTTAATGACTCACTAATAAAAAAAATTTACTCAGGAAATTCTAATTATTTATTAACTTTTTTCTATTGTTTCATACATCCCCTTCAAAATGCAGGTGTTCCCAATCTGATGGTAATCATACTGAAGCCTTTCAGAGGTGGCCAGGTCATAAAAGTTCCACTCACATGAATAAGTACCATTCCATCTCCACCGTGGGAGATACTCAATGCCTTCTTTCCAGAGGAGGCAGATCTCATCAAACAACATAAATGCTGAGATCATCTTATTAAAAAGACACAAATTAGTTCACTGTATTAAAAAAATGGAATTTCCTGCTTAGAAGAGACATACCTTACCCATAAAGAAATACATGGACTGAAAATACAAGGATGGAGTTAAACACTTCATGCACATGGACCCAGGAAACAAGTAGGGGTAGCTATACTATTCTTAGACATGTCAGACTTCAAACCAAAATGGGTTAGAAGGCAGAAAGATGACACTATACACTTGTTAAGGGAAAATGAAAAACATTCGTATATATGCTCTAAACTCTGTGGCATCCAATTATGTAAAACAAAAATTAATGGGCTTGAAGGCCATATAGGTCCCAATACAATTATAATAGGGAACTTTAACACCCCACTCACAGGTGGAGAGATCAACTACTCAGAAAATCAACAAATACTGTAGTTAAATGACACTATTGAAAATGTGGACTTAATGGTTATTTACAGAGTATTCCACCCATCATGAACAAAACACACTTTCTTCTCAGCAGCACATGGAACATTTTCTGAAACAGACCATAAGACATGCTTAAACAATAGGAAGGAGTCAAAATAATTTCTTGCCTAGTCTCAGATCATAGTGAAATAACACTGGACAACAACAACAAAACAAACAGAAGAAAATATACAAACACATAGAGACTAATTGACTTCTACTGAACAAACGATGGGACAGAGGAAATCAGGCAAGAAATTAAAAACTTCCTAGAGTTAAATGATGAAGGAAATACATCACACCAGAACCAATGGGATACAATGAAATCAGTCCTAAGAGAAAAATCCATAGCCACAAATGCACTCATTAAACGAATACAACACTCTCAAATAAATAATCTAATGATGAACCTTCAGGCCCTAGAGAAACAGTAACAATCTAGATCAAAAAGTAGTAGAAGAAAAGAAATTATAAAGATCAGAGATAAATTTGATACTAAAAAAATACAAAAAAAATCAAAGAATCAAAGAGCTGGTTCTTCAGATAAATACATGAGATTGCTAAGCCTTCAGATAAATTAAATGAAGGGAAGAAAAAGCATACATCAATGCAATTAGAAATGAAATGGGTGAAGTTACAACAGCCACTGCAGAAATTCAGAAAATTATGAGGAACTATTCTGAATGCTTATACTTCAACAAACTGGAGATCTTGGAAGAAATAGATGACTTTCTAGACGCACAGAAAATACCAAGATTGAACCAAGAAGACATAAAAAACCTTGCAAACCCCCATAACACATATGGATTTTGAGGCAGTAATAGTCTCTACCTACAAAGTAAAAGTCCAGGATCAGACGGATTCACAGCAGTTTCTTTCCAGTACTTCAGAGAAGAGCTAACTGCAATGCTTTTCGAATGTTCCATGAAGTTGAAAGAGAAGGAACACTACCAAGATTATTTCTGAAGGCTAGCATCACCCTAATGCCAAAACCAGACAAAGACTTAACAAGAAAATTATAGACCAATGTCTATACTGAACATAGATACAAAAATTGTCACTAAGATTCTTGCAAATAGAATATAAGAAGTACTCAGACAGATCATACATTATGATCAAGTAGCCTTCCTTTCTCGGATGCAAGGCTGGTTCAACACATGTAAATCCATTAATACACGACACCCACAAAAGTAAGAACAAAAACTGCATGATCATCTCAATTGATGCAGAAAAGGCCTTTGAGAAAATCGAATAGTCATTCATGATAAAAAAAAAACCCTGAGAAAAAATAGATATGTAAGAATCTTACTTCAAAATGATAGGAGCCATTTATATGCCGAACCTACCCCAAATATCATAGTAAATGGGGAGAAATTGAAAGCACTTCCCCTCATATCTCAAACACACTACTATACCTCACGCTAGAGATTTCCAAATCTCTAGTTCCGATCCTCCTCATAACACCTACTTGCTACTGATGGTCAGCTGAGTGAAGATTCAGTGCACGAAACTGTTAAGGCACAATTTATTCTCTCAGTTCTGAAGCTGCAGTTCCAGACCAACGTGTAGCTAAGCCCCAAGTTGGGACCATTATAACTCATTGAAATAAGCAGTGTTTTTCACATTCAGTTCAAAAATGATAATCATTAAAAATCATTAAAAATATTAACCTAGCAGTGAAAACGGTAGGTGGTTCTCTGCTGGTCATCAAACAAAATGCAGCCCTGGGACTGGATTTTGCCTCCAAAACTGATCAGCTGTTTTTGTTAGGTTAAGAATATGATTCATTTTATTAGGATAAAGTATGTCATTAAATGAGTAAAACAACTTTACTACATCTAATTTAATTTCCTACTGAAATTAAGTGGAAGAAGAGAGGAAGGAAAGAGGTAGAAGTTTAACTTTGACCTGTAACTAGGTAGGCAATGTAAAATAATTTCATTGAAGCAGCAGCCCATTCTATAAAGTTCAATTTGAGTAAGACTCATAACAAGAAGAATAAAGTAGTGTCAACACTTACATTTGTCTCTAGAGTAACCGTATTCTACAATATTATGCACAAAAGAACTCAGTGGGAAAATAAAGATGAAAAAAAAGTGATTGATAACAAATGATGGTGATCTCAATATAAAACTTAATTCCTGCCAATTCTGCAGAGACACATTTCAATCTTCAACCAATTTGTAATTTATGTCAAAACTTTAAGCAAGTACACTGTTTTTAGACCTCATTTTGCAAAGACCTCATCTAGTTTAACATTCATCTAAGTTTTTCAACTAACTTGTGCCATGTAGTTCTACCAAACCCATTTCAATGAAGGTACGGAAAGGACAGATAAGCTATCAGACTTCTACTCAAGCTACATGTCTAGGCTACAACTGGTGCACATTAAGTTCAACTGTTAACAGGTGCTTGGGAGAGATGTTTATGTTCATAAAAAAACAACTGGAGTATGGTAATTTTCCTACACAAGTCATTGCATATGACATGGCAACGGTAGGGGAAAAAATTAAGTGATACATCAAGATGGAAGAGAAACAGAAGAATAAAACTAGAACTCTCACAGCAACCACAGCTGCAAGGCAATTAAACTCAATGCTTTACAGATGGTCTTGAGAGAAATTAATTTTCTCATTTTGGTTCACTTTTTTGTAACATGTACTTCCTGAGACTTAAATTTTTCATTAAGAATAATTTAATAGTTAAATAAAACATTTCCCTCCCCTCATATCTCTTTCAATTTCATATACTATAAAAAGTAGCCATTACTAATGACATTCAGGACAGACAGTGACAACACACCAACGCAAATCCAACAAATGAAATTTAACACTCTAAAATATACCACTTACCCTCCAAAATGCTGACCACAAATAGACCTCAGTGGTCTGATATAGGCATTTTGAATTTTAATAAATGGCTCTGAAATGTGCAAAAACGATTACCTCCTGCTTTCATGACTTCATGCACCGCCACACTCTATCCTAGCAGATCAGTATATTCTTAATGTGACACTCTATTATTAAAGTTAATTAGGAAAATATTTGATTTGGCCAATGAGGGCTAACAATACAAAGAAGTGATGACTCAGGAACTAAAGTTAAAAGCTTTTATTAAAAGGCATGAGGAGTACTACAGGTACATTTAGATTCTTTCATTTTGAATTTCAAATGTAGTAACATCCCAGTATGAGACTTGAACTCCATAATGCATTAGTTGTATGGTTAGAAACTACAATGACTCAGTGCCCCCAATCTTTCTTTCAATTTGTTTCCTTAGTACAAACAAGAAAATTTCAGCTGTGCTTATCTGAAACTAATTGCAATTTTCCAGCTCTTCGAACACTTGTGAAAGCAGCCGCAGTTGAAATAAAGCTAATACTTTTCCTATGTAAGACAGATCTCTATTTGTCAAGAGTATGCCATAACTGCTGAAGCAATGAGACCTAATAAAAATATGTCTGAACGTGCCAGATGAATGAGATTTAAAGAACCACATTAACCAGAAGCACGAGGCAGCAATGTTAGAAAAGTGGACAAAACTAGTAATGCAGAACCTAGGAATTACAGAAGCACTGTGAGAGTCTAATACAGAGGTCACACTACAGCCCAGTGGGACTTATCTTCAGAGCAGAAATCAAGCCCTGAGCATGGCAGCCACAGCAAGCTGGAGCTGACTAAGACAGCAAATGCATTTCCTCACAGTGAAAGCAAAGAAACTCACATTACTGTGTGTTGTCAGCATGCCAACTCAGTGAGAAATGTCCAAGGCAGCCAAGGGATGGCATTTTAAAATAATAAAACACAATATAAATAGCTTTCAGGATTTCTAGGATTTTTAGAATTACTATGTAAGTGCCAGGAAGGTAGGGGAAATGGGAAACAGCTTCTTAGATATTCTATGGCGGGGAAAAATGAAGAACTAATTAAGGCACATAGAGAAACAGCAGTTTAAAAAGATACATAGAAGTGTATTATCTGTAAGCAGCGGCAGGAGAGACCTCTGCTTATTCAGTGTAGGAGATTTTCAAGAGTAATTTTCCCCTGACTTGTAAAAACAGTGTTGACTGTTCAAAGACGACTCCAACAATCCCACTGCCCACAGTGGAGACTAGGAAGACAAATACTGGCTCTCAACTTTACCTGCACAGAATTTTTCTTCTGTGACCAGACATAAGCCAAAGGTGACCTGAGAAAGCTTTCATCTGACTGACAGCAAGGGAACCAACCACTATGTTTCGTCTCTACTCTCCTGCCTCAGACAGGAACATAGTAATAGTAGTGGCAGCAGCCATCTTGTGAACACCAGAGAAAGGCAAAAATTTCCTTCACAGAATCAGCTGTAACTTCACTGAGTCATGAAGACTTCCTCATTTATGACTAATACTTAACACCATCATTCCCGGGTCTCCTGTTACTTGTAAGTGAATGCATTCCCCACACAAATGTCACTTAGGTGTACCCTAAACATTTAGCTATGCTAGGAGATACAGTACGATTACAATATCCTAATCCTCGAATAGCCAGCTTGACTGTGGAAAACCTTTTTTTTTCTTTCACTCATTTATATTTTCTATATGATTGTTCCATGAAACTTTACTTGATTAAATAGAAATTCGTAATAAGTATTCCACTGACAACAATATAGATAAGTCAGTTTATGTTAGTATGAAAGAAACATTCTTAAATGAAATGTAAAGATATTTTAAAACTGTAATTTAATTAAGATTTTTAATGGAAATTTTTTATAATTCCAGAAAATAAGTCTCAATAGAAGACAATATTCCACTTACGTACCTAAAAATTCAATATATTTTCATCAAAAAATACCCTTGGAATATGTAATGGAACTTGACATGCTGACTATAGATCTGGAAGAATAAACAGCAGTCAATAATATTTTTAAAGGAAGAAAGAAAAACCACAAAAAATGACCTTAGAGTTTTGTACGCTCCACACAAAAACACAGCAATTAACACAGGCATGGATGAGCAGTTAAACGTAATTTCTGGGGAGTCCAGACAAAGGCCTATGTACCTAAGGCAAAGTGGGCGTTGCAGAAAGGATCATGTATGCAGTTCTGCAGCACCATCTGTCTGTCTACACTCTTACATGGCTTCCTTAAGGACATAATGAAAGGCAGCTGGCCCAAACCTGAAAATTTTGGGCTGAGACCAAAGTATATTCACTTTCTTTTTTGAGTAGATGCAAGGCTCATAAACAATTTAGAAGAAAAAAATACAATCTATGACGAGAGAGAAGAATAAAGCAAACACACACGAAAAGAAGACAGAAAAAAAGAGAAAAAAATCTGATGAAGTAGAGTCTCCAGTCCTTGCTATTTATTTCCAAGACCCAGCCACACTCTTGTTCCGTGGTTCTGAGGAAAAGCTCAGTAGGCAGCATCGTTTTCACTTGAAATGAAGCCTAATTATACACATGGAAGTGAGTACATGTTTCAAATAAGTGGTAAACAGCCGGAATGGCCAACTGGTTTGACATTTAAAAAAAACGAAATTCAAGTCCCGCCTCATATAATTCACAAAAATAAGTTTTACATGTGATAAAAACCTAACTGTAATACAGAACATTTGAACTATGGAATATGGGGGAAGGTGGGAAGGAAACGTTTTATTTTTAATGCTGAGCTAGAAAAGAATTAACCAGACAAAGTTAAAAACCAAGAAGCTATTTTCAAAAAGACACAAAATATTACACTTTTGTACAGACACAGATACATCAGGGTATCCTAAAAGTCACCATTATATAAATATATGGTATGATATAGTAATAATTATTAGATTGCTGATATAGAGACTTCATTTTGCTGATATAGAGACTTTGGGACACCTTATAAATAAAGCTTAGAAAATAAGCTGCAAACAGAAAATAAATTTGCCACACTGAACAAATAATATTCATAACATAAACAAATATATTCAAATCAATAAAAAACATGAAAATGGTAAAAGATACAGAAAAGACATAAATGAAAACACCAACCAAAGTGCAAGTCTAAAGTCTGGAATGCTTGCATTAAGTGCTCAAAATCATAGATCCAAAAAGCATTTTATGTAACCACAGTATAGTATTATATATTTCTCCTTCTATGTACTTTGAAAATAGCAAGGAAGGTCAACATGGTTGGTCTCCTCAAGGATAGCTGGGCAGAGTTTCCCCTGCTACTGTGCAGGTTTTGTCATGGAAACAGTCATTGGTCGCTTTTTCTCTCTGAGCAAGTAGAAGTTAACTAGATGATTTAAAGTATTAACTCTCAGATGCTTTACACAACCAGGATTCCATTAAATATGATTTACATCTCATATGTGTTTGGTGAGCATAACTACAGCTTATGGGAGAAACTGTCAGAAGCAAAATTTATATTAATTATTCAAAACCAAAATAAAACATTTAAAGTGTATATGTACAATTTTTATATAAATTTCCAAGTGTATTTCCTATATTAAAGAAGTAGTTCAAACACATTTTTCCCATTAAGTTACTCAATATTTTGGCACACCCCTAGCACCTCAGGCTTCTTCTGACCTTAAAGTATTACTTGAACATTTTATAACAGAAATTGATTATTAGGACTCTATGACTAGGGAATAAATTAAAACACAACATGTCTAATCCTTTTAGTTTCAAATTCTACTGGAACTCCAAAAAGTCAAAATTCAAATGCTTATTAGACTTCTCATTGAGTATTCCTTAAGAGTTTATAATACATTCCAGTATAAAAGAAAAGCTTTAGTTAAAAAAAAAGAAGAAACACAAGACAAAAACAAAAGAAATAAAACAACAAAAAAGTACATGTGAGCAAAAAAAAATGCCTTACAGGAAGCATTTTCACCATAGGTGTTATGCAAACATATTTATGCTTTAATCATGGAATAAAGAGCAGATGGATTAACAAGCACATATCATATCCAGAAACAATGCACTTATAATCCAAGTCTGTGCTGTATTAAGTAAACTAAAGAATGGATTACTGAATTTGGGAATTAGGTGCCAGGTAGATTTTCTTTACAATTCAGAAGTCATAAAAAGCATGCATGTTTTATTCACTTCACAGATGTATCTCAAATCCCAAAAGTATGAATCTAAAAACAATTTGCTCAAAATAAATTCCTATTTTTAAGGTTGAAAAAAATAGAAAAAAAATATATCAAAAGTCAAATAAATGATCCTGGCCAATGAAATTCCCACGCCATTATCAGAACATAGAACGGTACGTCCTGCTTAACTGGTAGAGAGTTAATATGCAACCTAATATTGCTGTGTTTATCTGAAATGAGTTTGACAATTAGGAGACTACATGAAGCTTTTAAAAGTGTGCTGAAATTTTCAGACACCAGTCTAAAAGAGTTAGGGTAAATAAAAGCTGTATTTCCGGTGTTGAAGGAAGAGTGCCAGTCTCCTCGGTCAAACATTCCATGCTAGCTTCTCCTTTCTGACGAGCTCAGTGATCACACGATGGTGAAGGAAGGACCAAAAATTCAAGAGAGACCCCTGCTCCATTCACCAAACAGCATTTCTCTCTCTCTTTTCACTGAGAAATTCTCTTCATATTCACTCACTCACTCCCTAACTCACTGAAATAGAGGCAAGGAGGAAGGGTGTAAAGGAAGCAAGCTCAGAGCAGAGAACCCGACCGAGTGCTGGGGAACTGGATAGTGCTCCTTCGCGGCTACCTCCGCTCAGTCTGCTCACGTCTAAGTCACACTGGGGTCTTCCCAACATCAAGCCTTCAGTCTTCTGTTCTAGAAACCAGCTACTCCTATGATATTTCATCCCTCATTTTCGACCAAAAAAAATAAAAAATAAAAAACAAGTAAAACACGCTACTGGTGTCCTATCTACCTCATGTCCATCCCCGTAATTCTTCCCCTAACAGTTAATTTCCTTCACGGCCCTCTTTTTGTACGTCTCCGACATCTAAGTGGAAATATTTCTCTTACACATAGAGAATACATCTTACCCTTACCACAGTACTTTATTTTTGTTCCCTGGGAAGTCTGACCTGGTATATCCCATTAAATGTAAAGCTGATGTTTAACTTTATCTCTGAACAGTGTGGGAACTATGAATTGAGCTACGACTCAAGGATTCAAGGTGGAGTTGACCAGTAAGGAAGTAGACATAAAAATCAAGTTAATTTTAACAAAACTGGATGAAAAAGTAGGGTAAGAAATCTCCTTTCAAAACAGAAATTAACTCCAGATATGTATGAAATTCCATTTGCGATAAGAATCAAAGACAGGAAACAGCCAGAAGGGACTATTTGTACTGAAATACAAGCCATTAACTTGAGCCAAGCTAACAGTAAATGACTGCAGTGGCAAGTGCTGGCTGCAGATAATTAGTTTAGAACCTATTTTAACATGAATATTTTATCATGCAGCACAAAACTCGTTAGGGAGAAGAATTAGAGAACCAGGACGTCTGAAGGCTCTAGAGAGGTGATCTGTCAGGTCCCAATAAAGAGCCTTCTTGGAGAAAGCAGGTTTAGTGATTCAGCAAGACTGGATTTCATTAAAGTTACAACAATCCATTAAGAACCTATCTGGTGACACGTTAAAGAGAAGAGGTAGGAAGCTGCGCTGCCACAACTTAACTATGGGCAACAGTGACAGAAAAAAAAGTGGCTAGTAAAAATCACCTGAAGTGACTGCTCTTTTCTAAGTGACGAATACATCTTATTTCTGAAAGAAACAACCTAATCCCTAACACCTGGCCATCTCACTCACCGAAAGTATTAACTATTTAATGTACATACGTGTAAAGGGTGAAATCTAAAATTTGAACATTTAAAGTTTCATTTTGTATGCAGTTTAGGGGCATGTCAAACTGAGTATTTCCCTTCAACACTACTTACTGGGTATGTACTGTAGAAACTAACAACCACAGGTAAGTTTTAATACACAGAATTTCATTTAATCCTGAGAATTACCCCATAAAGAAGTTACCACTGTTATTTCTTTTGTAGACCACAATATACAGAGAGGCTAAAGTACACACATTTCTAAAATCACATAGTAGAAATAGCAATGCCAGAATTTAAATCCATGCGGCCTGACTTAAAGCCCAAACTGCTTTATTCTTTGCATATTTCAAATGGCTTCAGGGCTTTGAATATCATCCTGGGTTCTTAGAAGAATGAGGTCAGTATCTTTGAATCTCATTAAGAAATAAAAATGCAAACAGAAGTACCTATTAATCAATAGATATATTGAGAAACAAAAAAGTACGGTTAAAAAGAAAGTAAAATAATAGATGTCTTTGAAGACAAGCAAGAAATATCTCTCCTGGGAAAATAGTTAAGGCAAGGTTAATATACTACCATCTTTAACCACTACAAAATTATTAACCAAGGAAAAAAAGCATTTTTATTTTTGCTAATTTTTGCAATCTATTTGGATGTTTCCATCTATGTTCCAAGTCGAGACTAACACTTTTTCTTAGGGTGATAGGTGCTGTATAAATATATGTTCATTTTTACTTAGATAAGCCACTTTTCCAGGCCACCCTGTATCATATAAATTAAAACATGTTCCTGGGGGGGAAACCAGCCAGGCTCAATTTTCCCCATAAATTCGAATTCACTGCTTTTCTAATATTTTCTAAGTCTTAAAGTTTTCTCTAGGCTTAACTACAGTGCTATACCTAAGAGAAAGTAGAAGATGAGAAATTTTAGGTTGGTTAATCCAACATTTGATTCCACAAAAATTTACTACATGTAATGTACATAAGTTATACAAAATTAGTAAGACATAATTCCTTCAGCCACAAGGATCTCACAAAGCAGGTGGAGAGATAAATCTATAAAGAACTATACTGCGATGTGATAGTTCTTACTAAATAAAAACCATTAAGTAGGAAAAAAGACATGAAGCTCTGGCCAGGAGGTCAGATGGGGCGTTACTGATCTGAAGTGGCATCTGTAGCAACAGACTTCAGAAAACAAGTTCAAGTCCAGTAACGAGGAGGAAATGACAATGGTCACAAAGCCTAGAACCTAAAGTGAGCCCTGTGATTGGTTTTTGGTTCATAGCGATTTTGTTAAAGAAAAAAGTCAATTTAGCTGCATTTCAAAGCAAAGATCAGACAGGTAGTCATAGGTACAAGAGATCAACTTACTTTGAAACTGACAAAAATAATGACAATTCTATTTTAGAACTAGGGAGCTTAGAATGTAACTCTCCCAGCTATTCTGTTGATATTGACAAGCTTCTTATTACTCAAATTACATAAACAAGAAAGAACAATATTAAATTATTGAAAAATAAAACATGTCATCAACTTCTTAAGTATAGTATTGAAGAGTTTCTCTTTTCAGGAAAAGGCCATAACTGTAACATTAGCATTTCCTATTGATATCACTACATAATGTGGCATAAATATGGCTTTAAAAAGACTGATATATAGTTGTCTACATTTACATAATGTACTATGAAGATTTTCAATATAAAAACACTGAATTGCTCACTTTCAAGATAGTTCAGCTCTCCATTCCTCTATGCAGTATATTTATTAGGGTATTTCCAGAGAACTTCTTTAAAACTTATATGACCTATATTATATGGAATAAGAATGCTTATAGATTTGCATAAAATTCACATATCATAGGAAATACCAATCTAAACACAATACAGCATATATGAGCAGAGGTGGGAGAAAGCACTCGTAACATGCTACATGAGAAAACGTTTCTAACAGCAAAATAAGACTTAGGATCACACAGAACTGCGTTGAGAAAAACAGCATATCAAACCAGACAGTACTGCCTTCCCTTGGGCAACATCCCTATCCTTACCTGCCATTATATTCCCTGCTTATGTAAAACAAAACCTTGATCTGGCAAAGAAAGGGAAATAAGGGGGTAACATTATACTCGAGATGGGCCTTGAAAGACGTATAATATTTTAATGAGACACAAAGATGCTCTGAGGGAAAAGGATTCTAAACAGGGACAAGAGCACAAGCAAAGGCACACAGGTGTCAAGTACAAAGAGGAGAAGAAAAGCAAAGTCTAGAAAAGGAAAGTAATATACCTAGAATATCATGTCAGGACTACTCAACATATTGTACAGAAGCACAGGTTGTTACACAGTATCAAACACTTTACAGCCATTATGTTATTTTAACCTCATACTCATTCTATAAAGTAAGACATACATTACTGTCCCTATTTTGTCACTTATCAGTGCCTGCAATACCACAACTCACTCCACATCACAGGTCCTGTAGGACGTGGCAAGAGTTGTGCTGCAGCGCTCTACTGCCAGTCACTGCATGTTAACGCAATGACTCTCAGGTGCACAAAAAGCGAACGGACCAGACATAGAGTATTGCTGCTTCCTCTTAATTCAAACCCATTTCAAGAAGTGACGCATAAGCACCACAAATAGCAAACATACATTAAAGGTACAATGCACTTTGGTAGTCAGCACATTTAAACAGAAAAATAGATTTTTTTTTCTTGACAATACAGTGGTTAGTTTGCACCAGACACTGTGTCAAGTGCTATGAACACAGTGGCAGGATGATTGTGCTGATCAGACACATAATGGTTGTTTCTCTAATCATTGAGGAGCCATCTCTCTCCACTATCCTCAATTTTTAACTTGTATATATAAAACTGTACTCATATATAGAATATTATGTGACATTTCAAAGTATCAATACATTGCATAAAGGTCAAATCAGGGTGGATATATCTAATTCTTCAAGCCTTCATCATTTATCTTTAGTGAAAACACTCAAAATCCTTCATTCTAATCTAGGTCCTTAAAAATATATTGTGTTTTCATTACACTTGAACTGCTCTTCTCCTCACCAACTGTAACTTGGTACCTATTACGCAAACCTCCTCACAACATTCATTCCAAGTCACCACGGCATCTTGGCAAAAAGCACCTGTCTAATTTGCCATTCACTGTTTAGAGCAGCCATATTTGAAAAAAAAAAAAAAAAAGATAGTGCTTGATCTGCCTAAACTATCTGGCTTCAAAGTAATTTCAACCTACAACAATTATGCCTTGATTTCCCTAACATGTTGAAGATCATAAAATACCATCAGTTAAAAATCTCAAATGTATGCCGGGCTGTAAGCAAGAAGCCCCTTTCTGTTTTAACATGACAGCAGTAGCACAAGGCATCTTTAATGATTTCTGCCCTATATATTAAAACAGTTGCATGGAAGAGAGACTAAAACATTTAAGATGCAATGTAAAACAATGCTAGCTGACACATAAACCAATAACTTTGCCTCAAGCTTAGAGAAGCATTTTTATGAGGTCTGAAAACCACGGTTCAATAGAGCCATGTTTTGTTTTGTTTTCTTCCGTTTCTGAAATCAAAGGTTCCTAATGATATAAAACAACTTCAATATGATGCAGTCAGAATATAACCAGTTTTATTACTTTTTATATTCAATCAAAATGCCAAATGCTATTCACAATACCATTACTCCTGAACCATGAAAACCTATTTAAATTCATTACTATTATTACTTTTTAAAATGTCCAAAATGATCTAACTCCATCTTCTCATGAAGACTCAATAAAATAAAATAAAAAATTTCCTCTCTACTCCACAAGTCAGAAATGAATATACTGCTTCCCGCTGTTAATGAAATGATAGAAACACTACTGCTGTATTACTAATGCACTCATTTGATGAATTATTTTTTTCATGGTAATTACTGTAATAACAGTGACTTGTCCCAAAAACTTTAGCATTTTAATACAGGCAGATTATTTTCATAGCTCGCTTACCTCTTGCACAACTTTAAATGAATGAAAATCAGCTACATCACTGGCGGTATAAACCCCAGAAGAAACACCATATGGAGATACATATGCCTTGGCATTGCATCAGCTGGTGACAGAATCCTGGAACACAACTTTGGGAAGCAACTGGCTTCCCCTTTGTATCTCTGTGCTCTAGGACACATTTTAAACCTTTTGTTAACATATCATATAACTAACTTGGAATTTGGTAAACGAAAATGCACAGCAGCAACTTCCCCCCTTCCAAAACTAAACAAAAATTTTGAAACAAATAAATTTACCAAAGAATCATTTCCCTTTATTCTACATTAGAAAAATTACACTGAAGAAACTCGACTTGGGAAGGGAAGCCTGGAAAGTACAACACCCAAATCAGATGACAAATCAGCAAGTATACAGTAGGGCAGTTTATGGCAGCTGAGCCACGGAAAAATAGGTGAAGTGCTGACATTCGCTATGCACCAAAGATCTTGTATAATACGGGACACAGGAATAGACTAATTAGGAATAAGGCTTTGCATCACACAATGCCTCATATAATTATCAGGAAGCACCCTCTGATAGGGTAATACATCAGCCAGTGCTCAGAGAGGCTGCATCAATGGGAAAGGGGAAGGGGCTCAGGACAGCATCCCTGGCAGGGCTTCCCAGTTACATCTGGGTGTTACAATCACCTTAAAAAAAAAAAAGAATTCACATAAATGGTGATATAGGAAAGAACAAAAGCCCTACACTAATAATACTATTGGCAGTAATAAAAAGTACCAAAGCTGTTACTCTTGAGCAAAAGCCAGGTGTCATTAAATGCTACATTTGCTCAGAAATAGACATTTTATAGTCTCAAACTTCTAGCTATTTTTTAAAAAGAATTTTATTATTAGTTAAAATCCTGAAGGAAAAATAACTTTGTTATTATGCATAAGGGCCATAAATTTATACTAAAACAAGCTGAAAATGGGCCTGGTGTTAATACAAGTAAGTGCATGCAGTCCATTCTGCTGCATACGAGAGACTGTTCAGTAGGGAGCACCCACTGTGTGCCTGGCATGGTGCTTGGGCCTGGGATTCAGGGAGCACACAAGGAGATCTGCTGCCTGCTCCCAGAGCTTATTTAGTATATGTGAAGGATGTATATGCAACACCTCTTAGCTGAAAACACAGGGTTGTTTCATACCTAACTGAAGTGTTCACACCAAAAAGCATGGCTTCAATTGAAATAGAAGTGTCTCAGAAGACAGTGTACATAAGTTGTGATTAAGAAACTGCCAAGTGAGAAACAAAATGCCTCAACTTCCCACTATTTACAGCTAGTGAAAAGCTCCATGCTCATAAATTTCAAAATTCACATGCCAGGAACAGAAAGGACAAAAATGTGAATTTCAACAGTAAGCTACTTGCTAAGTACTGTATAAGTCAAGTCAGTAGGCCGAGAAAGTTACTAGATTATTATCCAACAGAAATGCAGGCTCCAAATTGTGTTCCGGACCTCAAAAAGGCATCTGTCAAGACTTCTCATACTATCCCTCTAAGATATATGCACAAATGTAAATAAAAGAGTAATATAGTTAGGTAAATAAAAATACAACACCACACAGAATGATTACTGAAGCAATGTTACCAAATAGAAATGATCTCCAGTGTCAATTAAGGATATTTCCCCTCCTTTCTATCTCCCTCCATAATATGGTAGAATATGGGCAAAATATTTAGGAAATTTATGTGTGTTTTGATCCTGGCAAGACAACAAAAAATAACTTGGAAATACCATCATAGTCTACAGCTACATATCCAAGCTAGATAAATTTGAAAAGAATAAAGATGAAGTTTTATTCCAGAGCAGGAAAGTCAACAATGTAAGAACACAATGAATCAACAAAAATGCAAATTGTAGGGACAAAAATCAGATAGTGCAGAGCTGCAGCTGGGCAAAGGGAATGAAGGAAGCACTCCCCATCTTGGCCACAGAGACACCTACAAGGCGGCCGAGGGAAGCCAAGCTGTCTCCCCAAGAATGTGTCTTCTACTCAGCACAAGTAATTTTTTCACTAATCCTGATCACAAATAAGAGTAAAAATTGAAAAAGGAGCTTTAAAACAATATCAATAAAGAACAATTAGAAGCTTTGATAAGCTGGGCGTCACAGCAGAGGCCTGCACTCTTGTTATTTAAAGGCAAGCTTGAGCCTAGCCTGAGCGACTTAGTGAGACCTTGTCTCAAAATAAAAACTATGACGTGCTTGAGACATAGCTCACTAGTGAAACAGGTAGGTAGCATCTGCAGTGATCAAAATCAGCTCCTGCCCTCAGAAAAGCGCAGCAGCTGTAACAGAGTGATTGGCTATAACACATAGCTAGAATAATACTACGCTATATTAACAGAACTATCTATAACAAGAAAGCTCTTTATTCAACTCTAAAATGACCAGTTAAATCAAATCTGAATGGCAAATCTGTTTTTCAAGATCAACTTGAACCAAGTGATACGGTCAAGAATATCATTAAAAATGTCAAGGACACTGGAAACCCAGAAATATAAATCAAGAACTGGGAGTTTTCATCTGGCAAAAGAGGAAGAACAGGATTATGCCAGCCACCCTGGTGTATGAGCAGGGAAGCCATAGGAGATGAAGATGAGAATTTCTCTGTGGCTCTGACATAGGAGCAAAGCATTGCCAGATCATTTAAACAACAAGCATGGACTGCAAAACTACTTGGAAGAAATGTGGCAGGCAGAATTCAAGCACTGGGGGAGGAGTCTCACTAAATCGCTTTTTAGTCTCTATAAAACTGCAAATGGTTCAGGTGAGTGATGAGGAAAATCAGGAACTTGGGATCCAACAGAAAACTCAAAGAAGGAGATAAAAATGTGTGACTGTAAAACGCAAATGATTGTTAAGCACTTTATGCTTAACAGTCAGTTGGTAAGCATTAGGCCTTCTCTCACCTTATTAAAAACTATAACTTCATTTAACTTATCTTTCTCTTATTTCTTATTTCTCAGAGTCAGAAAATCCTCCTTAATTACCCAATTTTTCTTTCCGTGTTATTTCATATATGGGACACAAGGGGCCCAGAAGCATGCCAACTAGGAAGAAGGAAACCCACAAAAGTGTTGTTCCTACAACCAATCAACCAATGACATCAATGTCCTGTTGATTTAGAAACAAAACCTAAAATGTTACTGCTTTAATATCCTTGATTAGGTTAAACCTATTTGAAAAGAACTAAAAAAAATCATCAAACAAAATTACTAATTTGGTTTTGGAGATACAAATGGAGGACAGGAAAACACGATAGTGCTGAAGTTTGAAAACTTCAGGTAAAATGTTGAAGAATAAGGTATTTTAGGTATTGTGAGGACATGTAATTTAAGTTGTTATTAGAGTTGATAAAATAGGTCATAATGTCCTTGATCCTAACAGACAAAATACAATTTCAAAACAAAGACATCAGAATCACACAGAGAATTAAGGCAAATCAGTTTCCCACTGGGAAAATTAATGAATGGTGGGAGTTAATATAAAAGTCACTTTACCAGCAAAAATTGTCCTAGGTTTCAATTTAACTTGATCTTCAAATAATTAGGCAACTAAAAAGAAGGTAGATAAAACAAGGACGACATCAACATTAAACGTGCTGTGATCATCAATATTTAATAATTTATTTTAGACATAAAGAAGGTAATCAAATATTTACTAAAATTTACACTCAGCATGTTATTCAGTCTACCTGAATACATTTTTAAAGGTAGGTTTCAAGTACAGGAATCTTTTGTTCTCTCCAGAAAATATATGCTGAGTTCCTAACACTTTGATTTTCCCAAAGCACCATTATTTAGTTTGATAAATGCTGAGCAAAAATATATGTATATAATAATCAAAATGTAGCCCCAAGCCTTTGTTATTTAACTTTGTTCAGAAAGGCATAATTCAAAATTTTCTAAGTAATGCTGTTTCTTGGAGAAATAGGATAAACCTAATTTCATTTACAGGCTAACTAAAGACTTGAGGTCCATTTATCATTTTTAAAATGCTAGCCAGCAGATAAGATTAGTTTCTGTCACTCACAGCACTGTCAAGATGACTCAATATGATTGCAAAGTCGATTTTTATGGCCATATTTGAACAAATAATAAATGTTCCCATGAAGGCTTCAGTTTGAGGATTCCAAATAATTTGACAGACATAGAGGATAAGCGACAGGCACATTTCTCGCAGTAGGTTCATTTTATAATCTCATACCACTTCTTTCAAAGACCTTCCAGAAGAAACCACTAAAATCATGAAAGCCAAGATAAAGCAATATAAATATAAAGCCTAAAGGAACTGGGATTATTGTGGCTGAAGAATGATAGCATAAGGTTATCCAAGTAATAGCTACTAAATATATACATGAAACATAGTATATGAGGACAAGAGAAACCATCCAACAGAGCAGGTGGAGCAGGAAAGAAAGTAACAACTCAGGAAAAATAAAGACAGGATTTGTTCCTAGATTAACCACTGAAAGTAGAAAAGTACTCATCTGAAACTCAAATTAGAGAACATCGACCAACAACAGCATGGGTAGAACTCACAAAATTAATAACATTCTTTGGATGCTGGAGGTAATCTGATACTTCAAAGGAGAAAAAATTAAATTATTTTTTATTTTGGCAAAAAAAATCACATGACATAAAATTTAACATTTTTTTCTTAAATATTTGAATTCCAAATTCTTTAACAAATTAGAACAATGGGGCTTGGGGAATCAGTGAGCATCTGTGCCCACCCCTTTTTAGAGGTTCACTCCTTTCTTATCTGACCTTTGCCTCTCTTTCTTCCCTGCCACTCATGTGAAAAAAATTAGATTAAATAGAAACATCACACACACAGACACACACAGGCACATACACACAAACTTGCCTGAAGGAAAACTTTTAGGCTATAGAGATTATGTCTGCACAATTTACATGCAAAGTAAACTTGGGAAAATCCCGGGTCTCTTTCTTAAATCAAAAATAAAATGCATTTAACCCTTTACCACAAGAAAACTACAAAGCCAACCAAGAGTTCAAGGACATATCTAGGGCTGACAGCACACCTCAGTGGTTAAAGTGCTTGCCTACCATGCACAAGGTCCTAGGTTTGATTCCCTAAAAACATATCAAAATCAGCTGGTTGTGGTGGTGCACATTTGTAATCCTAGTACTTGGGAGGCAGAGGCAGGCGACTGCCATAAGGTCAAGGTCACTATGGGTTACACACTGAATCCAGGAGTAGCCTGGACTTCAAAGCAAGACCCTGCATCAGAAAAAAAAAAAAAAAAAAGAAAAAGAACAAATCAAAAAAGTTCCTACTGTTACGTCATCATATTTGTGACCTAAATGAAAAGAAGCAAAACATGTCAAAAGCTTTGGTCACCTTACAATGACAATTAGCATACTGTTGAGTCTAAAAACATTTGAAATCATTAATATTTATAACATCTAAGTTGAATTCTGAACCCCTCAAGGATTTTGAAAAAAATTTAAATTTTTCTGATTGCATACAAGAAAAATAAAGCAGGTACTGACAATCAAATACAAAACTTAATGTCATTCATCAAATCACTTTCAACCATTTTAGATCAATTTGTCAACATATTTAAATGGGCATTCTCCAAATGATGTATTATTTGAAATAATATTTAGAATAATTTTTAAACTACATTTATACTGTGTACTAAAAACCAATACTGCTAATGATCGTTCTGGAAATGTGAGTCTACCATACAGCAAAGGTATATGGCAACCCACAAAAGGGTCTTTAACATCCGGCCTCCCTCACATAACATGAAGGTAATACATTTGGCAACAGTTTATTACGTCCCCCGCATCACTATTTCCAAAGGACTATGTCTTAAAGTTTTCAAAGGCATCAGGGAGACTCCACGCAGCACTGCCACCAAATTACTAAGTAATAGGGAAAATCAAATATAAAAAAAAGTAAGCTGTAAGCCATTTATACACAGGTTCTAAGAGATGGACAGCTGGTCTAGGTAACGCAGAAATTTGCAAATGGGTGAAAAACCAGCAAGAAAAATTTCCAATAGAAAAAAATAAGTAACGTGTATGATTAACTTAACTAAACTTAAGTACACTCAATTTCAAATGTAAATGACTTCAAAATTATTCTGTCACAAAAAACTATTTCTTGTAGAGATAAATATTCAGAACATGGACCATAATTTTCCTTATGGCTACCTATGTGAATGTGTAGCCTTTCAAGTCTCCCTACAATTAAAAATAAAATTGTTAAGTGTCAGAAAGAGGAAATTTGTAAGAAATGCTTTCATTCGTTGTGTAAAAATACCTCATAACCAAACAATATCAAATTTCAAGACAAAATATACATATTTTTTAATTTTATGACAAGGACACAAAGAACAAGTATACCTGGATAACAAACTCTTCGCTACTTTCCTGGAAGTTATAGCATTGCAAATTACACTGGCAAAGTTCAATAGGTCAGCTGATTGTTTTTTGATAGGAAAACTGACTAACTGCAGACAGGAATCTTTCAGAATAAGAGACTTTGAACAAAGATTTTAAATAAAGAATGGAAATTTAGTAGAGAAACACACCCAGGCACATATTCAAAAAAGTATGCATTGGTCAATGAAAGCCAGTATTTGGAAATTATGTTGCAAATTTGAAAGTGAATAAAAAGACAACTTAGCAATTTTTCAATTGGTTATAAAACCAAAAACATGCACAGGGAATTCATTAATGTTTTTTAATAGCTCTCTGAGGTGATAAGAACTATGAGAGGGTAATCAGTTGTAGTTATGTTGGTTTTTAATGTTTCTCTTTCCTGGGTACCTAGTACCATATGATTCCTAAGAAATTTCTATTAAGGGTTTGTCCAAAAACGGTACAAAAATATTTTACAGTCTGAAGGGGAAAAAAAAAGGAAAAGCAAAAGTAACATCCACATGGTGTGTGGTTTACCTCAGATTATATAATGACAAAAAGTGGACACCAAAAGTAAAATTGCAGCTCCTGTAAGCAATGGTAGTAGTGAGGCAGGTGCTACATAAATGATAAGAAACAATGGCAACAGAAATAACAAAAAAAAAAAAATGCATTACGTGTCTTTCATATATTCTTTCTTAAGTGATCAAAACCATCAACAGGAAATGGTTAACTGCCACTCCCTGGTTTTAAAATGGGAGGGGGGGTAAGAATGGGTTGGAGAGGAGTGTATATGTAGAATCTTACATAATCGTCAAAGGATTCCAGAGCAGGAAGGGATTCCATGAGATTAGCTACAGTGAATCCAGTACTTCCATACTATCAATAGAACAACTCCAAACTCCTCAGAATCTTCAAGAAGGCAGTCCACAACTTTTTTTTGAGATAAAGCTACCTCTATAGCCCAGGCTGGACTTAAACTCAGTGTGGTACTCCTGCCTTGGCCTCCAAAATGCTGGGATTACAAGTGTGTACCACAACATCCAACTAATTTTTTCATGATACTGGGGAATCGAGCCCAGGGTATTGTGCATGCAAAGCAAGCAGTTTAACTACTGAGTTATGACCCCAGACCAACCACTCTATAAATTATTTCAGAAAAATAATATGGGAAATGTACAGAGACTCAAAAACTCCAGAGTAGTGAATTTTTTTTAAAGACCTCCCACCCCACCCCCTCCAAAAAGAAAAGGCATGATGGCATTTTAGGATTATTTTCTTTCTAATGCTTGAGAACTGCTGTATTATAACAAAAATCTAAATTATTAAATCATCCAATTTACACTAACCGTATGGTTAGCTTTTGGAGAGATCTGTGTCTGGGACAAATAGCGCTTACTATACCTGATCAACAACTACTAAAACAGCCTGCTTCACTTAAATCAGGAAAGGTCAGCATATTCCTGAGATCTGGAACCCTGTTATGTAATCGTTGTCAACCAAGTTGATTCCTGAGTTCATAATCGGAGGATACTTTAAAGTTCAGCCATTGGCAGTTTTGCAAAGTGAAAAACTGCAGCCCAGGAGGTAAAGTTAAAGCCCAAATCAGATACAGGAGAGATGGTTATTTATGTCAGCCGCAACATAAGACAACAAAAAACTCTTACCTACTAAAAGCACCCAGTGCGGAAGTAGGAAAAAATGAAGAATGGCACCATCCTCGTTACCATGCAGAGCAGGACTCACTGGAATCGCCCTCTGCCCCACTCTAGGTCAGCATAAGGGGTGGGCGGCGTGCGTGTGTGCGTGTGTGCGTGCGCGCGCAAATTTCTTTTTTCTACAGACATAATGGAGTACAGTATAGTCTTAAGCATATCCTAAGTATAAGGTGCCTGGGTGAAAGATAAGGACAAATAATTACAAATATTTCCAGAAAGAAGGTGGCATATCAGCATCAGCTTATATTAAAAACTAACAGGTTATAATGGATAAAAAAGAATACAAGAAAAAAACCACATGCAGCAACTTCAAGGAGACAAGAATGACCCTTTCTCAATCATATATTGTGTCCCTGAAGAGATTTTAAGTTCCTTGAGAGCAAGAACAAAGTTTTTTTAATACTATAAATTCAATCATAGAAAAAAAGAAAGAATTTAAAGGTAAAGGATTTTTAAGGACAAAAGAAGATATTTTTAAGCTGTAAGTAAGAGAAACACTCAAAAAATGAAAATACAACAACACAGCACCAACTAAACAATATAGAGGAAATGGGAACTCCCCCCTGAAAGACAACCTAACCACACTGAAGAAGCACCTATGGCGAATCTCAAGAATTCATAGTCTGTGTAAGTAAAAGAATGTTCCTACTTTCTAGCTCTTACACCACTGTGGAAAAGGAACTGAGTTTGAATTCGGAATATCTGGGGTTTGAGTACTGAGTCTGCTGCGTACTAATTATATGATCTGGGACAAGTTACCCAACCTCTGAACCCATCTGCTGTATTTCCTAAAATGAAAATATGCTAATGGCATCACATATCTGTCAATCACAATAAAGTAATGAAAAAGAGCAGGCAAAATGCTGATTGTTGCTACTGAAGAAGGAAAGATATATGTATAAAATGCACCAAAATATGAGCTGGTATGACTGATATGTAAAACTTTTTATAAGTGTCTCTTAATAAAGTTCAGTTAGATATTCTTTCACTTCAACAGTAAATTATTTGAAATACAGTTCACGTTTCTACAAATGCTTGGCTACAAGTAAACTGGAGAGTGCTATACTATGATGCTTCTAGTTAAAAACAATATTAAAATCTACACTTTGAACTACTTTCACAGGAATGTGGAGAAAAAAACAATGAGGCATTCTGCTAGATATGCATGCTAAGCCTACAGTCAACAGCAGCTGTAGATGAGTCACAAACGAACAAACATCATAAGTAGAAAAGATATTTATCTGTTGGCAAAAAAAGGCCAAAATACAAGTGAAACTAGTATATTATTTCCATAAACAGTGTAGACTTATAAAGTGCAGGGCAAGAAAAAACAGTAGCTATATCAAGAGTATAAAAGAAAAGTATTTGATTTCCTTTTAGGTAAGAACACAGAGTATTTTACGTGAACCAATGATGCAAATACTGAAGTGTCCTCAAATATCTATTCTGTCTATCCAGGAATGGAGATAATGAAATTGACTACATTTCTGAGTCTTCACTGCATGTACGTATGGCGACGCAGTCTGTGTTCTTTAAAATGTCATGAATCCAAGCGATGATACAAGCACCCGACTGCCAGATTTTTAAATGAGAAATAAAAATCTACCTTATTCACACCACTATTACATCGCCTCTCGGTTATTTGCAACCAAATCTATTCCGAAGGCCCCAGGATGAAGATATCTGGCAGAAGCCCTGTCTATTTGGTTAAGAAGAGCTTTAAACAAAGTGATAGGGAGAAAGGGGACCAAAGAGAAGAGGCGACATAAGAGCCAAGTATCTCTGGAAAAGTAGTAAAATGATTATTGTTACTGGTAATATGCTCTGAAGAAACAACACTAACGACTGCAGTTATTTAACACTAATGCCTGAGCATGCATGGTCAAAGCAAACTTCTAAGTGGACAAGCAAGAATCACTTTAAGTTTAGGGTTGTGAATGACAGAAAGAGAGACAGAGAAAGGGGGATGGAGGAACACATCTAAGGAGAAACTTAAGCAATAGTGCCACATATAAAGAAAAATTATAATTCATTAAACATACACTCTAAGGGACTACAGTAGACATTTCTATTAGGCTGTCCCATTTAACACTCACAAAAATGCATGTCATCCTACTTTAATGCGCAAAATACTGTTGCTAGATATAGTTTTTTAAGTACCAAAAAAGCTAGTAAGTGGAAGAGCAAGAATCTAAATTCAGCTCTTACCTCAAAAGCTCAAATTTTTTCCATTACTGGATACTGTGGCCTCAAAATTCTACTTTTGGGCAAAACTACTAGAGTTAAAAATAGAAGCAAAGTGAAAAACAAAAAAACACATTGGCATGAAAGGCAAAAGAAATAAACAGGTTATTAATCTGAGCCATTAGAAAGAAAGAAATGATGTGATAGTAACAGAAATCTTTGGAACAAAATCAGTGTTTAAAAGAGTTCATAAGAAAAACAAAATGTACACCTGAAATATTCAGAGAGAAGGAAAACAACAAGCTTTCTGAAGAATGCTAGAACCGGATTTCAGAGCTAGCTCTATAAAAGAAAAGAAAAACCTACACAATAAAAAGAATGTTTAATCATATAAAATAATTGATTTCTTAATGCACTAAGTTACTTTCCATATGACAGTACCAGTTTCCTGAGCACCACACAGTACTTGATCTGAATACAAATTCTACAATTCTCTCAGAAAATGCTGGTGTACACTTTGGTGTCATGCTTGTTTCCGCATCTCCATCCCAGTGCTCACCTGGAGTGAAGCTAGGATCCACATGGCTGTGGTCTTCAGATAATGACCGCAAACATCCAGGAAAAAGGAATTTTTAAAATAAAAGTATTGTGCTAAGTATTATATAGCTTGCTAACAGCATGAACAAGACAACTGCTATATGGCTGAAAGACAAAATCACTGCACCTAAAGCCAGAAACATTTATGTTTAGGTCCACTATTACTTACAGGTAGTATGATTTATTTTTGATATATCCCTTGCCTATTCAGCAATTTATCAGTAAAATAAAAATAGTAATATTTACCTCTCACAGTGAAGTACTACAAAAATAGCAGGTCAAACATCAAGTGCCACAAAGATATTATAAGTTTGACAGTGGGTACACAATACCATTAAGTGTGGTACACAAAAAAGATTGTTTTCAAAAAATAAAATACAGTTGCCTGATGTGGTCAATCAGTGACAGTACATACTACATGCACCATCTCATCCTCACATAATGACTCTTAATGCTGTTTTAATATTTTGCATCACAAACATAAGAATCTAGAACTGTTGCTATATCTGTATAAGAGCCACTAAGAAGTAAAAACCACACTTTTTGGAATATAAGCCTTAAAGGTAAAATCATTGTATTTATTCCATACTTTTTCAGCCCATGTCCCCAAAGAGTTTATTAATCAAACAGTTTTTCGGGTGGATCAAAGTGACTCAATGAGACCGAAGACAAATATGCTATTTATTTTTGCTAAATGAAAATAACAGGAGAAGCCACCTTCAAAATCCATTTATCGCATTCCTTTGTTTGAATCAGGCTGATTGCCTTTGAACATTGATGTAACATTGCTCCTGTGTGCATATGTGTATGTGACTGTGTATACATGTTAATGTAATTCAATACTCCCAGGTTAAACTACAGAGAAAACATTTCTCAGTCCTTGATTAAGGCCTGCATTAAACCATCAGACCCCATCACAAACCGTGCTGATGAGTAGTTATTTGGACACACACAGAGCTGTGATTTCCATCCACTTTACTAATCAGCAAGTTCAGATTTGCTACTAATGTGACATTGATGAACAGGAATGATGCTAATGTGACATTGATGAACAGGAATGACAGCTCAGGGTTGATTAAAATTAGCTAAGGTTCAACCTAGGATAAAATGGAAGGGCTTTGAAAATAACTACAGCCAAACATGCATTTCTGAAATAGAAAGGAAACACCAAAAACATATGTTTGCTGATTAGACATAAATTGGAACAAATACAAATTTCAATGTGACATCGTTTAAAATGTATGCAATCATTAATCAAACCCTGCACTAAATAGAAAATGACAATAAAACACGAATACACACAACTAAAGTGCTGAGTGAGACAAAATGTCAAAAGGTAGAAGCTAAAGTTGACTATGAAAATACTGGGCATGCTTGAAATAGACCATGTACTTAGCAGAGAAGAAATAAAGTTCACTGATCCAAGTGGAGTAATTTAAGAAAGTTACTCTCAAAGTCTGCGTGAGCTTCCCTTATTCTCTCATCGGCTAACGTTTAGATATTTTAGCTGCAGCTTTCGGGGAAACAATCTACCCTTCTCCATCTTCTCTTTCCTCCCCTCTTGCACTAATGCTATAGAGGCAGATCACCAGATCAGCACCTGCGGGGAAACCAAGCAGACACTAATCTGGGTCCAGAGAAGTCAAAGTATACTCTCATCAAAAGAGCAACATATTTCTATTTTCCAATTTTATCTACATAATTCATCCACCAAGATTTCTGGCAGCATAAGCAAGAAAAAAGCAACAAAGATAAAACAGAAATTTTACACAGCAATAAAATATCAGCAACAATAAAAACCAGAATCTACACAGCGATAACATATCCAACAGTAGTACTATCAAAGCTTTTGTAGAGACAGAATGGGAAAAACTATAGCAAGAAACTGGCCATAAATAAACCACACTGTACCATTTGTTCCTAGAGCTAGTACAGTAGAATACCATATCAATGTTCTCTTTTTCAAAAATAGTCCATTCAAAAATTCTACCACTGTTAAGCTCTAAATAAAGTGACCAGATTCTCACTGTCGATAAGTCAAATTTATTCTTAAAGGCGTATTTTTTTTTTCAAAACATCCACCTGCACCAATGTGCCACTCAAAAAGAGTTGGTATCTACAAGGTACAATGTCCTGGGAAGGATTGTGACTCTAGGACCCAAAGTCAAGAATAATTTTGGCTCAAACATTCACTTATGTTCTATGAAGAATAAATGAGAAAAGTATATGTAATGCTTTAAAAATTTTGGGATAATATGAAATTTTAATTCAGGTTTTTTATGTTGATAGTGATATTGAATGAAATATTCTCTCAGCAAACAGAAACAGATAACTGGTCTTCGAAGAACTCAAAAAATCTATAGATAAACTGTACATATTTTACAAGCATTTCTGAAAAGAACTGACAAAGGAGATAAAAGAAGATACACTGCTCAGAACTTCTATAATCAGACACTGAAAGGCAATCAACACAGGCAAGTCTTCCATTACTATACTCCCAGGGGCAATCCTTGACAGGGCTGTTTCCGGGTCATGCTCCATTCAAGTAATTTTCACCCTGAAATCTCAGAGGAAAGACTATTTTGAGAGAGAATCTCCAGTTTTAAACTCTATCATCAGTAACCTATTCCCTTTTTAGTAAACATTCATTTCTTACGCATAATATAATTGTCTAAATTATCCATGAGTGCAATACCTCCTCAAAAGTAAATTTTCCGAAATTATCAGAATTATCTTATTGCTGCTAAGTAAGTCAATTACAGATCCCTACAGACAAATACACACTGCAGTAAAGAACTCTTTCTACTTTTTCCCCTTCTGTTAAAGTTCAAAATCAAATGTAGTTTCCAAATCTAAGAGTAGATGAGGCCCATTTTTGAGCTGGCCACTCTCAAGGTCCCACTCACTTCTGGAGAAAACTGTATTAACCAGCTGGCTTTCTACCAAGACAATGTTTCCATTTCATAGCTTCGCACTTTGACTTCTATCATTAAGTTGCTATTATGCCACCACATATAAAAAACATTCAGCACTCAGGAAAACAAATTATCAACAAAAGTAAGCACCACCTCAAGGTCAACGCAATCACTCTGCTCCTCTCTAACCACAGCAGGAGAAGGCCCAATTGTCATTTCCTAAGACAGTTTCACTGAAATAAATTATCCCAAATCATGTCTTTCTCAGCCCATTTTCCCCTTTGTTTTTCTAAACTACTGATTTATGATGGATCAATGGCTAATTGGTGAATGATAGTGAAATTCAGACTGAAGAGGAAAGCTGAGGTTTATAACACTTTTAGTACAAACTTGCTCTTTTAAGAGCAAGAACTGGTTACTTATCAGTATAGTAGGCCACTATTCTCTCTAAAACTAATTCTTAAAAACAGTTTAATAAAAAAATTAATTTTTAAAAAAAGCTTTTAGATGAATCAGGTTCATTGTAAAGAAACAGAACAACGGAATTCTACTAATTTTGGACCCCAACTATAGTAGGCCTGCTCCCAACTCCTACCCAGGTCTAAAAGAAATGGTAGCACCACAGATCCTGACAACAGCCAAATCTTTCTTGGTTTCATTATAATGTTTTTTTGACTCCTCTTCAGTTTTCACCTCCTTGTCAGGATTTTAAAATATCCTATAAATCCATTAATGAATCTGCAGTTAAGGAAACTTAATTGTATCCTTTTCCTACCATTCAGCTTTGCTAGAAAAATATGTACACTAAGTATCTGGACATGATTACACACTAAACGGAGTTCATCACTCCATCCATATGTTCAATGATTTTGGTCTCCACTGAGTACTGCTTCATGAATCTTGCCATACTATTGGAAATGTCAGATGCCTCAGAGACACTGTAACTAGACAAAAAGATGATGAGTGTAAGCTCCTCCACTACCCTGAAGGTTACTAAGTAAACATGCTGAGCGTATGAAATCACACCTTCCTTTCTCACAGATGCTTTGGCATGCAAAGCATGTGAGAATCCTTCATCTCCCTTTCTCTTAGGCAAAGCTTGTATGGGCAAATGTCTAGCCTCCCTCAGCCACTGCCTGACATTTCCTTTCTCATTCTCATGAATTCCAGTTTTTTTTTTATTTGTATCAGAAGAGTGACTTAGACGTCCTATTACTTTCTTGTATTTATAATGAGTTTTCCATGACATTTATATGTACTTCAATTTTTCTTTAGGAGATAAACATCTGAGAATGGATAAATGTGTATCTGTTTTCTTAGCAATGTTTCCATTTTGCTAACTGAAAAAGAACACATCCAGGTAATCAAATAATTTATCTTTTACTAGGCGTCTATGTCACATCACCCGAGTTCATGGCAGGGCAGCACAGTCACGTGAGCATGCGCACTGTAATCAGATGGCAGCTCCAGCCCCAGGTAGAAATCTACAACTGTGTGACCCTGGGTATATTACTTAACTGCTCTGGACTTCATTTTCCTCATCTATTATGACAGCTCCTACAGGATTAAGTGAAATAATGGACGTATAAGGATAGCACATTGTCCATTTTCAATACATGCAGGTTACTATTCCTGATTAACTCTGTCAATTTCATTTGCAAAGACAGAATAAGTCTCTAAAGAAATGATCTAGCTATGATTCTGACTCTCTAGTAAAAGTGATGCTTTAACATGATTTCTCCTGTTCTCTTTCTTTTTGGTCTAAACTAGTAATCATGCCATACACACAAATTATGATACCATGTGATAATGACCATGGACACCCAAATTTATGCAACTTATCAAAAAGTTGCATAAACAATAGGGGACCTGACTGAGCAGAGAAGACGCGGGTCTGGTTGCCTCTTCCACGCTCACAAACCGGACTGCCGCATCGTTTCGATGATTAGAGACTTACCTACAAACTGAGATGGTGACGATACCACTCATGCTCCTAGATTTATTGGCAACAATCAAATGAAAATGCATAAAGGACCTGATATATATAAGAACTCAAACAAAAGCTCTGTCCTTAATCAGCACAAGGAACTTAAACTATAATTCTCTCCAGTAAAGGTGATTTTCACCCACAAGGGAGCAGGGATGTCTGAATAACAGGGATTTATTGTGAAAATCTGCTCTTAATATTTTCCTAGTTACATAAAAAAACGATATGCACTAATTATGCTGGGGGTTTATTTTAGAAAATAAAAGGCAAAACATACACCATAAACACAATAAAAAGCCAAAGGAGAAGAGGATGAAAAAGGAACAGCTGGTTTAAACTGTGCCTATCATTCATAGAGGCAATGGGGCCAATAGAGTTTTTCAATAAAAGCAAGAGAACACTAGGTGGTAGAGAAATGGATATTTCAGATCTGGGGAAGCAAAATATTCACTACGCTAGTGGATGCCAGGGGAGGCTTGGATGACATCCCCTGTCTTAATGAGCTATACTCCATCCCCAGCTGTTTAGAACAATGACAGAGTTCACTGCGGCAGAGAATCTATGTACAAAAACTCCTTGGTCTCCAGAGCCAGAGGTACAGGGCAAATGCTAAATCATACATCTGTTGATGTTTGGATGTATAAATGAATAGGAATTTAATGGGAGAAAAAGAAAAAAAACCTTGTGCATCAGGGATGTTTCTCCTCTAATAACTGTCAAACTTGCACGTATTTTTCATCTCTTTTCCTTTTGTTCTGATAAATATGTTCAATATGGGTATTTTTTTAGTTAACTTGATTTTTTAGAAAATGTTTAGGGTCACAGATAATGAAGCCAACAGTACAGAGAGTGTGCACATATGTATATGTATATATATATACACACACACACATATATATGTATATATATATATACACACACACATATATACATATACATACATATATATATTCTAACTCTTAATACTTTCATGTGCCTTCGCTGACTTAAAATATTAAATAGTTACCTAGTATTTGAATGAATCAACAGTTTCTTCCAATTGATTTTAAATTTCTTAGTTCTGAAAATAACTGGCTTATTTCAAATTACTAATACTAGATCATAAATAAATTCCAGTCTGACATCAACTTGAGTAGAGAAGGAATCTCAACATGTATAAATATTCATCTACTAATATTTAGAGAAGGCACTCTTTCAGAAATAGAAAACAAATAACAGTCTCACTTGAGAAAGAAAAAAAAAACATTATTAAGTAAGCAGAAATACCTTTTAGAAAGTGCTTCTTAATCAACTATCGATAAGCAGAATTTAAGACACATGATTTAAGATAAGGAGAAAGGCCTTTGTTTTACTAACCTCTACTGAATTTACCATTTCTTTTAATTATGATTATAAACAACAGGTGTAATTTCATTCACATATGTCTAACTTTGTCAACTACAGACATCAACATATCACAAACTACAGGTGTTGCAGCTATCCTGAAAACTGCACTCATGATCAAAGCTACTTTGAAATTATGATATCATTAGACTTATCACTAGATGGCATTATTTAGTATAACTGCATCTCCATATAGATAGCTCCTTTTAAAAGCCCACGTTCTTTTATGCAACTAACATCATTATCAGAGAAATCAACAAGGTTTCCCAAAAAAACTAGGTTAATATTTATGGGGCGGGGGGAATAGAATAGAAAGAAATAATAAAGTAGACCTAAATCTAAACAATCCAACATAAAACCCACTGTGGAAAACAATTTTCTAAGAAACACATATGTATATTGTTCTGAAACAAGAAAGGAAGCAACACAAGGTTATTATTCTCACTTGGAAACTTCCATGGAAAGCTAAAAAAAGGTTGAGATGGCCTATTTGAACTCAATGGGAGTTATTTCCAGCAATCAGTTTGACCTGAGAAATACTGACCCCAGAGGAGTGGTTGCCTTGAGAAAGAAAAAAGCAGCATATTGATAATTCAGCAAACGTATTTTGAGGAGATACATCCTCCTCAACCCAAAATCTACCTCATGCACTACTAAAGGAACACCATGAGACAGTCCATAAACCACAGCCTTTTCAGGACAAAATAGGAAAAGCAAATTAACTCATGGTAGTCAATTGAAGGTAGCTAATTTCACACTTACATGATGCCATAAGTCAAAAGGTCTTTGTATTGAAAGGATTTCAAATGACCTGCCAACAGACTAACACTGTGAAAGAGTGACAGGATGTGAAAACAATCACAAATCAATAGGTTTCTAATCACCAGATATTTCTGCATAGCTCTACTTCTTACATGAGAAATATTATTTAAATAGTGGTTTGTAAGTTAGATACTTTCAAAGTGCTAATAAAAAAGCTCATCACTCAAAGAATCTCACAGTAAAATCTAAAAAGTTGTATCTACTTTAATTTTCAGATTGAACCATGGATTATGTCTCTGTCTCAAAGGTTTCAGAAACTATGGCTGTAAACTACTATCTCATTGGTACAGGAATCTCTTCAAACTAATTACGCAAAGCTATTATTAATATATTTAAATCCTTACTGACTTTAAAAAGTAGAGTCTCTCCAACACAGCAACAAGTTAATCTTCTGCCATTTATTTTTATGAGCTTCAAAACAGTATATTTTTCTTTCTGTACCAATATTTTCTTGTAAAATACCCTAGAAGTAGCAGTCTTAAGTTATCATTACATATGACATTGTGGCAAATTATACCTATTAGCTAAAAGTTTAAGTGAAGAAAATAATTATTATTGCTACATTGCAGCTTTAGGTATATCTCTTGGTGGCATCAGGCAAGAACAAACATAGGCATTGACTAATTTAAACACCAGAGGTCAATTTAGCTTCTTTCAAAAATTAAGTATTGCCAAAGCCTTTCAAATGGGCTAACATATGAAAAGAGTTAAAAACAAACCAGTTGGCCGCGGTTTCTACATAACCAGATCTGAGATACTTGGGCAGACAGACCTCCATAGCACTTAAGTTTAACCATAAAATAAAACCATTTAAAGGCATGTGTATGCAAACATCTTACAATAGGATATTGTTGAAATAGACTTTTGTGCATTTAAAATGCAATACAGCTGGAAAAAAAATCTTTTCACCCTTTCTCTCTTGGAACAAAGAATTTTAGGTTTCCCACACTCCTCTGTGCTATATGCCATCCCAGTCTTTTTAAAAGTCTGCACACACAATTATGATTCAGTTGAAAACAAAGACAGTAGCAGTATAATTGTGCCCAATGAGCCCAAAATATTAAACTTTTATTTTCAAGTACGGCTTTCATCACTCTCTCTTCCCATGCAGTATATATGATAATACACTATTTGTTATTCAGAGGAGGAAGAGTCCCATACAAAATAAATGACTTCAATTGCCTTATAAATAAAACAAGGATAAATGTCTTGGTAAAATAAATTAAAGGAGCACTTGTGTTTGATCGCGCCATCATATCACTGTCTTTATCTACAAGCAGAAGAAGCTGTTGTGGTGTACTTCCTGAAATTCATTATGTGTATAGTCCACAACGAAGAAAACTCACTACCAAGCTGTGACTGAAACTCAAACAAATAACAAGTATTATGCAGCGTGTCGGAGAGACTCAAGACACATTAAACACACAGAACTCAACAAAGAGTAAAGGCCCACACCTGCAGTTTCTATTGGAAGATATTTTAGTAACTTAATTTTAAAAATTAAAGTAGGGCTGGAAGAATAGCTCAGCTGTCAAAGCACTTGCCTAGCAGGCTCAAAGACCTAAGTTCAATTCCCAGCACCATATAAGCTAGGTGTGGTGGTGTACATCTATACTCCCAGCACTCAGGAGGCTGAGACAGGAGGACTGCTGCAAGTTCAAGGCCAGTATTGTGTACACAGTAAGTTCAGGACCATCCTGGACTAAAGAGTGAGACCCTGTATCAAAAAATTGTAATAATAATAATCAAAGTATATGACATTATTGGTTGGCATTAAATTTCACATCCATTTATAAAACGAAAATTGTGAAAAAAGACAAATACTAATACTGATGAGATACCTTCACTGACTTTGATGTTGTCAATATGCACCATAAGATAAGCAAGTTATATTCAATTTTAAGGAAAAGTGAATCCCCTTCATTATTGGCATATTATTAAACTAACAGACACATATAAAACAGAATGGAAATAAATCACAATAAGTATAGCACATTTAGCTGTGAGTATATGACTCTGTATTCACTTTCCTTCCACTCACCACTGCTGTGATGCACTAGGGAAGGATAGACTACATTAACTACAAAAATAAATGTATTAGAAAACACTTTAGATTTTATAATGTAAAAGCCTCATATAAGACCACTTTTATTGTTTATAATGAAGTATTTTAAGTAAATAAGACAATTTTTGGCAAAAAAATAGACAAATGAATTTTTCTCATGTAATACACAGAACATATTTATAAACATAAAATCTTAAAGACCACATGAGCAATCAGATGTAAAAAAAAAATCGAGCAATTTCTAAGGATTTCAAATTTACAACTAGTGTGTCACGTTGTAAAAAAATGGCTCTAGAGCTATACTATTAAAATATGGTCACTAAGTGTGTTCGATGCAATAAAAGTTAAAGTTTTATTCATACAAATGTCACTTTGAAAGTGTATAAACACTTTAATTTCCAGTAGCTGGCTCAGTTTACCATCTGCATCACATAGAACCCCTGCAGGGTCAGCATCCTACATCAGGCCCTTTTCTTTATTTTATACATCATCACCAATAGTAATCAAGTTGCACTGGAGGCTTATTTTCCATATACTACTGCTATCCAAAAAAGACACGTGGTTGACTTTATGGCTAAAAAGAGAGAGGCATAAATACATTTCCAAAATTCACATCCTGTCACTCTTTCACAGTGTTAGTCTGTTGAGCTTGATGAGACAAAGTAGAGAAACAGAAAAAGAAACAAAGGAAGGAACAATAGAAAGAAAAGGAAAAGGAAAAAACAGGACAGGGGAAGAACGAGAGGAAGAGATGAAACAAGACAACAGGAGTGAAGGAAGGATTTCAGAAAGGAAATAGAGATTACAAACAGTAGCAGAAATATCTCCTTGTAGTTCATATCAACTAAGTATGTGCTTATTTGCACTTAACAATGTGACTGTAGTACCACTAAATTTTTTTGGAGTATACATTTCATCTCTTTATATGCTGTATATTAAAAAAAACAACATATGCTACATCTGGACAAAAATTCAACTCAGTACTTCTCTCACCATTCTGAAATCTGATTCTTGAATTAACAAAAGATTGGCCTACATTCCAGAGTTTGGGAACAAAAAGAAACCCAATCTTTAAAAATTACACACACACACACATACACACACCCTCCCTCCCGACCCCTGGTAAGACAGATAATGAAAAGAAAAAAAAAAAAAAAACAGCAACTATAGAATAATGTGGAAAGTACCGGAATGAGATACATGCACAAGTCATTGTGCTCATACCTAGTAAGAATTTTTCTATTACATATTTCTTGCAAAATTATTTAACTTAGATTTGGAGACACATAGATGCACGCATACACACACACACACACACACACACACACACACACACACACACACTCACTTGTTCTAGTTGCCTAATTTATTGCAGGGACAGAATATCCACAACTTAAGGGGGGAAAGATAGATCAGGTCTCACACAGTCCATTCCTGGGCAACTGGCAGAGGGTGGAGAGCTGCTCAGGTATTGCAGACAGAAGCTAAGGGAAGCAGGAGCCCACTGAGGCAGGAGCAAGTCTAAGGGAAGGCCAGGGATTGTCCAGAAGAAAGTGCAATAATGTTTCTTTCTCTTCCTCTACTTAGCATAAGCTGCCAGTTGAGGTGCACAAAGGGCAAGTCCCTCTCACTTTCAGGGCCACAAGTCAATTAACACAAAACTGAAAGATCTTTCCTGGTCATTCTCAATCTCAACTTGTTGGCACAATCCCACCAAGTCAAACCCCAAGCATCCACCCCTTCCAGTCAGACCCTACCTTCCACAAGCACATGATTCCATAGGTACCCCACTACATCCAAATACAGGAGTCTTTTGGGGAACATGCCAGATCCAAACCATAGCAATACATACATTTGGGGTGGAGCAGTGCTGAAGATTTCAGAGTCCTTGCACTGAGCTGTGTATGTCTAGCCCTTCTTCATTTTTATATTTTAAGACAGAATCTCACAAAGTTAGTAAATTACCAGGCTGGACTCAAACTTTTTGTCCTTTGGTCTCAGTATCATGGAGTTCACATATCAATGTACCCAACTATATCTTACTTTTTTATATAAAAACATTAAGCTATCCTAACTGTATAACCAAATATTTCATGTATTTTTATTTTTATTGTTTACTTTTCTTTCTATGTTACTTTATTACTTCTAATTATCTGTATTAAATTTATTCAGAAAATATGAGGTGAGTTGGGTAATTTTTTTCAGTTATGGCACATGAAAATGGCTACATCCACTCTAAGCTGCATTACCACAGACAGTGAGTAGCTACAGAAATAGAGCTATCCATTCACTTCCACCACTGATGCAGAGATGTGCTTTACAATGGGACTTCATGCAACCCTTGCGTCCTAATGACAAAAACCAGAGAGCTGGACTTACCAATTTCCAGCATCTCTAGCCAATGGTTCACCATCAGGCAGCTAATCAGGCTACAGTCAGCTTTTTTCAAACAATTTCCAATAATAAAGTCTAAGGATTCTTCTTTTGCATGGCTCTTTTTCCCCTACCTGCTTATTTTTAAGTAACATTTTTGTTTTATGTATTTTATTTACATATTTGAGACTGTGTTGTTTAAATTTATGCCTTGATTTTTATGACACAAGTACTTCCCCTTACAAACTACTCTTATAAAACATTCAAATTACTACCTAATTCATTTTAAAATTTAGATGAAACAAAATATTTACTTGCCAACAATTTCTCTATTATTAAACAATTCAGTAATTGCCAATCTTTTATTTTGGAAGTGAATATATTTTCTAAGTCGCAAAAATACATTAAAAGGTTACCACTTTAACAAATTTAAATTACAGTTAGGTGATATTTCCCACTTTAAAAAAAAGTACAGCTCAATGTTAATGATCATTCAATTCTACATTGATACATTATTTGAGGCCAAAGCTAATCTGAATGGCTTTCAATGTGAAAACAAAATATAAAAACTATTTCTTGTGTTATTTTAAGTACAACTTGCCACTAATCCTAATGTGATGGATATGTGTTACATACGATGAGAGGTGAGCAGCAAGGTCAGGGCTATAACCCTGGGGTTACCTAGGAGTAAATGTTACAGCCACAAGCTCTACTGGCTGTATTCTCAACACAAACAGAAAACAGAATTTATTAAGTATATTCATATTGCATAATCTTCACCATCAGCCATTTCCAGAATTTTTTTTCATCTTCCTAAACTGAAACCATACCTATCAAAGAATAATTCCTTATCTCTCTTCCTGGCAACCACCATTCTCCTTTCTGTTTCTAGGAGTTTGCCCACTATAGGTACCTTCCGTAACTGGAATTACTTAATACTAACCCTCTTGCAACCAGCGATGTTCCTATCATGTCTCCAGGTTTAACCATGCTATAGCATGTGCCAGAACTACCTTCACTGTAACACTGAATACCTTTCCACTGAATACCTTTCCATTGCATGTGCTTACTATATTTTACCAATTTATCAGTGAGGGACACATGGTTTTCTTCTGGCTCATGGGTAATAAGAGCAATGCTGCTATGCACCTGAGTGTAAAAATAGCTGAGGCGCTGTTTTCAGTTACTTCGTACTGCAATGCCTATAATTTTAAGTCAAGCTTTATTCACATACTTTCCTTAGGAGAATGGGAAAAATAAATAGAAGAGAGGGAATAAATGATCTTAATTCTTCTAGTATAGTATAGCAGATCTTTAAAAAGAAAGATAAAGGCCAAGTTCCTTACCATCCATCCCTGCATGGACAAAATATAATTTTCATTATGAATCTGGCAGTAACTCCTATCAAGATATAGATGTACAGATCATATGATGACTGAAGAACCAAAAACAAACAAATTTTTTATTCAGACTGACAAAACTACAGTCATTGACAACCGGTCTCTGCACTTATCTATTAATAAGTTCACCATTTTGATAATAAACATAAATTATAAGTCATAGAGTTGTTAACAAATTCTTTAGAAACTGGTTGGAGCATTTTTATTACTATATTGGAATATTAAGTGTCTATACTACTGACAGAGTGACTTCCAGACAAGAACATGTAGAGATTTTATAGGCTGTCAGAAGACGGTTTACACTGAAGTTCTTGTGCACGGACATTAAACAGTAACAAAAGAGTGTTAGTCCAGAAGTTTCCCCTCTCAGTATAATAATTAAATTCCATAGCAAAATAAAATTTATATAAAAGAAATATGCTCTGAAGAATGTATTCTTTTTAAGTGAACATATTAAGAATTACAGTTTAATATTTGGCCTATCAACCTAAACATCTTTTTAATGACAAACACTAAACTAGTGAAAGTAACAAAAAGAATTTAGAAGATTCTTAGCGCATTGCATCAGAGAAAAATGTCCTTATATGCAGAAGGAATAATTTATCACAGTACATTAGCATAAAATATTCAATAAAAGCTAATCCACACCCTCCTGTGGAATCATGATTTTCTTATGATCGTGCCCAGCACACAGCACCCATAAGTCTAACCTCTCAGAATTGTGCTGCTACATAACAACCTAAAAGGTCATACCCTATTTTCCTTTATACATTTTTAATTTTCATTAGTCTCCTTTTAAGAACCTTGATGCTTTGTGTATTTTTTTCTTCATGGAGAGTCACTAAATACAGACTAGGGAGCCTTGCATGAATAATTAGGATACTGTGGGCTAGGAATCTATCTCAATGGTACAGTATGAGCTTAACATGCACAAGACCCTGGGTTTATTCCTTAGCATCATCATCATCATCATCACTCAATTTATGGTAATAATTCTGTAGTAGATCAGCATTATTGATCTAATATTTTAGTTCCATGTATTAGAGGAAATTGTATCTTGCACATATAAGGACACTTGTGTGATGCAATGCACTAAGGATATGCTAAGCTGGTTTCACTGCTGCCGCCTGTTTAGTCATTGTCATTCTCTGAAATACTCACCCTATGAGTAGGTTACCAGAAATTATATGTAGGAAGAAAAGCTACCTGTCATAACTATAACAATGTTTCTATGAGTTGTGTATCAAAACTGTATTAATCAAGTAGATTGATTATATAAAGATAAAAATAATAAAATATTATCTGAAGTCTTTGATACATGTAAAGCACCTAAAACAATATCTGGATGTAACAAATGCTCAACAAGGTTAGGTATGACACTTCATGTATAAATTAATAAGGGTGACTGGGACCCCAAGCCAGCCATAAATATGCCAGAAAATCAAACTCTAAGAAAAAACTATTTTTCTGCTCTGCCCAATTACTATCCAGCACACTGGAGAGTAGATACAGCTCACATATCCAGCAATTTCATGAATCCTGATAATAATCAATAATTGAAAGTAAACAAAAATGGCCTCTCAAGGGGTAAGACAGATGTTACAAATTTCACAAGCCTTATTACCCACCCCAGGTCTATTTATTTTCACTTTATACAGAACAATACACTCTTATATCCAATTTCTGAGTATAATGGAACAAGGACAAAATTTACCAGAAAGAAGTAAGCTAAACACAGAAAGACAAAGCCTGACAATGAGAAAAGATCCTTTTCCTAGAAACTTTTAATCATACAAATCACAACAGAGGAAGGGGTGAACATTTCATCTACTGTATCTTCAATCCTAACTACTTCCCTGAAGATGAAAATTGACAACTTTAATGAAATAAACTAAGACTTAAGAGGAGTAAATTTCTAAAATATGTGACCAATGCTTAACCATAATCTAGCATAGCAATTGAAATTTGAACCATCACATCCAAATTCCAGGCCAAGATAAAGAGGAAAGATTATAAATTAAATTGATTGTTTAAGATTATGATTCAATTGGCCAGTCCCTTTTAAGGAATTTTCTCATAACCCTTATCCAACTACCTCTGCTTGTACTTCAGTGGTCAAACCTAATTGCAAAGGACATTGACAACATCTCAGTGGACTGAGCTTCTAATGCCTGGTTCTGCATTGGTACGACCTTCTGTAAGACACTGAACATTTGTGCTTTCTTTCTGAAGAGCAGGGATGACGCCAAATCACACTCTAGAGAAGGCATGCTATATATGGTGATCAAAGTCCAGAAAGCAGAGTAATTTAAGAAAGAGAGTAGAGTTATTACTTAATTCCTAAAGATTTCAGGTTAAATAAGACAATAAAATCTTGAAATTTTAAGGAAAAAACTTCAGAGTGTTTATTAGCTGGATAGCTATTCAAACTAATGCAGAACGTTAATTATGACATTTAAATTGTTCTAAATTGAGAAACAGTTCATAAGTACAATGAGTAAATAGAATAGATAACTCAAGGCAAACCAAAATATTTAATTTGTAATCTTTCAGAAACATTTATCCATCTGTCTGAATTATGCCATAAAATACAGTACAGTCTTAGTATTATTTTTACAGGGGGTGGAGGATGGCTCAGCAGTTTTTGGGATTGCCTAGCAAGCGCTATGTCAAGCGCTATGTCAAGTGCTAAGTAACTGAGTTCAATTCCCCAGCACCACATAAGCAGGCCGTGGTGGTGCACACATGTAATCCCAGCATTCAGGAGGCAGAGGCAAGGGGATTGCTATGAATCCAAGGCCAGCCTGAGCTCCACAGTGTAGTTCAGGACCAGCCGGAGCTACAGAGTGAGACAGTGTCTCAAAAAATTTTTTAAATATCTTTGCATTTCAAAATTAGAACGTAAATGTTTAAGTTAACCATCTTTATATTCAATCACATAAAGATATATACATATAACATTAACTATATAACAATGAAAGTATTCATTTACAATCATCATTAGAATATGTTTAAATAATCTTCTTCCACATCCTTCATCCAGTTAGCACATAACAAATCAAACAAACCAGAAACACTGCTAAGAGAAGTGACGCTGTCACTTTATCACTAGGAGTTCCACATGATAATGTGGTTATAATTAATTATAAGCTTCTTAAGGCAAATCAAGATAATTAATCAATACATCTATATCAAATTATAGTTTTGAAACTTTATATTAGAAGAGAAAAAAGGCAAGTTTAGAATGACCTTGTTGTTCTCACCAAATAATAATCTCTACTTTCTATAAAATGTTTCATACATTATCATTATGACTCTCCTGATTAAAATTTTACCCATTCTTGCAAATTTAGTTATTCTGCCTATCTTTGATAGTAATATTATTAAATGTTAGTAATCATTTAAAATTGGGTTATGTATTTAGTTTATACTTGTTACATAAGGATTTCATTTGAAGTATTTTTATTGAAGTTGTCTTTATTGTTTTCTTGGACAAGAAATTTGACTCCCAGAGTCAGGAACTATTTTTGTCTCTCTCTTTCTCCCTCTCTCTCTCTCTCTTTCTCTCTTTCTCTCTCTCTCTCTGTACTGTGCACATATATAACAATAATATTTTTAAATAGTGAAATAATTTAACACAACAAAAGCTAGATGTCTTCTTCCCACTCCCACAAATCTGCAAAAGCCACTGGGTGTCCCGGACACCTTGAATGCTCCATGAGGAGCCTCCACAGGCACCTGCACAGCTGCACACTAAGGATATGTAATTCATCTGTTTATGCTCAGTAAGTTATCAATCTGGAAATACAAAATCTTTTCAAACAAATAAACAAAAACTATATATATAACATTATAAATTTGGGGCAAATATTAATTGAATGCCAAAAAGCATATAATCATCTACATGAAAAGCATGAACATTGGCACTGAGGCCAGTGGTTAGTTACAAATCTGGGAAGATCAACTCTTTAGCCTCTGATTGATGGTTTTACCTCCTCCTCTCCCTGAGATCAAAAGGCAGCCAATTTTCACTCATACAGTGAAAGGTGTTTATCAGCAAAGGCTGGAGAATTAAGCAAGACTGACATACAAAGGTGAGAATACAGTGTGGTTGCAAGAATGACACACTAGGTTTATGAATTACGTTCCTACGTCGGAGGTGCTTTAGAGAGAAACATGCAACAATGGACTCTGGGACTGCAAACATGCAAAACCACGCCTTCCTTTCATCACTGGCACACTTGGAATCTCTTTATGATTCTCTACTATGAATGAATTCTCTATTATTTATGAATCTCTATATTTTACAAAAATAGCCACCAAGAATCTAAAAACAACAAATCCCTGGCTTTTTATTTAAATAGAGAAACCAACGTTGGAAGAACACCAGAGAAGCCTGATTCACACAGGCCACTGACCACCCTCACCACCTCTAGCCCTGGGCACGGACTGGCTCCTCACAAGTGTTCCAATCAATGGCAAAGGGGCTCATTCTATCAAGAAGCAGGCGAATCCATCAACTTCTATTTTACTATGCACACTGTAGTATTATATACTATTTACAGAAGGGCAGGGCATCATCATAACAGCAAATATTAAACAAGGCACTAAAAAGATGTTTGGGTAACTGAAGATATTGACAAGGTTCATTAACTTAAGAATCTTAGAGCCTAATGAATAAAGATGAGACATATGTGAGTTTTAACTTGGCTGAATAAGCTAGGACAAAAGATATATTACTCCTCTACATCTCAATTGAAATTAGATGTCTAAATTAAGAGGAGGGGGTGAAAAATATTTTCCATAACAAATGAACTTTCATTATGTTGTTATCTCCCTGGGGAGCACCAATTTCTCTAATGACAGACTGTACATTGGGGCGGCCTGACTTATCTCAAACACTACATTTGACAAAGGTCACTTAGCTATAAATGGTAACCTGTGGCTGGACATAACTTACTGTACTATGTCCCAAACTAGTTAAAGAAACTTTAAAAAAATACTCTAAAACTAGCAAACCACTATTTAGACACTTCCCTTTTTAATAATAGTAAAAAAATAAAAATAAAAAATAAAAAACCCTGGCCTCCCACCAGCCCACATAAACACCTTAAATATTTCTTCAGGCACTGAATATCTAAAAAATATTTATGAGAGAAAGACTGAATAATGAGTAATAATGAAGAAACAAAAATATTGCTGTGTTTCTAGCACATACTCAGAGCAAACATTTACAGCAGATACTTTGCATAGCAAATCAGCCCCTAAAGACTCAGACTCAGCCTTCCAGGTTCGTGGCTTTCCACATTTTTTGTTGCTGCGGTTGCTTTTCTCCTATCACATTTGGCACTGCTGAATAGCAATCTCAAACCTAAAATCAGCAGATGTTTTTTCTTACATATAATTTTACACTCCCCCCACTCCCACTTTGCTGTCAAGTGCCTGACCCTGGTTTGATAATCTCATTTCCTGAGAATCAAAAAGCTGGAAATTTAAGCTTCCTAGAGTGTTAATTGCGGCCCTGCTCCATTGCTAATCAAAAAATTGGATGTTTTGCATGAAAATGCTTCCCTAATTAATTCTCAGTCATAAATCGCCTTGGTTTTAATAACCCCTCCTTGATTGGATAGCCTTTGAAGAGACAGTGCAGCTAATCCGCTAAAGTAGAAAAAACACACGCAGAGGAAATAATAAGTGGGCTTGCAAGGTATGAACTAGATGACTGCATTAATATTGTCAAACCAAAAAAGTAAGTCTCCTTCCCAAGCCTTTCAGGCTTCACCCCATACCCTAGAAAACAAACCAAGGAACTAGGAATCATGGACAAAGGCAACTATCACAGAGATCAGGCACCAAAAGTTAGATCTTTCCACTCTCTATCCATAAAACAGCCACTGCTATCATTTTTAAGCAGTTTCTCTTGACATTTTTTCCCTAGAAACCAAAGATCCAGCACTGTCCACTTGTCACATTGTCTATTTTAATAAGACAAGCTTTGTGCTTCCCCCTTCCCTCTGCATATGATTGACAATGTATTATCATACATATCTCTAAGAGGTGCTGAACTGAATTTTCATTATCCAAAATGTCAAGATTCGTTTTTGTCATCAGAGAACACAGCTGGTCTACACCAGCAGCCCGTTGATTAATTCAAATGAAACAAGTCACCTATACATAACTTCATTTCCCCTAGACCAGGCCTTGCATGCTGCAAGTTTTAATTTATAGCTTGTCAATTTAAGGCACCATTTGCTGACATGGTGGCACTAAAAGAAAAATGGAAAGTCTTAATTAGCAGCACTTTGCATTAGCCTTGCAATTACTAATAAAGTAACAATTGGGAAATTTTAGCTTTAGGGCAGGACTTCTTCAAAACTCACCCACAAGCCTTCAGAAGATACTAGAACTACACATATATACAATAATAAGTATTTTTAGTAAGCACTATTTTGACATATAAATACATATACTGTGGCCTTCTGGTGTTCTTATAAAATACTAACAATGTATTCTCTCTGGAGGTGAAAACAAGAAGGTAGATATAAATTATTCCAAAATTAATTACATGGAATAGGAAGTCTAGTCTAATCACTACAAGACAAAAAGGACCTCAGGATGACTTTAATTTGGATACAAAAGACCAAAAATCCATGGTTTTATAGCTTCTTACATTAGTAATATGTTGTATTAAAAATAAACAAGTTACCACAATAAAGGATCATTATACACCCAGATGACTGTCTCCAATTGAAATGACTGAATATATCAAAGTTTACGCATATTCTGCTTGTAGGAATACAAAATGATGAATCCACTTATAAAACTATTATTTTTCTTTAAAAGTTAAACATACAGAGCTAAGGGAATAGCACAGACGTTACAGCACTTGCCTAGCAAGCACGCGTCTCTGAGTTCAATTTCTCAGCACCACATAAATAGCACAAGACAGCACAGGTCTGTAATTCCAGCCCTTGGAGGCAGAGGCAGAAGGACTACCATGGGTCTGAGGCCAGTCAAGGCTACAGAATTCAGTACCAGTCTGGAAAACAGAACAAGACTCTGTCTCAAAAAAAAGAAAGATAAATATATATTGATACTAAGCATACAACATTCCCAAGGGAGTTAAAAATGCACGTTCCATACAAAGACTTTTATACAGATATTCACAGAACAACATTAGCAAAAACTGAAACACCCCAAACAGACAACAACTAGGAGAATAAACAACAATACGACATACCTATTCCATGGAGTATTACTTGTCAATAAAAGAAAGCAAACCACACACAAACAGTGCGGACGAAAGCCAACATCACTCCATGGAATGAAAAGACAGTCCTAAAGTTGTGCATTTCATTTCATTTACATAAAATTCCACAAATTCTAAGCTTATCCACTGACATTAAGCATTTCATCAACCACTGAAGACTTGGAGGAGAGGAAGAAACTGAGACCATATACGGGCAATAGAAAAGCTTTGAGGGAAATGACCTGCACCTTGATGGTGATGTTATTTTCACAAGTGCAAACATTTATCCAACTCATCAAATAATCATTTTATATGAATGTGGCTGACTATATACAAATTACCCTAATAAAATAAAAACAATGCTCAGTCATTTCAAATGCCAAGATATATGTATATTTATAATATAATATATATAATGTCTATATAATAAAATGTTATTCCAGAGCAACTTTGTTATTTACTGGTTCTGTGACTTTGGTAAAGTTACTTAAACTCTATGAGCCACGGTTTTCTTAAACATAAAAAAATGAGATAATAAGGCTTATTTGACAAAATGACTATGGAAGTGAAGTGATAATTATGTATATGCTCAAAAATGTCACCTCTATATCTTTATCCACTTGTCTTCAATAACATTAGTTTCCTTTCCTGCTTAATATAATTTAACTATGATATATGCATAAGAGTCATCAAGTGTAATCCATGTATCAAAAAAATGGTCTACTTGGAGCATAAAGACTCAAGCTTCTGTCCAGTCGAGCCACTTGATTCATGTGTAATATCGAACTTCTTTTCATTTGTTTATTCAGAAGTTTATTGGGTGTTTGCTATACTGAGTGCTCGATACATACATTAAATCTAATGGAATGGTGCCCTGGGAGATGTTATTTAAAATAAATAATAAACAAATATGTTGAACAAAGAGTAACAAGTAATTTGATAAAGATGTTGCAATGAAGGAAACTAATGATTTTCAGGGATTAAGGAAAGAGAAAAAAAAATCTTCCCCAAGGAAATAATGATCAAGAAGATACTTCATGTAAAATATTTTATAGATAGATAATGAACAACACATGGTAAATATTTCATAAGTGTGATGCATAAAACACTACCCAGAAGAGCACTACCTTAAAGATTACAACTAGTTATGGAAAAAGATAGGACAAAGCCAAGTGTAAGTGCAGAGAGCAGTATGCAAGGAGACCCCAAAACCTGAAAGAACACACCACCTTCTGAGAAGTCTAATAAGGACATCATGAGAAAAAGTATCCAAGAAGGGGCTCAGTGCAGCAGCAGCCCAACATGCAGAGCCTTTATCATGCATGTGAATAACCTGGAGCTTTGTAGTAAAGGCAAAAAAAGTCACTAAAAGTCACTCCAGTACTAATTTTAACAAGGCTTAAGAGAACCCAGGACAGAGAGAGGAACAACCAGTCGATGGCACTAGAATGTGGGTTAAGGCAAGGGAAATGTTTAAACCAACAGTATGGGTAAGGTAGCTAGGAGGTGGTGGCAGATGACCTATACAGGGCAAAGGAAGAAAAGTCAAAAGAAACTCCAGGTTTAATGAATGATGCTATTTAATGAAATCAGCTACAAAGAAAGAAGAGCTGATTGGAGCAGGAGGGGTGTGGGGTGGGAGGTGGCGGTGTTTGATTTAAATACTTTGAGTGTCAAATGGGCCCATGATAACGCCCCACAAAGGAATGTAAACTGTACTTCTTTCCTCTGAAGGAGGATTACCCATGGATATCATGTGCTGTTGGAAGGTTGGGATTGGCAGGAAGGGATGAATGCCTGGGGCTTGACCTGGAGGGGTGTGTGCTGATTCTGTCCTTCCTCCCTGACTTGGCATCCATGAGCCATGGCATGAGAAGTTCCCTCCCGCTTCCCTGCATTGTAAGTCTAACATGAATGGATCGGTGAGACCTTCTAAAACTGTGCGCTAAAGTGAATCTTATGTAAATCTTTCCTCCTTTAGGTAGTGCATGTCAGGTATTTTCTCCCAACAACGAGAAAGTAACTAAGACAGGAGCCTTCTTTCTACTACATTCAGGGTGTTGGCAGAATTCTGTTCCTTGATGGCCTGGAAACTTCTTGTTTGCTACTGGACTGGGGTCACACTAGGTCCTTAACAAAAAGCTTAGTCTTCTCTCTCTCTCTCTCTCTCTCTCTCTCTCTCTCTCTCTCTCTCTCTCACACACACACACACACACACACACACAAATACATTTTTAAGGTTAGTGGAAGAGCATCTGTCACTGACAATATTCTGTCCTAAGGGCCCACCTGGTAAAGTTTGGGCCCGCCAGAATGGTCTCCTTTGCTCAACTCAAAGGCAAATCATTATGGCCTTGAATCACATTTCCAAATTCCCCTCCTACTGCCATTTCATGCAAATTAATCACGGAGTGGTAGCCTGTCAGACACAGAGCCCATCTAAGCAAGGAGAATAACAATATAGGGGCATGAGTTAGGTCACTGAGAGTCACTACCAAAAGTGTCTGTTAACAGTGGAGATATCAATAATACATATGTAATAAAGACATAATTCAAAACAAAAAGTCACAGAGGAAAAAACAGTAAAGAGTAAAAAAAAAGAGATACCTTTAACTTTAAAAGTGCTGAAAAATTAAGTTATATCTAGCAAAACATCTACCCAAGAATTCTGGGTATAAAATACACTATATAATTAAAATTTTCTCTAGAAGAATGTAAGCTCATTGAACTCTGAAAATACGTAACTGTAAATCAGTGAATTAATCTGTAGTAAATTATAAGTAAATAATTATATTCAGAAATTCCTGCAAAAGTGCAGAAGAAAAAGAGAAAGAACTGATCAGGAATTCTCTAATAAAAGTAAATAAACTACATATCCACCAAAAGGGTGAAAACTTAGGCTGATAAAATCACGTTATTGGATATGTAGAAAAACTGCGAGTTCTCACACAATTTCTCATTGTTTTCTTTAACTTCAATGCCTGGGTTAAAATCTTTCAAACATAAACATATCAATCTCTTGGCTCAGTAATTCCAACCCTAAGTGTACCTACAAGAGAAATAGGAAAACATGCAAAATTGCTCATGGCAGAATTATTTCCAATAGACCCATTGTAGAAATAGGAAAGGCCTATTAAAGGTAAAAGAAATAAACTGCCCAATGATCACAAGGTAGGAAAAAGATAGAAGAAAAACAAATTGATGCACATAAAAAATATGACTACATCTCATAGATACTGTGTTGAGGAAAAGAAGTCAGACATACTATTTTAATAAAGAGGTAAAATAAAGGCAAAAGTAAGTGATAGCATTAGAAATAAGAACAATTTGTCCTTGAATTTGGGGAAAGAACTCACTGGAGAGGGGCATGAGAAAACCTTCTGGGTGCTGGTTGTATATGTGATGCAAACTTTTAGCTATATGTTTCAGATAAGTGCACAGAATATATTTTTCCATGGGTACATTTTCTTAATAAAAAGTAGAATACAATAAAATGGTGACAATATTAATAAGAAAAATGCAGTAATAAAAAAAGAGAAGGAACAGAACAGACACAGCTCACAAGGACCTAAAGCTCTTGTGTTAGAGAAACAATTATTATTTTGCATTTTCTGGGATCTTGGGGATTAAACCAAGGGCCTTTATGCTGAAATATATCTCTAGGCAGTTTTTCCTTTCTATGTGTATATGTTTGCAATATATATTCATTTACATATTGGTTGTAAACAGCTTAAGGTTTTGGTGTATCTATTTACCACTTTGTGATCTTTTTCCCTAACTCTCCCCCCACCCATCCTTCCTCCCCACTGTGCTGAGATTTCCCATCCCATCTCCAAGATGTTTACCTCCCTACTTCCTATATTCTCTATTTTATTTTGCTCTCACAGTCATTTATATTTTGAGTATTATATAAGAGACCATGCAGTATTTAACCTTTAGTGTCCGCTTTACTTCATTAACCATTATAGTCTCAAAGTGTATTCATTTTCCTTTGAATATCTCAGTTTTATCTTCCTTTATGGCAGTGTAATAATCGTGTGTGTGTGTGTGTGTGTGTGTGTGTGTGTGTGTGTATGCATTTTCTTTATCCATTTACAAATTGATGTACATACAGGCTAAGTTTCTAAGTTGTCCAAGTTGAACTCAAATCTATAATCCTCTTGCCTCAACCTCCCAAAATACTGGAACTACAAATTGTATCACCACAACTGGCACACTTCCTTTTTACATAATACATATTATCACTTGTAAAATCATGTGCAACAATTGCAAATAGCAAACACAAAATATGGCTTGAAACTAAACAGAAATCATTTAAAATTGACAAATGGAGAAGTTACTATCTTAGTAAAAGATAGTATTCCCTTTGTGCATCATATTTGCCTAAAAATGTTCTGAAAATGGAAATAAAATTAAAACACATTGATTGATATTAATATATGCATAACAAAAGAATTTCAACTTGTTAGGATAAATAATACCAAAATCTGTATCTATTCTAAAGAAACTAGAGGTATTGAGCTAATCAGAGCAAATAATCTGAAAATATTTAGAGTGAGCCAAATTCAGGTACTGAGGAATTCTTATGGCAAACGATTCTCTTTCAAATATCTTTGTAAGCCTAACATGGTATTACATCTCATAATCCCAGATGTCTGGGAGGCTGGGGCAGGGAAACCACTAGGTTGAGCCAAGGCTGGGCAATTGAGCAACACAGCGAGACACTGTCTAAAAAAAAAAAAAGGAAAAATTTAAATGGTCCCAAAGGTATTTAAAGAGAGATAGAATTATTGGTTCTCAACAAAAGTCCTAGAACTGAGAGTAGATAATCACTATTAAGTAAGCAGTTTGTTCCTATTAACAGTCTTGCTTGGATCAGTCCTCTTTCAGCATCCATAAACAATTCACTGCTTGCCTTCCAAGTCTACTCAAAAATTTTCTGCTCAGATTACCTGTAACTTTTTCATAAACTTTTCAGCCTATGATGATTAATTTTTAACATTTCAACTGATTGGCCCAATGAATTCCCAGATGCTTGGTAAGTATTATTTGTGGGTATGACATCCACAAATGAGAGTTTCTGGAAAAGATTAATATTTGAGTCCTTAAACTGAGTAGTCAAGTTCTCCTCCTCAATGCATTATCTAATCCACTGAGGGCTTAAATAAAACAAAACTGCGGAGAAAGGGCCGGAAAACTCACTCTTTCTGTTTGAAATAAAATATTCACCTTCTCCACTGTTTGGATGGTGTGGTATCTGGATCTCTGTCCTTTGACTCTGACCAGAACTTAGGCCATCTACTTCCTACCCTTACCTCAACCTCAAGACACCCGTCTTTGGGGTGGGAGCATAGCTCAATGGTTAAAGTGCTTGCCTAGCATGTGCAATGGCCTAGGTTCAATTCCCTAGCACCACATAAAGATGGGCCAAGCATGGCGGATACACCTGTAATTCCAGCACTCAGGAGGCTGAGGGAGAAAGACTGTTGTGAGTTTAAGGCTTAACTAGGCTGCACTGAGAGATCAGAACAAAGCTAGACAGCTGAGCAAGACTTTGATTCAAAAAAAAAAAAAAAGATCCATTTTCTTCTGTACTGGAATACTGGGGTTTGTGATTCTCTGGCCTCAGAACCCCACTCCCACCTAACACCTACTACCAGTTCTGGGGCCTTCAACCTCTGACTGACATTTACACCACTGGTCCCTATTTCTTAGGCCTTCAGTTTTAGAACAAAACTAGTGCTGGCTTTTCTGGATCTTCAGCTTCCAGATCAGACTTCTTTAACTTTGTAAGAGAATAAGCTAATATTTCATAATAAATCTCTATTTGTACATCTATACCTATACATTGGTGTGCTTCTCTGGGGAACGATGACAAACACACAGTCATGTATCGCTTTATGGTCCTAATTTTGTATCTATGGTAGCTCTATCAAGGAAGTAATTTCAACCAAGAGACAAGGGGAAGAAAATCAAAGTACATAAACCACAAAACATGGACAAGCATTCAAATGTCAACAATTTAATTCATAAATATAAGTAATGTCCTTTCATTTTAACTTTTTCATTGACCATGTTCTAATCACTCTAAATTATTTGTATAATAAAATTAGACTTACTAACATTAAAAATCAAAATAATTTTGAAAGCAATGTTCATTTCCATTATATCCTTTAGGGAAGCTTAGAAGAGTGAATCACTCTTTTAAAAAAATCATTAAGTGTTGCCCTCTTAGAGATATACATGACTTCCCATCCAGACTCTCAAGTGGATGTCACTTAACATTACAAGATGAGAATGATCACTTGGGCAAATACAATTTCTCAGTATTTTTAAAGGACTTCTGTCAAACAACATAGAGAAAAAAGTTTCTAGGGACCACCCAAGAACATACAATTTGTATTTACTTGTCATTAAGATGCTCATTCATTCATTAATTTACAAAAACATTTGTTGATGCCTCCTGTGTGTGTAGAATGCCAATTGTGCTGAGGCATTCCTAGATAAAATAACAATTTGCAAAACATGCTCAGTACTTAATAGGTGCTAAAGCATATTTCTTAAACATTTCACACGTGTTAACACATTGCAGTTCCACTGCAGCCCCAGCACTTAGGAGGCTGAGACAGGAGGACTGCTATGAAGCCAAGGCCAGCCTGGTCTCCACAGAGAGTTCAGGACCAGCCTGGGCTACAGAGCAAGGCCCTGTCTCAAAAAAATCAATTTTAATATATACTAATAAATACACACAGGGGCTAAAGAAATAGCTCAGTAGTTAAAGCACTTGGCTAGGGCAAACACTAAGTACCTGAGTTCAATTCCCCAGCACCACATAAGCTGGGTGTGGTGGCTGAGGCAGGTGATTAACCTGATTCCAAGGTCAGTATGGGCTCTATAGTGAGTGAATTCAGAACCAGCCTGGAATATAGAGTGAAATCCTGTCTCAAAAATAAGCAGGGGGAGGGACAAAAGGAGAGTGGGAAAGCCCTTGTCACCTTGACAAAATATGAATGTGCACAAAATGCCCAACCTCATTGTAAACCTTGAATTTTGCACATATACATATCAATAAAATGTGAGGAAAAAATAAATAAATAAGCAAACACATTAAATAAATAAATAAATAAATAAATAAAACACAGAAAACAAAGTAACACAGAGAAGGTGCTATGCCCAGTCACTACAGGTAGTAATCCTGATGACTGAAACCACACTCTGAACTCATCCTCAGACTTTGACCTATAAAAGAGATAGACAGCAGGTGGCTAAGAATCTAAGAACCTAGAGTTGTGGAAACAAATGAACATCATAGAAATAATTTAAGTTCTTCTTTTTACAACTATGAAAATAGGTGACTTGAACAAAAACAGACAAGAGTTATTAGAAACGATGTATACCATTTTGGCTTTAATATGAAAAATACAGTACACGTCTAGAAATAAAATTAAAGAATTCATACTCCTCAGAGAATAAAATGGGAACTAAAATTAACAGACCCAAGCTCTGAATGTGTTAAAGGAGAAATAATACATGCAGTTTAAAAATAAAAGGTGGACAAGAAAGGAAAGAAAATTGTAACTCCAATAATCTGGTCTCAAGAAAGGCAAATATGTATATTTAATCAGAAATTGTTGAAAGCCTTAATCATGAAAAAGGTGATAACAAATTAGACTAACAAAATTATTATTAGGTTAAGTTAGGTTATATGAATCAAACTAAACTGAGAAGCATGAAAATATATGTATGAATGCTGCCCCTGATCTTAGCCAACATTCCATAAGAAGTGTCCTCTTTGTGAATTTTTCCTTCTTAATGTCATTATCTACCCAAGTGACCAGACTGAAAAGCCAGTTATCAGCAAAATGTGTATTTCTTGCTCCAACTCCACACAGAATATTATGTCCAACAGATTCCACCTCCAAATTAGCTTTTGGATGTCTTCCTTCCTGTCCTAAACAGTACACACAGTCTTCTGTAAACTCTTACCTGAAACAACAACACAACTTGCCAACTTGTCGCCGATCTCACTGTACTAATTGATTTTCCATGCAGAAATGCAAGTCTGACTGTACTACTCTCCTACTCTGAACCCAAAGAGGACTGCTCATTATCCAGAACAGAACATTCAAACCTGTTTCTGTTATACCACTAGGTTTTCTGAAATCAGCCTACCTGCACCCCTTTTTCAAGTTAATTTTCCCCAGATTCTCTATGCTTCGACAGAGTGCCGATGAGTCCGTGCAGCTCTCACATACCTGTGTGCTAATTTACAAGCTTCTTCCCCTACTGCAGTGAGTTCCCTTTTCTTGGTCAGACAGATAATTCATTTTCCAGCTCAGTATAAGGATTCTCTCTTCGTAATACCTTTTACGACTACCCCTGAAAGCATCTTCTCCTTCACGGTCCCAAAGTGCTATGACATGCCCCAGAAATCTAACTGTTTCACGCAGCATCTTCCACAATATCCTCAACCTTGCCTTGCGAAGGAGATGCCCCAGCAGCAGAGCCAGCAACAGAGCTGGCCTAGATGTATCAACTGCATGGCATTTCCTCCACTATGACAACTGATACAACAACCCCAAAGCTTGTTAACTTTATTATACAGCTGGAGGTACAGAAACTTGCCAGTAAAAGTGCAATACAGAATAGGTGCCCCTTCTATTAAACCATAACATCCCCAAACTGCTCAAAGCACAAACAGAGTGGCACCAATACTCCACATATGAACATCACTAACCAGCTGAACAAGGATATGCAAATTAGTTAACTGATGCAGAAATCAGACATTAATGTGCAAACAAACAGGGACTTATTTGAGCTAAGTGGGCATGAATATGCAAATGAACTGGCTGCAATTCAGTAGATGTCATCACAATTCTAGGAATGAACATTCTATATTATGACTATTACAATATTCATGTAGCATTCATAAATTCTACCATATATTACTATAATACGGGTTTTCCAAGTTTTAATTTGTGGGAAAGCCAAAAGTAACTTGATGCATATTTTCATCCACACCATAACCACAAGCTGGAAATCAGATGTGAGCACAAAGAATTCAGAAATTTCCATACAGAACTAAGCTGCCATCACCACTTGCAGCTCAAGCTGAACATTGTATTTTTAAATGAAGGTACTTCATAATTGAGCTGGCCCGATCCTTCAAGATATGGCCCCTTCAAATATGTCCAGTCTCATCCACCATGCACAGACAGATAAGACCCACTACTGCTGCATACAAAAAAGGTTACTTTCCTATAGAGATATTTCTTTAAAGTTTCACAACCATAATACTCGGACACCATGCAAAGAAATTCAGTGCGTTACTACATTTAGCTTTTGCATGAGTATAATGATGACCTTTATTTTCCTATAGTCTCCGGTGTACCATTTCTTCTTACTGATTGTTCATCTCTAAATTATTACAATTAAAAATAGCCATATCAGGTTCCTGAAAGCAACAAATAATAATTGGCAAAGGTCTAGACATATGGAATGAGTTCCTTAATTAACAGAAAAAGTTATACCCAATTAATGTTCTGACGCTTGCCATATGAGAAAAGCCTATAGTCTCATACTTTCATGCATTTATCCATGTTGTGCCCAGAGCTGACATGCCTGCCCTTTTTTATCTAAAAAGTTTCTTTTCATCCTTTGTAACCTAGCTTAAGCTTTAAAATACAACATGAAGTCCCTCTGTCTCTGCCAGCTCTTGTACATTATCTCAGTGGTACATATGGATACGTACAGCTCAACCATAGTGTGTATTGCAGAGCTGTCATCACTTGTGTGTGGACTCACTTAGCATATAAGTAGGGTTGTATGTAAAATAAAAACACTGGATACTTAACAAGGCAGGATTTATTCATCTCTCATGACAGAATTCTGAAATGTACAATGGCTCTGGTCCAGGAAGTCATCAGATACGTGGCAACACATAGCATCAGAAATCCAAGCTCCTTGTACCTTGTGGCTCTACTACCCCATTAGTGCTATGCCACAGCCTACAACACTCAACAGCACATGCCATCCATAATTATGCCTTCACATACATGCTGGGAGGGAAGGTAAGCATGTCCCACACTTCTCAGAGTATTATATGAAGTTACATACATTACATTGCCTTATCTAGTTATTCCATTGGCCAGAACTAAATTACAACTACATGGCTGGCTACAAGCAAAGTTTACAAATCTTAATATCTGGGTGGCTGTATGGCTCACTTAATTCAAGGATTCTATGAACAGTGAGGAAAGGGAACAAGGCTGGGAGGCAAACGTCAGTGTCTATAATACACGTATGGTCCCATTCCCTTCTCTTCTTTTGCCTGTCAAAGAAGAAACTCAGTTCTATTCATTACAGTATCCCAACAGCAAAGTGAAACGCCCACCACAAATAAAAGTATAATAAAACTGAGCAGGATCAATAGTGTCCTAGACAGCATAAACAGCAGAAGTACAAGAGCGGGCAATTCCAACCCATGCCTGATGACTGACAATCTAGCCAAACAATGCAGAAGAAGAGAGTCCGTGAGTCAGGCAGGGACTCACCTGAACACAAAGTTGTCTTAACGGGTACCACTTAAGATATAATATGATGTAGGGACGTTTCTCAGTTTTGGCTTGGACCTGGAGTTTCAAAGTAATGGTACAAGCCAAAGAATCTGTCCTGCTGTCGCAGAAAATTCCTAACTTGGTCAGGACAAACAGGAACACTAAACTTTATATATAGCTTTGTCTCTGGAGTCTGAAAAGACTTTGTTAAAAAAATATGTATCATCTTTTTCTGAGTTGCATAATATATAAAATCAGTATATATGACATTTATCTAGTTTTTTAAATAATAATAAACAGACTTTCCCTAACCTACTTACAAATGAGACCAGTGCTACTGTCTTTGAATCCCCATGTGTTCCTTTCTGCTTAGCCCTCATCTTCCGCCCCCCTGAGCTTCCTGTTTATGCTCCCTCCCCTACCCTTCCCTTCAGTACACTTTTATTGCATAGGACTATAGTCAATAAAACACACTAAGTTTCTGCCTGCTTTTGACCTCCAAACATGGAATTGCATATTACGCATTTTTCTTAAGTATTTGATTTCAAGATTTAACCAAGTCAGTATCTAGCAGAGTTCATCTACTTTCTTTTCTTCTTTTTTTTTTTCCGACACGGTCTCGCTCTGTATCCCAAGCTGGTCACTATGGAGCCCAGGCTGGCTATGGGGCTTACGGCAATCTGACTGTCTCAGCCTCCCAAATGCTGGGATTGCAGACGTGTGCCACCACGTTGGCTTATGTGGTGCTGGGGAATCTAAACTCAGGTACTTAGCACTTGCTAGGCAAGCGTTTTAACCACTGAGCCTTTCCTCCAGCCCCAAGTTCATCCACTTTCATTACTAGCTGGCCTTTTAATGTATGGCTCTACCCCAATTTACATATGTATCCTCATATCTATGCACATCTGAATAGTTTGTAGATTTTTGCTATTAAAATAATGTTGCTATGAACATTCTTCTCAACAGATTTTGATTTTCCATTTCTGAGTTCTTAATCCATTATTTTTAAAATCTTCCTAAATGATATAAACTAAAATCCAATTTCTCTTTTTCTCTAAATAATCAAAAACTAAGCACCTTTATTTGATCTACCAAACTGGAATTTCAGCCCTCTTGCACCAAAGCTCGACCTGTGCAGTGAACTCCTTCTTACAATCTGTACGGATTGTAACAGTGTGTGGGGGCCCCACACAGAAGGTAAAGAAAGGGGAAATGAAGTGAGGGCTGAAACGGGTGGAGCTGTGAACCCCAATCTGACTTTGTCAAATTATCGCAACTTTTATCAGTTTTCTATACAGACTGTTAAATCAGACTTAAACAGAGAGGTTCTACAAATAAAAAGTTTGAAAAGCACAGGCTATAAGTTCTAAAAAAAAAAAGCTTTCCAGCACAAAAACCAACAGTTTTATCTTCTAGACATCATACTACACATGTGTACAACAATTCTTCTGGATTTTCATGACAAATCATTCATATGAGGTAATGTATACTAATACCATAAGTATTAATGAAAGGATCCAAATTTCACTTCAACAATATAAAATTATACTATAAATTGTGTCTCACTGACAAAATTTTAAACTTGTTATATGGCATTCTCATCAGTTTCTAACCACTATCCTCACTATACACCATAAATAATTATGACATGCCCTACTTTCCAAATAAACTAAACTTGGAACAAGTGTCACAATAAACCATTAGATCTTTCCAAGAATGTAATTCCAGTAATCCAAAAGAAAATTCAAGAAACTGAGCAAATCTATTATATTATCTTTATGAAAATCTAATGTGGAAAAATTATGAAAATATAAGATACAATTTTGGAATTTTTCATACTCTGGTTTCTCTTTAGAGTGTATAAATCTTTCACCTTTTACAACTTTGGAATTTCTACCATGTTTTGCATATATTTGGCTTTTACCAAATATCAATAATTAAAGTATGATATATACAGAAATGCATTCCTATCACCTTTAAATATAAAATACATTACATTTTTTAAAATGTCTTCTTTTCAACAATATGAACAAACAAATAGATTACATTTTTTCCTGAGGTTATATGTCATTAAATGTGTCTGCATAATGAACAAATATTATATTTCAAGACTACTGCCTTCACTTAGCAGTAACTATATTGGACCTTCCAGACCCATTTTCTCATGTATTCCAGGATCTTTCCTATAACTGAAAAATCAGAGGTTTCTATTGAGAAGGCAAGATACTTACGTCATGAACCAGAGTTTTTAAAAAATAAATTTATTTTATATAAATTAAGTTCACAACTAAAAAACCTATTTCAGTAAGATAAGTTTCTACATCACATAGGTTGAGGCAAATAGGTAGTACACTTAATAACAAAGTTGGCATAAAAATATTTTTATTTCTTAAACGATCCAAAATAATGAATAACCTGAGAAGTATATTTATTACTTGCTAATTCTAAGTAACAAATAAAAAAAATTAGCAGTTATAAAAGTTCAATTTTAATTATAAGACACAGCTTATGTATAAAGCAGTTAAGTAATTTTTAAAAGAATATAAATACACAAAGAAGAAACAATTTTTACAAATCATGTTAGAGCTGAAACAGAAAACTATGAAAGCTTAAAGTTATTTTGAAATAATTATATGCAATTTTCAGAGGAAAAGAACGTACTTCTTTTCACATTCCCTTCATAATGCATAGTTATTAACAAAGTCATTAAGTAAAATTTAAAAGACTCAAAAGAGTTTTCTAATCAAATTACACAACATAAAGCTATATAAGTGCCTCTAATACTTAAGGTTATGGAACAAACATGCAGGAAAAACTACAGTACTAAGTTGTATACTTTACTTCAGCCCACCTATTGCTAAAAATGTGTGCAAAAGTAAATCTTTGCTCTAAAATTGCCATTATAGAGTAGCTTGCTATTTAAGAGATTTTTTTACAACTCCTTTTGTAAAAAATAAAACCATCCTATGGTTAACCTATCTCAAATACTGTCCCACCTTAATGCAAAGCACTTACACATAGATTGATAATATAGGATAACATTAAGTATTCACAACTCTAGTCTCCAACAATTCACTAGAGACAGAAATTCAAAAAATTTAGGTCAGGTCAATAAAAAAGCCCGCTTCTCCCTGATGCTAACTCTTCCATATTTACTATGTAAAGCAAATCCTCTAAGCAAAGTCAGCTCTCAAGAGGCTGGAGACTCACAGAATATTTTAATGTCAGTGCTATAGAAATGCCACTCATTAAGCTAACAGGAATAAAAATGACACTCTAAAGGTGATATCATTGAATATAAACAGGAGTACTAAGTAGCCCCAAGATACAAAAGAAACTGTAATCAAAACTAAATACAGGGTCTCCAGGAATGGCTCAGCAGTTAAAGTGCTTGCCTAGCATGTGCTAAGATAAATGCTAATTACCCGAGTTTGATTCCCCAGCACCATATAAGGCAGGCGTGGTGGCGCACACCTGTAATCTCAGCACTCAGGAGATTGAGACAGGAGGATTGTTGTGAGTTCAAGGCCAGCCTGGGCTCTTTACTGAGTTCAGGATCAGCCTGGATTACAGAGTGAGACCCTGTCTCAAAAAAATAACTAAATAAATAAATACACATTTTTTTCTTGAAACAATGGCCATTAAAGAAGTCTACCTATTCGTGAGTTTCATTATCCTTATAAATAAGAAAAATCAAAATTTTCCTATTATTTATTAATGCTTCCATGAAAGTCTCTCAAATAAACAGGCCTATGCCTATAAATATTGAACTGAAGTAGTTCAACACTAAATATATCGGGATTTTACCCAAAGTCTTACACATGCTCCACCCCAAACCCCCACTGTATAATTTTACGGGCCTAATTTGAGGCAATCATTATCCTAGGCACTAGTGTGCATCGACAAATTAGATTTGCATTCTTGTTAGAGATAAGTGTAGACTATGAACAGATTAACAAGTAAATAAGATGTGCATATTAAGAAAGTATTACGATGAAGAATTACAAATGCTAGAAGAGGTCAGGAGGTCTGAAGCCAAGAAGGCAATGGTGAATGATCATTTCATCAGTAGCTCTGCAAGATTCAGCTAGAAGACAGAGATTTAGTAAAGGAACTTCCTCTACAGTCTAGCCTAGAAAGGCTGAGGATCTGCTGGACTTGAGTGGTGACCAAAGGACAAGAGGAAAGCTGTGAGAATCCCCAGCATGTGAACCCATGCTGAGCCACCTGGTGAGCTGCAAAAGAGGTGAGTGCCTGGCAGGACTGCTGCAAGGTCAGTGGCCTAAAACCTGCCAGTAAATTGGGGGGTTCTGCACCCCAGCAGCAGTCCTTGGCCATGGCAGGGAGGAACACTGAGTCATCCCTGGCTGTAGTGCAGAGCAAGGAGAGGCCCCATCTATAAGGCCTTAGAGCCTGGGACTACAGGTTAACAACCAGCCCAAGGAGCTGTACGGTGTTATAGTCACGGTGCAGGAATATAAGCACTATCAGGTGAAAGGCCCAAAGAAAAGAAATGGAAGTGCCTGGTGAGCTCAGAGAGAAGTGAGAAAAGCCTCAGAGCAGGACATTTTCACCAACTGGGCCACAGGAAGACAAGAGGGAACAACCAGTTACATCTTCCCACTTGAACAGGTTTAGTTGATTTCTTTGAAAGAATAAATATTAATTAGCCTCTAGATTAAACCCCAAAAAAGAAAGAAAAACACATATCAATGTCATTACAAATTAAAAGGGTAAAATTATAGAAGGCACTGCTGAAATTCAGAGAATTATGAGGAAATACTTCGAAAACATATATCAAAAAATCCGAGAATTTGAAAGAAATTGGTAAATTTGTAGGTTCACACAAAACACCAAAATTGAACCAAGAAGACATAAAAATGTAGCATATATGTACACAATAGTGTACTATTCTGACATAACTACAGACAGACTTGAGTCATCTGTAAGTAAATAGACACAACTTGAGACCATCATGCCAACTAAAGTCAGATTCAAAAAAGTTAAATATTGCCTAGTTTCTGTATTATTAGAAATCCAGAATACAAATAAACAATAGAGTCAATTGGGTGCAATGTTGGGAATCAAGGCACATAAGGGAGGAGAGAGAGGCAGAAGAAAGGAAAGGGGAAGGGAATGTGAAGTCGATGCAATATATATGCTCACAAAATTCTCAAGGGTAATGTAACCACTGTGTATGTCAAATATATACAAACAAAAATGGGGGGAAAAGGTCAAGAAACAATAATGAGATCTGGTCAGGAGACACAGATATAGCGGTCTTGTGTATGTCGGCACTAAGTAAAGCCTGGCCATCCTCATCTAGGGATAGTTATGAGTGCAAAATAAACCCCAGAATCAACTCTGAGGCAAAAGGTTTTTAGAAAACTCAGAAAGGACATAGGAGAAAAGGAAATAGCTGCTGAAAGACTGAATGAGATGAATGTAAAACAGCAAAAAGTAAACACAGTGTGCCATGATGGAAGTTACTGGTGACCTTGAGGAAGAATTAACTCAGTGACCAGAGCTGAGGAGGAAGTGAAAGGAAAGAAAGGTGCAGTAATGTTTCTACTTTCCCAGTAATAATTTTTAAAATGCTATTCTAACATAAATGATTACAGTTATTCTAATTTTTCCAGAGCTTCAAATTCTAACTTAATAGTCATAATGTACTTATAAAGTAGTGATAATGGCTCTATTTTTCATTTGAGAAAATTGAGTCAGAATCAAACTGACTAACTTAAGAGCTTCTTTAGGTCATGGTAGCATTTTGATTTTTTAATGCTCATGAAATAATATACTTATCAATTACCTTATTCTCTTGAAGAATAGCACACTGAATCTGAATAGCTATGTTGAAGCTAAATATTCATTAAGTCTAGTATTGTTCTAGAAGTTCTACAACACTGCTGTCTAAGCAGTATGATGAAGCAGCAGAGAGCCTCAAAACAACAGGAAGCTGATGATTAACGTAGACATATACACAAGTTGGATTTCCACCTGTTATCTCACACACTTTGAAGCTGCACCCCCACTTCCTCAGCCTAACTGCCAAAAGCAGACTATATAATGAACCATCTGTACCACAGCAGTTACAGCCAACTGAGATGGGTTGATAATACTAAAGAAATCTCATTTTTACATTATTTCCCCCTTGTGCATTGTTAGGCTAAGTAACATTTTTAATTACGTGACAAATTGAAAATGTTGGCAGGAGCTTTAAAACTTTAAAATTTGAGCTTTTTAATAATACTTTGATGATCTTTATGGTGTATTTCTTTGTCGCTTCCTGCAACAGAAGGAAATATTGACCCCATGAACCAAACCACTGGGAAGCGAAGCCTGCAGCTATGTGGTGTTAGCTGAAGAGACAAAAACCTTCTGCCATTCTCTTATGATTTGACTGAACTATTCAAACAGGCCTTTTCAAGGGGAAGCTGAAATGCAGTTCTCACTGTGGTACTTGTGCCAGTCAGATGAATGGAATAACTGAAAAAGGGTGGTCGTTTTTAATGAAAGATAGGTGTGCTTTCCTCTTTTTTTCTTGTTGAAATGTTAAAAGCATTCATCAAAGAAAACTTTAGCCCTTGAATAAATGCTGTCAAATTTTTACAAAAACTAGTCAGCTGATCTATTCCCTCCCAAGCCTGTGATATGTCAGCTCAATTAAAGTATTTTTAAATGATTCTCATGATGTGTTTGCTAATTCTTTTTTCCCTTCTGTATCAAGTTATTCTTCCTATTTTGCTGAACACTGTGAATGCAATGCACCTGTGCTTACATGTCCTGTATTTCCACTATCTTTTTTTTTTTTTAAAGACAGGATCATATCTGAAGTCCAGGCTGGTTCTGAACTCACTATGTAGCCCAAGCTGGCCTCAAACTCACAGCAATCCTCCTGCTGGGATTACTGGTGTGTGCTACCACACATGGCTTACGTAGTACTGTGGAATCAGAACTCAGGGCCTCGTGCTTCCTAGGCAAGCACTCTAACTGCTGTGCTATTCCTCCAGGCCACAATAAACCTTTTTAAAAATGAAAAAGTTAGGTTAGAGTGATTCTTTCATTAACTATTCTCACAGAACAAAATCACCCTATAATTTGGCTGAATTTTAAAATGTTTTTCAATACATATAGCAGTTTCCTCATGGGTCAGCAGCTCAAGAGCAACTTTTCTACTTAAAAAGCGCATATACAGTGCAAATGGAGATTTAAAAACCTATACATAGCCTCTACTTCTCCTTAAACTTAAAAACGCATGGAAATCTACAAGGCTGACCATGCCTATCATCAGCTTCAACTCCCTTTGGGTTTTCTGCTCCCTGTCAACAATAATTTCTCTATCCTCACATACTATCAATGCTTCAGATCTTCCTCCAGAAAATTCTTTTCCTTTTTCAAAGAAGTCCAACAGCCTACCTTGCAGTTCTCCACTCCGACTATACAGCTCTCTTCGTTGTTCTCGCAGGTAGGCGCTCATACTGATAGCGTGGGAGGACGACTCAAACCTACAACGAAACCCAGGCAAACAAATGGCTAGGTGGCTGTACAGAGGTGATGTCCAGCTACACGTTCCCAAAGGTCTGTGTGACACAACCGATGTTTCATAACCATCGATGTTTCATTTTGGCTGTTTGACAGGGCCAGAGACAGATGTGCAAGATCCTGATGGATGAACAACAGCCCTGGCCAATGCTCCTGCACGACAGTATTTAGATTGTTTGTTTACTCTCCATCTCAACTGGTACAACTCGGACTTGATTCCATTTCCCTTGGCACTCAGACCACCACCATCTATGTCAGAATTCCAACATACACAGTAATAACCGAACCCTCTAAAGTCATACTAATTTTGTTATCAGCCATCACCAAAACCAGCAGTGACTTCCAGCCGCCACCAGGCATACCACCTCCTCAGCGCAGAATTCTTGTCTTTCTCATTTCCATACTTAGAAGACTATTACAAAGGCATTACTGGAAATGTTAGTAACAACATTAAAGAAGTAAGTTGCATGATCTTTCCTAAGCATCCTAAAAAAAAGTCTCCAAATGACTGCTACTTATTTGATCAGCTGACCTACCACCACATAAAATACTCTCAAAAATATTAAGCTATAAAGTGTTCCTCCACACCTACTGAGGAACTATTTTTCAAAAGTGAGAAACTATTTTTCAAAAGTGAGAAACATAGGAGACAGATTCATGACAAAAACCAAATCTCTAAAAGCTGAAACAATAAATATGAAATAGGGGGAATCAGTCAGTCTCAAGGAGAAATCTGAAAGTGAGTGGGGGAATAAAAAAACCAGGTAAAGCAATGACTGCATCAAACAGTAAGCCCTTTGATGTAAGAAGAGATCCCATTTCAAACCTGAGGCCTTCCAAGGCAGGATAACAGGGTGACAAAAGAAGGAATACTTCTGTAAGTCCTGCCTATGAGAGGTAAACAACAACATAACGCAAAGCCATAGCAACAATGGGATAGGTCTCTGGCAAGAAGGAAGGGGCACCACCATTTCCTTAATTATGTCTTTCCTATCCATTCCTTTACAGGAAGACAAATAAGGGGGAAACATCTCAGTTACTAGATCCTTTCTCTCCACCTACCAGGAACTAAGAGGCATTAACAGCTGGAAGAAAGGTAAAATAAGCAGTATTTCAAAAGTGCCACTTGCCTGTCAAGGGCAGAGAAGAAGCCACTGACCTCTAAAAAAGCATGCTGCCAGCTACTGATCAGAGACAGCAAGGGAAAAAAACAAACTGTTGACCAAAGAATAGAGACACATACATTGTACAATAGGAGAGAACTTAAACGTACTTAATTAACCTTACTTAAGACCAATTACAGAGTAATAAAGTTCTTCACAGATATGATAAAAAACAGATTAGAGCTCTCCAAATTTTTCGTCTTTTAAGACTTGATGTACTTTTGCTACTCAGGAATTCTTTTTATGTTTGCAAAAAGTCCCAAATAGATAAAATTTCATAGTAAAAGAGACATAGAGATTTTTCTGTCTCACCACCTTATTTCATAGCCAAAGACCCTGACGCCTGACAAGAACATGAGCCCCGCTCAGGTTCATATGGCTCATTAACAGTAGAACTAAAACAAGAATTAGGCAAATTTGCAATCATTATCTAGCAATAATAAGTGCATAACAGTTATTTGTGTTAATTTGTTCATTTTCAACAATCAGTGTTTTCTCCCAGTACCACAAATTTGGAAGCACTGACTCAATGTTTGATCACGCACATATGGTGTGAAGTAAGCAGTGGTGCAGACACACTAAAGAGGAATATTCAGTGATACCAGGCTGGAAGAATAGCACAGTGGCAGAGCACTCACATACAAGCACAAGGCCCTGGGTTCAATTCCCTATGACCCCAAAAAGCCGGGCATGGTGGCACATGCTTGTGATCCCAGCATTCAGGAGGCGCAGGCATGAGGTTTGCCATAAATTCAAGGACAGCCTGGGCTACAGAGTGAGCTCAGGATGAACCTGGACCACAGAGAGAGACTCTGTTTCAATCAATCAGTCAACCAATAAATGAACAGATGATACAGAGAAATATCTAACAAACCATAAAAAGGCATAAAAACTTAAATGCACCGTATGTGGGGGAAAAAAAGCCAGTCTGAGAAGACTAAGTTATGATTACAACCAAGAGACACTCTGAAAAAAAAGATAAGTAGTTTCCAGGAGATAGGTAAGAGGATAGGGAACACCGGGTGGAGCTCTGAGGACATTCAGAGTAGTAAACTGTTCTGTATGACACTACTGACACCAATGTGATAATATGCACTTGCCAAAACCTACCTTGGACCTTAGCTCGTAATAATATGGTAATACTGTCTCATCAATTGTAAGAGATCATTAATGCAAGATCGTTAATAGGGAAATGAATGAGGTGGCACGGTAAAGTATAAGAGAATTTTGCATTTCTTGCTTCACTTCTGTAAAACTAAGCTCTCTAAAAAATTAGGTCTATACGATAAATGTTAAAAGATTCACCGAAAGAATCATATCATATCTCCTGAGTATTGCCTTCTTTATCTGAAACCCAACTGATGCAAGCACCTTGTGACAGCAATACAAAGCACTGCTGATTTGTCAGGGATGACAAGGCAGGGAGACAAGGGATGGGTCCTTATTACACTAGTGCTGAAGAGGGAAAGACCACATTCGTCTTTATGCTGAGAGACAGCAACTTTCCCGCAACACTACCTGTTCTAGTTGAGGTTTTTACTACTTGCATTCTGAAGCACTTTAGCTGATATTGCATCTACCCAATGAATAAAAATTCAGAGATGTACTAAATATCCTATCCTTTAAACCACAAGATAAACTAACTTTAAAGCTTTCTTTATTCATAATAAATACTATCAATCCAAGAAAAAAACAAATGTCAAAGGTGACTCAATACAATGTAGAAAAGCTTTAGTTAATGAGCAAAAAAAATGCAAAATACTGGGATGATATTTCTTATATTTGTAAACATATCTTCATAAATATCTATTAACCGCATAAAAAGACACACAGGTCCAAAGTTGGGTTGCCAGGATTCAGATCCTGCTTATGCCACTTGTTAGCTATGTGACTTTATAAACCCACTTAGCACCTCTTAAGTATACAATCTCATGTGTACAATCTGATTAAAAACAGAGTACTTAACTTATAAGGTTATTGTAATAAGTAAACAAGATAAAGGCTTAAATTCTCAACTCTCACTTGATAAGGACTCAGTAGACGTTAGCTCCTACTGCAGTTGCTCAAACTGGCCATAATCCAAATTAAATTACATTTAATTAGATTATTTTAAGAAACTTACTTAATATAGTACCTGGTACACAAGAAACAGTCAATGCTAGCTGCTGGTATTATCCAGACTAACAATATTATTAACCATTAGCTGTTACCAACAGATATACACTTTGGGTATATGGCTTGATGGGGTTAACTAAGAAAGCAATAAAAAAATTCAGATTGTTCCTTTATTAAAATCTAGCCATGTAAAGTCCAATGCTACACAGCTAGGAAGATATGCATAACTTTATTAACAAAGATTATTTCTTAACACTTGGAGCTTTTTTAAATATGACATATTTCATTTCCTTTCATTTCATATAAAATTCCCTAGAAATATCTGTAGTTTCATTTCCTTTAATTTTATCTAAAACTTCTCAGAATCAATTTTTTAAAAAATGTATTAAGAGTGTGATAGGTAGTTCAATAATCACATACAAAAATAGCTACATCAACTTATGGAAAACCAAAGCATACAAAATTGAATATACATTCATCTCCTATGAATTTCTCCTATCAACTTCAAGTAGAGAAAAGTAATGGCTGTCAACAAAGTTAGGAGACATTCAACTTGCACTGAACATCTTGATACTTTGTCATCCTATGAGGAGAATGATACTTACTTGAAAAGAGAATTTTTTGGCCGTTGAGGCTTCTTCTTAGCAAAAAAGGCTGCAAACTCTCGTCCAGTACTGGCGTAGCTTAGCTGAGCTGACGGTTCTGAAGCCGTACGAGTATTTTTCATATCTAAATACTCAGTCAACAGCATCTGTGCAGTCAGATAAACAGTTTAATTTACACATCTGTAATGAATTATCATGTAAAATATATTCTAAAACCTCATTCTTGATGTTCAGAAGTATATTAACCTGTTTTTTTCATAGTTGGAGCTCGTAAGAAAATTCATTACACCAGAAAGTTATCTATTTGCTACCTGCTCATGGGAAATTGGGCAGCACAGGCATTTGCACATGGGGAGAAGGGGAACGACTTTGTTTCATGTCCACTATATACCAGGTACCATGGAGAGTTAATATCTATCTTTAATCATAATTTAATCCTCATTATTCTAAACTGGAGCTGCCATTAGCAGTCATAGCCTACTACTTACTACAGGCTTGCTATGCTGTAGGCAAAGTACCAACTCGTTTAAAGCACAAAGTAAGGACAAAACTTAAAGCACAAAATATTATGGGGGAAGGTCTCAAACAACAGACAAGGAAATAAGGCTCTGAGGGTTTAGAGCCTTATTTCATCTGGTGGTGATCCCTGGTAGACTGATTCCAGATCTCTTGTCCCTGTATGCACAATGGAAGAAGAAGAGTTGTGGGAAGAGGAGCTAACGGTGGCTAAAGGTCTTAGCCTGAGGGAAAGGTAACTACATCAATGATCAAAGACTCTACTACTAACAAGTCCCATTTGAAAATCCTTTTAGAGCCAAAGGAATTGAAACCTGAGCTAGAATTAGTTATTCAACCGTTTTTAGAGAGTAGTCTGAAGACAATAGTCTAAAAGATTCTCACACTGCGTAGGAAATTAACAGACAGAAAAGAGAAACCACCAAGGGTCCCAAGAATATGATCTTGGATTGAAGCATAGCAACTTATTCCTATTAATCACACATACATTAAAATAACAAGCCAGGTGCTGTAGGTATAGCTCAAAAGTTAAAGCACTTGCCTAGCAAGTACAAGGCCCTGGGTTCAATTCCCCAACACCAAACAAACTGGGCAGGGAAGTGCACAGCTGTAATATCAGCACCTGGGAGACTGAGGCAGGAGAATAGTTCGGTGTTTGAGGCCAGCGTGGGAACGACAGGGGATTTGGGACTAGCTTGGACTACAGTGAAAGACTGTATAACCCCCCCCCCCAAAAAAAAGCAGAATTTTAACCATGTTTAATCATGCTGAATTGATTCCAAATCCTATTCTCTTACGCACGACATTTTATTTACACCAAAAAATTCAAATACAGTGTCACTGAAAGAAGAATGCCTGAAGAAGTCCAGGAAGGGAGAGGGACCAAACCAGGGCAACCTATTGCTCTCACTATGGCCTTGTGATCTCAGAAAACTATCACAACAGAGATAGTGAAACACTATCAACAATATTTAAAATTAAGACATCCATTTTCAAGTACTAAAAATTATCAGGTCTTTCCAACAGAGTTGCCAGAGGGAGAAAAAAAAATGCTACCAAAGAAAAAATCAGAAAAGGTTATTTTTTAAATACATAAGTCTGATTTCCCCATATGTAGGGACTCAAATATTAAACTTCATTTTTAAAACAGAGTGCTCCCTGTTTAATTATACTCATTATCAATGGTAACTGCACTATCAAAATGACTCTTAGTATAGTTTTTTAGATAGTTCACTATTCTGGTGTGTTCACAGTAAAACAAACTAAAAACTTCCAAGAGTACACGTCTTTTCAGGCCTTAAATCAAGCACCTAATTCACATAATTGAGATTAAAAAGCCGATCTTTCTTTCTTTTATTTTTTTCTTTTCCCAAAAGAAAAGCTCTTAACAAAGAAGACCTCACTTAGACAACTTCCAAAGAGTTGTTTTGATTCATTCATTGATTGGTTGACTGGGGCAGTCTTGCTCTTTAGCGCAGGCTGGTCCTGAACTCACTATATTGACCAGGCCAATATAGACACGACAGTCTTCCTGCATAAGTGTGAGCCACCAAGCCTAGCTACGTTTTCATTTATTACAAATTAAATATATGCTATATAACACATAAAACATACAAGTTATTGTCCTAGGTATAAAAACAGATCTCAAGAATACACCTTTCCTTCAATGTGCTAATCTAGGTATAGAGACATAGGTGAATGGCTTCAAAACAAACAAAAAAGTAAAATATTAAGACCGAGAAATGCCAAAGATTTTACCTAATTAGGACAATGGAAAGGCTTCAAGATCTTAGCACAACTGAAGAACAAAAATATAACCTTAGAATATATAAAAGACAAAAACAATCCACCAGAGAGAACAGAACAGGCAAAATAGGGGAAAGGGGTGACGAGGAGTAGATCTACCTCAGTAAATAATAAGTACTTTAAGTGACATAAAAATAAACAATTAAATGTAAGATGGCACACTGACAAAATTCTAAGAACATTTAATATCAAGTTCATGTATTGAAATTAAAAATAAGAGACAAGAAAAGGTTTTGAACAGGTGAAATGGTGATAAATATGCTGCATGTAAGCTAATCCAGCAGTACACAAAATAGTAATAAACTACAAGGTAATGAGACTGAGGCCAATAAATAATTAAGGAAATATAATAAAAAGGAGAAAACCTACCAAGATACAAATCAAAATAATAAAGAGGTTTTATACTAAAGTGTAGTTTTCTTACCCTCACTCTAACAGCACAATAGATAAGCATTCCATCAACTGGATACAATAAAGTACATAATTAGATATAAACTTGAAAATCAATGCAGAGGGGGAAAAATGAACAAAATTTAACTAGGCTTTTTTTTTCTGCAAAAGAAAGTAAAGGAGAAAAAAACACAATATCTAAAAAATCATATATTTGAACCACTGAAACCATTGTGGTGCCATGAACAATAATCATGAATGCAGAAAAAAAGGTTTAATGGGGACAAAGAGTTCAGTTTGGAATACATTCCCTTTTGAAGTACATGAAAGCTCACATTAATGTGTACATATAAATAGTTTTTCATAGATGTCGTTTATCAGATTGAGAAAGCTCCTTTTAAACATGACTGGGGGTCAAGGGTCAATGTTTTTCTGGATCAAGTAAGATGATTCCAAGGGACTTTTCCTCTGTTCTTTTATGTAATGAATTACAGTAAATGGGTTTTAAACAAATTCCAAATAATCACTGGATAAAATGCAGTTGATAGGTTGACAGACTCAATTTACTAATATTCTGCTGGAGATTACTATAAACTATCTTCATGAGAGATTGATTGTTCTACAGCTTCCTATAAAATGCCTGGCTTTGTCATTGGACAATACTGACCTAATAGTATGTTTTGGGAATATCTCCCTCATTTCTATATTCTGAATAAGCTGGCAAAGGATTAGTATTATTTTATCTTTAAATGTTGGATAGAACAATTTGTTTAGATTATGAATGTACAGAAAAAAATGTAACAACTGGCTATAAGACAATTCAGATTTTCTATTTCTTGTATCAATTATGATATTTTATGTCTTTTAAAGAATTTATCTACTTCACATAAGGTGTCTAGGTGATAGCCATAAAACTGCTGTTCTCCTAAAATCCTCTAGATTGTGGATAGGCTCTACACCTGATACTCTATCATCCCTGATTTTGGCAGTTTAAAAATGGTTCCTTGCTTCTTAAATGCTTATCTTTTCAGAGAAAAATCTTTTAAATTTCTTAAGTTTCTTTATGTCACTAATTTTCACTTTACCTCTTATTATTTCTTATCTTTGAGTACTTTGATTCACTCATGTGTTTAAAGATTGTCATTATGAAGTCTTTCTTTTATTCATCTTATTTGTAGAAGATTGTTCTTTATTTCAAAACACATGGGGAGATCCAATTTCCTCTTGTTTACTTCTGTTTTTGTCATACTTCGGGTGATTTTAACCTTCTTTTAAATATTAAGAGTTATGTGATGATCTAGCATGTGTTTCTTCATGAAAACATTCCTTGTGATTTAGAGATAACCTGAATTATGGTAACATTAGGTAAAGTGTACTATATGAACTCCACGCTCAAAAAATATGGTGAATGGCAAAATTTTTTTTATCCATTCATTCATTCATTCATTCAATGAGGCAGGTCTCACTGCAGTCCAGGCTGGTCCTAAACTCATTATGTAGACCAGGCTGGCCATGTCCCACAGCACTCCTCCTACCTCAGCCTCCCAAGTGCTGGGATTACAGGCATGTGCCACACCACATCCGGTTTATGTGGTGCTAGGGAGTAGAAACCAGGACCTTGAGCTTGCTAGTCCAGCATATAACCACTGAGCTATTCTTCCAGCCCCGTAAAATTTTTTCCAATGTGTTTCAGTAAGACTCAGCGCCAATGATAAGTGAGCACAACACAGCACACTTGGACATCTGGGGATTAATTGCAATGCATCTAGTACCAGCCCTCACTGATAAACCACTAAGAGGAATTTCTGTCAAATGAAAACATTATGGTGTGTCCTCATCCATCTTATTCATCAGATCTGGCACAGTGTGACTCCAAGCTCTTCCACAAAGTCAAAACTACAAATGTGACATTTTGAATGGATTGAGGATACCATAGCCCCTAAAATATCACAATTTAAGAAGAAAATTTCCAAACCACTCAGAAAGTGGCAAGAATAATGGGACAAGTATATTTAAAGTGAGGGAAAGTGTTTTGATAGAGTTAGTTGCAATTTGTTTTTTACTAATACTAGTTTTTAAAATGTAAGCATTTATATTTTTTGATCACACCGATTATGTCAGATGGCATCAAGGTAGTTGTGTATTGCTCCAGTCTCCCAACTAATAACAAATCTCTTCCTTCTCAGATTGTGCTAAAGTTTTAGGAAGACCGATTTGAACATAGGGGTCACTCAGATAGCTACTTTAAAACAAAAATTCATGTGACTCACCTTAGAAATACACAATGAGAAGGGAATATAAAAAAATGTAGAAAATATGGGCTTGAAATCAGCTCTACTACTTCTCAAAAACATGAGATTGGCCAATACTTAACCTCTCAAAGACTTAGCTCCCTTATGTATAAATAAAGAATAACAGGTGAATCCACCTATAAGAATTAATATGAGAATTCAAAGAAACAACAAATACAAAATTCTTGGCATGTAAAAGATTAATATTATTTGTAAAGATGAGGCTCACAATTTTTTTCTTTTGCAATGCATTCTAGACAATAAATAAACATTACTTATCCCTCACCATCTCAGTTTCTTCAACTGTAAACACTAATTCATCTATTTCACATATTAGCAGAAGTAAATGTATTAATACTATAAAGTTTTTAGAATATTGCTTGAAGAATAACCCTTTTTTGAATGGCACTAGGAATGGAACACAGAGCCTTCGCCTTAAGCTATATCTCAAGTCTATTTTTTACTTTGATTTTGATTTTGATAACAAGGTCCCATTAAACTGCTAAACTGCTCAGGTTGGACTTAAACTGCAATCCTCCTGCCTCTGCCTCCCATACTGCTAGGATGACAGGCCTGTACCACCAAACCCAGCTATGAGTAACATTTTGTAAATTTTATGTAATAAACAATTATCTCTATAACATCATCATCAAATGGCTACCATTCTTATCTGTTTCTTCTTCCTCTGTTCTACATGTAAAGGCTTCAATGATTAAACGCAAGCTCTGCTAATACTCATTCTCTGAACTTTTGGAATGTTTTCTCTTTAACGAGTCTGATTTCCATATTACTAGGCTAACTTCTTGGATATTCTGCAGCCTGCCTCTTGTTCTTCCTCTCTTCCACCCTGGCATTCCTGCATCTGAGATTCCTTAACCCCCTCTTAAATCACCTGCTTGTGCTGAAGAGATGCACACCACTGTCTGCAGGAGTGCACGGGTTTTCCCACCCTTCTCATAGTATGCAGTGCAGATTCTCAGCAATTACTGAAATGTGGCCCAATGAGCTCAGGCTGACCAAGCAAACACTGTACCAAAACCTCTCTTCAAAGGTGGTGAAGAAAGAAAGAAAACAAGGGCCACCTGGCTTTTTGCTTTTTTTGTATTAAAGCCATTTTTGATCACTGAGGATCAATAGGGGGTGGGACTGTTTGGGGACTGAACCCAGGGCCTGTTTCACTGAGCAATTATCCCAGCTGTAGTTACCTGTGCATTTTTTCAATCTTCTCCAAGTCACATACTTAGTCTGATAGATTTTATACTCTAAATTCTATGGCCACTTCCTTTTCTAAGTACTTTCTTTTCCACACTCATACCTTTATATCACATCCTCTTATAATAACAGTCTCTCAAATGGCCATCCTGCTTCCCACATGTCGCTGTATGTCACAACTTATCAGACTAAACTCAACACCATCATTCCTCACATCAAATCCTTCAGTGGCTTCAACACCAGCCCAGTCAGCTTTTGTAACATTAGTTTCGATTAGTTCTTTCAGCTCATTACCAACTGATTAAACTAGACTATGTTCTGTTTTCTGAAAAATTCTTAGTTATTTGTTATACCTGAATTTCTTTTTTTCTTCCTGCTTGTAAGTATCCCTTCCATCTATCAAACATGATGAATGACATTAAGAAAATGGTTCTAAGTAGAATTTAATTTATTTGAACAAGCCACTCTGCTGCAGTAAGATGTTACTAGAGTCCAAACACACAGAGAAGACGCTACCCCGTGTGTGAGAAAGGGGGCAGCTGCCACACTTTGAGGGGGTAGCTTCTATTTGTATCGTCTTTATAAAGTTCTGGTTTTGTTTTGTGCAGGTGTTTTTTATGTCACTTTCCTTTGGTCTTATGACAAGTGTCTGCCTCTATCTTCCCAATAGATACGGGTATATAACATGCTGGCAGGCAGAATACATAGTTCTTACCCTATCTGCCTGCACGAGGTCAAAATGCCACCAGTAGACTAAAACCAAAACTGAGGCTATTCATCATTCCACCAGGAAGTACATCGCCATAAGATGATAGTTGGCCTTCATTCTGATTTCTGTGTCAGCTATAAAAATTCATATTCACATAGGGTAGATATGGCACACATAAGAAAACTGTACAAGGTTCTTCAAAACTACCTAAATCTATCCTAGATATATGCATACACTTGTTCATACTTATGCATATACTGATACATACATTGAGAGACTAAAATGTGAGTAAGAATACTGTGTAGAGTCAAGATTCTTGTCTTCCAGAAGATTACAATCTATGTGAGCTGTCAGTTACTCTACATAATTGTATTTGAAATCTAGATAGAGATTTGGCCTTCTTAAGGATTTCATCCTGCAGCCATCTGCCTTTCTCTGATGTCTTAGTGATGACTTTCTTTGCATTTCCGTCAACATCTAGCACAGCATCTTAAATAAAGTGGTTACTCTGTAGTAGATTACTAAAATTGAAACTAAGATGGGGGAAAGGGTAGCTATTTTTGATGTCCAATATTCAGAGATGAGCTCCTCAAAGCATAACTACAACATGCATAGTAAAACTTCAGGTTTTTTTGTGGTACATTAATTTATTCACATTGCAGGAGTGCCATTTAGTAAAGTTCGGCTTCAATGAGACAATTGCTACCCTAATGACCTGAAAGAGTTAATATATCTTGGAAAAGACAAAAATTGCTCTCTGGAGATGGTTTTATTCAATCAAGTGGCTAAGACTCAGCATTTTCAATTAGTAGATCAGTTACTAACAAAACTTTCAATTGGTTATCTGTTGTATGTGAATATTGACACATCTATAAAAATATTTGCTTATAATTCACTCAAAATGAGATCTTTAGAAATAGCATGGGCAGATTCGCATTCAATTAGCATTTATTTTATACCAATTGAGAGCTAGTAACAATGTTAAACGTATTTCCACTGGGACTTGAAAGAAACACTGTGATAACTAGGAGATAATGGAATTTGAAGACACCAGAATACAGAGAAAAATAAATAGTTCCCTGCTATAAGAGGTCCATGAATAAAAAAATCAACTGAATTCATAAAGGTTGGGCTCTTTCTAGATCTGTTTCAATGTCATAAGGTATTCCTTGTTCTGAATGTACGCATATTATCCCTAACTAGATCTTTTCTCATACCTAAACTTTAGACTCATTCTAGGACCAGTTCAGCTCCGATTCCACACATAAAACTTTCCTTGATCAACTTCTAAAGTCGCTCACAAGTGATTAACCGGACTTGACAATTAATCACGTACAAATGAAACGTCAACGTTCCATATATTTATCTCTTAACTTCCCAATCTGACTGGACATAAAGGGACTGTATTTAAAACTACTCTTTATTACCATAAATTTATATCAAACTGAAATGTCTTATTAATGAAAAAGTTTAATCAATTGTCCTTTATTACTAAAATAACAGCTTAATATCATTCATTTCCAGATTCTGGCAGGTCTTGAATCTATAAGAAAAACATCTGTCTTTAACTTAAGCAAAATTCTTTCATTTGAAATTGACGAATTTATACCTTAAGCAAAACATTATGGTAATGAAAAATACTTATCAACAGTTCAGTTAAACCAGGAGAAAAAAAACCAGAAATGTTATATCATCAGCTTTGCTGTCAGAAAAAAAAAATTCATTTCTACAATTGGTCTGTGTTTATTATACACTATTTCTAACAAAATGTTATGTATTAATTCACAATATGCAATAATTGTATCTACTGCACTTGAGGTTAAACTATATTTTTAATGGTAAATCAAAGGAACTATGCTGCTACTTCAAATAAGGTGATAGCAAACTAATATATAGAAATTCTAGGTCCAAAACTGGAAAACTATTTCATTAAGACTTTTGGCATAAAATTTATTCTAGATTGATTTTCCTATTTATTTTTAGTTTTTCCAAATACTTTATTTTGATTTTTTATTTTAAAGTAATTTATGATCCAACAAATTTCATAGTTCAGAAATCAGTAAAACTTCAGGCATTTTTAGCAACACAGATACGTGATACGTTTTACTGGTCTGCCTCTATGAATGCTTTGTTGCTTTACTTTTTCTTGCTATCTGCCTAAACACTATGAGCCATGTCCAGCGTATATGAAGCATCGAGGAAATGCATTGTGTATACCTATCACATAGAACTCGAACTCTGTCATTGAGGTGGAAGCTCCCTGAATGGTAGCAAATGGTACAATAAGATCTTTGCTAGTTTTAGTTACCCACCCTCATTGTGGTTCAGATCTAAAATGTGACCCATGAGTCTTACTGTGAGCAGAACTGGGGCTTCCGGAAGTTGACAAGATCAATGAAGTGCTAACCCAGGTGACCTCATGGTTGAATATGCTGTAAGGAGGAAAGACCTGGTCATAGGAAGTATCTTACTGGGGGCATGACCTGGAAGGTGCGTTTTGTCCCCATTTCTTTCCTCCCCTTATCTTTCCCAGTTGCCATGGGTTAAGCAGCTCTCTTTCTGCTCTGTTGTTGTTGCAGCCAGACAACAATGGACTGAAACCTCTGATATCATAAGCCAAAATCAGCAACTTGTATACATCAAGAGTAGTGTCAGAGCAGCAGAAAACTAATCCATCTTCCTTTCCATACATCACTATACATCTTAATTATCCTTGATTTATACCACATATTCTCTCTATATTATCTCAATGACTAATAAACTATATGTTCCTCTTTAATTATATGTTCCTGTTCACTCCCAACCCTATGACCCAATTATAATGGCTGAACAGCTGAAACGCCTGTTCGGAAAACAGCCATACACCTGAGTTACTTGCCTCTCCAATAACTTATGTTCTAATTCTATTCTCAAAAAGACTACCATATGCAGTTAAAAAAGTGAAATAAATTCAATGAAGTGATTCCAAATGACATGCAAGTGAATGTTTGTAAACATGACTTAAAGACACCAAGGGGAGGGGGAAACTGTGCCTAATTCCTGTACGTAGTAAAAATGCTATAGTAATGTCTAATTATTCTTGGCATTATTCTACCATTCAGTAACAGGCTCATACCATAAAGCAAGTCATAGAGGAGGAAGAGACAACATGCTATTTAAATACCAACCATGTTAACGCAGAAGCAATACAGTACAATTCATGTACCTCATGTTCTCTGCTAATTGCTTAGGACATCCTGCTTTAGAGAAGACAGCAACAGTAGCCAGGCCCTAGTCTTTTTTAAATGCCAACTCTTAATAACAAACTCCAAAAAGGTCTTAATTGCATTTACCAGGAGCTCATGAACTTTAAAAATTGTTAATCAGACTTCCATGTAAATGGAATGACGATTAAAGGTTAAGTACAGGTTTCTGAAATTTCAGAAGTTGAGAATATATTGCCCTTCACAGGAGTGAAGGAAAAAAAAAAAAAAACTATCAGCCTTGACAGGAACTAAACATCTTAATTAAACATGCAGAAGTACCATGCTTATTTTTACGTGAAGTTCCATTTCCAAATGTCAAAGTTAATCATGCACTTGACTAAAAATGTGTAATATTCGCTCTGCCAGAGAAGAAATGCCTTAGTATTCTTTTCTGAGAAGATATCTGCAGGTCTCCAAAAATTCCACTGGTGTTCCCTCACACCTGATCCCCGCCTGTGCTACAAAAAAACCTGAGAATCACAGTGAAATGCCTTTCACAGAAGATCTTAATTGCTCTCCATCTGAGAAGTAATCTAAAACCACACATTTTTAATCAATTCTTTTTCACATGTTTATGGCATAGGAGAAACATGAGGTGCTTCCGACACAGACTTTCTGCACCTGTGTCCCTAGAGTGACATGTTGACAAATGAACATGACATCTCCTCAAATTCCAATAAGAATTTATGATTCCTCGAAAGAATATATTTGATCAATTACAGTGTCATCACAGTTGAAAGCAAAACCATGTCTTTGGAGTACACTTCACAAAATTTGTGAGGGTTTGTATTCACAGTGCAACAGAATAAAGAGCAATCCTAGGGCCCAGAGCAGGTCCGTGCTCCATTGCTAACACTGTCTGAGATTCTGCAGCTTAAGGAGAGCAGGATGACAAACACTAAGGACAGTAACGAGCGAGACCAGGGGCTGTGTGCTGTGTGTAGTGCTCTGTACAAAGCAAATGCAGGACTCAAAATCATAAAATATTGGGATATATTATCTAGCCAGTAAATGTAAGCCATTTTAGTCTAGATACACATTTAAAAAATAATTCCCTTTGTCTTTCGTTTAAAGTTCCATAGATGAAAGACAAAGCAAAAGGGGGGGGGGGGGGGTAAGGGAAGGAGGGGGGGGTAGGGGGAGGGACAAAAGGAGAGGGAGGAAGCCCTTGTCACTCTGACAAGATACGCATGTGCACAAAATGCTCAACTCCATTGTAAACCTTAAATTCTGCACTTGTACATATCAATAAAATGGGGAGAAAAAAAATTCCTCCGAAATTGCGTGTTTTGTTTCTGCTTATTACTCTAGTTCTTCCTCCTCTTCTCCCAAAGCCTAAAAGCCTAAGAAAAATTCAGTGTTTACTCAATACAAAGCATCTATAACACTTTAAAAGCACAGACTCTCAGCACACTGCTGGAGCTACAGCTACTGCTATTAGAATTACTTCCAGCAATTTTACTATTATGATTAAATTCGGCCACAGAGCAAACTAATATACTTATATTTTAAAGAAATCTAGAAGTGAAAAGATAACACAGTACAATGGCTATCCAGTTACCATGAAAAAAGAAAAACAGGAAGAAGCAAAGCAAAGAATTTTTAAATGATTTTTTAGGCCATAACTATAAACTTTTGAGGTCCGTTTAGCACAGTCCATGGTTATCTCTCAAGGGCCATAGGACCTTAAAACTTTTTAAAGAAGAAGGGTTCACTCTTCCACAGAATACTGTTTGGGTGTTTCACATTTGATTCAATCTGACAAGCACCAGTACAGCTGTGTTACCCAGCCTAAATGAGAAAATAATCCCACCCAGTACGATGAACTCTAAGCTACAGGAAGACGAGTGTTCGAAACTACCACATTTACTTCTTGCTGAATCCCGCTTGGGGACAACCGCCTTAGAGTAAGGCTGTTAAAAATGCATTATGAGATTAACTTGCAAGAGAAATTTCTCAGGAATAAATATATTCTCATTTGTATTCACCAAAGAAGCTTGCACTGACCCTTACTGTGTATTTGTGTTTGTATTTGTGGGGTGTGTGTGTGTGCATATTCAAATGCTCAATAATAACTAAATAGTGGGGTTTTTTGGTATATAAACCCACAAGCCCAGTCTGCTTTAACACTGTCTTCCAAAGGTAGATTTATTTCAAATAGGTAATCATACAGGGATTTAATAAGAACAGCACAAAAAAATCTTGTTAATTGGTCTTTAAAAACACCTTAGTAAATATTACCATAATATTTACCAAGGCTTAAAATCAGAAGGACCTCTCTAATGTCTCACAAAATGAAATCAGTTCATTTCACCATTTGTGCCTTTTGCCAGAGTCCCACTAATTTGAAGTCATCTCATGTCCCTCTGCTAAATTCAATTCAGTCACCTTTCATGGGTCAACACAAATATCAGCCTTCCACTAATGTTTCTGTTCATTCAGCAAGCACCTGCTGCATTCAAGGACCTCAGTTGGGTACTACACAAACATATACAGCTGCATAAGGAGCCCTAAGTGCTCTTCAGTACTCTTCTATTCCCTTAAACTAGCACGTGCGGTCCTCAACCTTTGCCACACCAGTAACCAGTGTAGTTAAAGAGCATTTTCTCAAGGACAGTGTGCGGGCTGCTTTGTTACAGGATAGGTTAGAAATGGTGAGCAGCAGCATGGAAACAGACAGCAAAACAGACAGCAAAGTTCTGCTGGGTGTCAGTCCGCAGTGGAGTTAGAACCTCACTAGCACCACGCCAACTGGAGGCCGATCTTGCTAGCTGCTCACCTCCAGCTCACGGCTCAGCTGCCTCGGAGGCTGGCCTGGGGCCCAAGGGTTGAGGACCCCTGCTTTAAATTCTATCTTGGCTTGTACAAATAAATCACCCAAAAATACAACAAGCATCAAAGCAAAAGTATTCACTCAAAAATGCCTATTCCCATATTGTATGGACTATTCCTGTAATGTTCTTTATTAGTTTAAACAGTATTTGTGAGTGATTTCTAGAACCCGGCAGTCATGTAAGCACTTTCACTTGTCAGCGAGGTTTTGGGTGGAGCTAATGCCACTCCCCCAACTGTGCTTCACATCCCTCCTGCTCTGTAATAACCTAATTCAATACTGGCAGCAGCTGCATCCCTGTGCCTAAGCACAGTAATCATGAGTCCACACACCTCCTACTGAGTTCAAGATGTTGATCTCACCATCCAGGGGAGCTGTGGAGCTCACTCATGGTGTCTCCTAATTTTTTTCATGCATCAGACATTGATTCACTTGATTTACTATAGTTATTCAATCTTAATTCATCTAAAAGTCCTTGCCCCCCTAAGCATATTTAAATATATGATCACATGAGCTTCTGAACTATGGTGGCATGTTCCATAAAGGAAAGAGAGTTTATCAGTCCTGAAAGTTACATGCTTTCACACTGTGAAGATGCAATAATTATCTCCAATTTTATTGACCTTGGTGCACAAATTCTTTCTTCTGAAATCATCTGCCTGTCATTTTCTTTTTTGTTTTTGGTTTTTGCTTTGTTTGTTTTTTAGACAGGGTCTTGCTCTGTAGCCCAGGCTACCCTTGGACTCAAGATAACCCACCTGCCTCCGCCTCTCTAGTGCTGGGATTACAGGCGTGCATCACCATGCCCAGATTCATGTAGTGCTGGGGAAGCAAATTCAGGGCCTTGTACTTGTGAGGCAAGCACTTTAACAGCTGTACCATTCCTTCAGCCCCCAAAACATTTTCTAACCATTTTGACCCATGTAGAATCTGGTGACGCATATAAACACGGGAATTCTATAATTCAGTTCTACATACAAGCAGAAATAGTACACAAGCAAAAATTAGAACCACCAATGACTATATAGAGGTTGGCAAGAAGTAGCTCTCATTTCCTTCACACTTTCCAATGAAAATAATGTGTTCATCTTTAAGCAACAGTGAATACGGGAAAGAGCAGAATGAAGGCAGATTGATTAGAATGTATCACCCAAGGACATAATAGTTTAGACCATGGTAAAAGGAAATAAATTCCTCACATAGTTTACTTCTTATAATTTATATTCTCAGAGCCTAAATCTATTGTAATCAATAACTCTCAAATTAATAAATAATACAGGTTTACAGTTTGGGATATGATGGACAAGGTAAAAGTTGTATTGCTTATGTTGCACAAAATTCAGTTGCTTCTAATATATAAAAATCATCTCTATGTCCACAGATAGATCATGTGATTTTTAAGTGAAAGAGCAAAAAACTGGAACCATAAATCTACTGACGTCCAGTTATGCATCTTAAACATTCAGTCTCAGAGTTCCAGTCAGCACTTACTCATCTGAGTAACCACAAGCTCAGCTTTATCCACTGGTAATGGCTCCTGCCTATATTCACCACTAGAACTTTCAGATTCATCAGTTCTGAAAAAGCCCTCAGAGTCTAGAACTCAATATAATAAAAAGCTTCCATAGGTAACAAATTTAGAAAGTTGTTTCCTCTTAAACATCAGCAATGATACTCCTAACTGAAAATCATTCACAGGAATCTAGATTGTGGTATTCCCAAGCTTTGTAAAACAAATTGAAAGTTGATTTTAAAATAATAAAATATTAATAACACATCACTAACTTAGAAATATGTTATATTCTTAGCAGGAAAGAATTTTGTTATATGAAGAATATAATTGCCTGTAAGAATGAAGAATGTTATATTCTTAGTAGGGAAGGAATTTTATGTTCCATAATATTTAGTCTAACAAAAAAAATTCTTTAAAGACATGAAGGTGGTATTAGACAGATAATTTTTAATAATCCAAAGCAAAAAAAAATGTACAGAATGGAAAAAAGTCCCTGTTAGAAATAAATAAAGGAAAATATGTCCTATCCTCCTGAAACTGAATATTTAGAATGTTTCTATTTGTTATGTATGAATATGGATAAAATATAATAGTAGCCTGTCCAGCTTTTTTAGATTGACATTTAAAAGATGCCTGAATCATAGAATTCAGAACTTAATCACATATTGTCTTGAAATGCCAATGCCGTTAAAATGATACTGCTTTGAACGCAACCTAGAAACAATCTAAGTAAAAGTCCTTTGCCCTATACTTTATCACCTGTATTGAAATAAATGTTACTCAATCCAATATGATGGATAAAGCACCTTTTACATAGAAATAAAATCATCTGGCTTTCAAAGTAAAGTTATGAATCTAACATATGATACATAACTGTTTAATGGCATATAGATTATATATTAAATAAAAAATTTTCATCAGCAAAGATATCAGTTTAATGAAATGTAAGTAATAATTCAAAAAAGTGATACCGTTCATGTAAAGAATACTCTTAAATACACACCTAAAACGTTACAGTTGTTTATAATTAATTTTTCTTGGAAAAATATTATTAGATACAACAGAAAAAGTCAGTCATTAAGAAAATTGCCTTGGTACTTTTTGTTAATCACTAATTTCAAAAAAATGACTTTAATTAAGTGAAAATGAGGGGCTGAAACAGCAGCAGACTTCACCTAAAATAAGAAAGTCCTGGGTTTGATTTCCCAACAGCAAATAAGGATCAGCTGGGTATGAGGGCACACACCTATAATTTCGGCACTCGGGAGGCTGAGAAAAGAAGAATACTATGAGTCCAAGGCCAGCCTGAGCTACACAGCAAGTACAGCACCAGCGTGGGCTACAGAGTGAGTCCTAGTCTCAGTCAAAAAAAAAAAAAAAAAAAAACTTTTCAAAAGATTTTCCTTTTTTAAGAATCAAAAAACACACTATTAGCCAAGCACAAATACAAAAAGAAATAATGTAAATGTTTGCTTTGATACCTCACTATCCATATCAAGCAAATGCCCGTAAGGATCAATATCACACAGGACAATTTGCCGACCTGGTCAACCCACGATATGAAAATCACTGAGCCTCCGTGTAGCAAGCAGGAATATATTTCTGCTTTCACATAAAGTGATTTCTATAACCTTACCATATTATTCATAACTCACAGTGATTTTTATATTCCCACAGTCTACTACAGATTTTTCTCAGTGATTTATGTTAGGTTCTTCTAAAGCCTCATTCATATTTATTGTTTATTCTCCTACCAGAAAAGGTAACAATCCTTTCCATGTATATAAGTCACAATAAACGTGCAGACTGACAGAGGTGGACAAAGGCAGTCTTCGCACAATGGGAGGGAGATTGATGAACAATTGATAATGCCATTACAAGGCACTTTTCACATGGAAAAAAATGGACCACAGCATCGAACAACTAACCTCACATGACAAAATTTCAAAGAGACATCAATTTTAAATGTCCACATACTGCTCACTTGCCCACAGTGAACACAAAGGTCTGTGGTTCTCGTGTGTGACATTCTGTTGGCTATTCTGTCATTATGACTAAGAACATGATTCCACAGGGTACATGTGTTAGGCTGTCAGCTGCTGCCAATGATCCGTAATGGGGAGTGATCAAAATAACCTAGATAAAAATAACTTTTATTAGAAAAAGCTATTATCTATAAATGGTGAGCATTAGTGATGAGAAACACTCAGGTTCTAGACAGCACAGAAAGCTGAAGGCTGCGGGGTATGAAGACGGCGGTGGGTACTGAGGGAACAAGACTCCTGACCATTCCAGACACACAGGCAACTGGCACTGCTGCAATCTGGTTAACTTTTGCCTCAAACACAATTTCCCCTTCCCATGACGCACAAAGGACTCCTTTCCACATTTCTTACATTCTAAGGTATGTATTTTTTTTACATTCTAACATATCTAGAAAAGGTACTTACAATAGATGCAAACACTGAAATAAGTTTTTTTCTTTTTTCCTGTCATACTTCTTAGTATTTAAAAATCAAGGAAATTTGATATTTGCTAATACTGCTTCTGTTAAGAAAGATTCCTAATATAAGCTTCATTCCTTCCCCCTTTCGTTTTGATTCTTTTTAGTTTTATCTTTTGTTGCTTTCATACATCTTTCATGAGAAAGTCTGGATTGTTCAACCAGTCACAGTGCACCTAGCTAATCATCTGAGTTTCAACTGTTCCTCAGTGGCTAGGACAAAAAGTTTTAATAAGCAAAAGCAACAACGAAAAAGAAGTAACAATATAAATACAGTTAATGCTGCTGAACTGTACCCTTAAAAATGGTTACGATAGTAAATTTCACATGACATTTTTACCACAATTAAAACTTTTCATTAAAAAAGGTAATAGTAAGGCACCAGGTACCTGTAACTATTCTGACTAATAGCTGTTTTTTCAGTCAAAATCACTGACCTCTTTCTACCAATCAACTGGCTTTGGCTTGACCAGATATACTGGACCAGTACAATGAAAATTAGCACCATGTCAGAAATCTTATTAAAGAAATACCAGAATTGGGTGTTCAACTCCTTGTCTTCCTAGGAGTGTGGTACAGTTTATGGACAGCCACTAGCTCAAATCTTAGGCAAGTACTTGTAAGTTACCTGCCTCGAGGTATTTCAATAAATCATTCCTGGGGCTAAAGAAATAGAAAATATGTGAAAAAAATACTGAGGGCTAGGGCAAGTAAAAGTCCTGGGTTCAATTCCCCAGAACTACATAAGCTGGGTATGGTGGCTCAAGACTGTAATTCCAGAATTCGGAAAGCTAAGGCAGGAAGATTGCTGTGTTTCAAGGCCAGCCTGGGCTCCATAGTGAGTTTAAGACCAGCCTGTAATACAGAGTGAGACCCTGTTAAAAAAAAAAAAATGAAAAACAGATAAATAGATAAAATCAGGAATATGAGAGAAAAATTTCCCTTAGTTAATAAAATTTTAGTAAATTATCAGAATTAATATTTACATTAGTCAATTTTAACCACATGTATATACATTTAAAGTCCTATCTAGAATTTAAAGTTCTATCTAGAGCTAAAGAAAACAAGAGTAAAATAAGATACCATCTGAAATTACAGGACAATAAGCAATCAACAATTACAAATCAGGTGAGTAAAATTTTTAAAATAGTATATGGCAGGTGCTACCACATATAATTTTTTTCCATGTACTCATTAAAATACCATGAGTGCAAAAGACAAATCACAAAGTCAGGTATGTGGACCCATACAATGCCTTTCAGAATCTTGATGAAATTTCCCTTAAATGTGCAGTTGATGGAAGAGTTTAACCTGTACTTTGATGGTTGAGCTGGCTGTACCAACAGAGAGACAGTGCTCTGCCTCCTTGGAAGCAGGTACAAAAGCTTTTGCCACTCTCACTCTGCCTGTATTCTCCACAACAAGTAAACTGGATGGAGCAACTATTCAGTACTGCAGACAGGCTGAATTACAGGGGAGGCCAGCCCTCCTGCTCACCACCTCATCCAAACACTGCTTGTCCTCCACTCACTAAACAGCAGCAAATTAAATTACAAAATTTATTACACAGTAGAACAGGGTTGATGTTAGAGCTACAACACAAATAAAACTTTTTTATAAAATATAGCATACACAATAAACATTATAAAAAATTAATGAATATTTCATCTCTTATTCTTTATCTATCAGGGAGCCAAGAAATCATGTAGGTTGAAGATTATATCTCAAGGAAACAGATTTGCATTATATGAAAACTAGGAATCGAGCTGGTAGATGTGCATATGAAATTAATTCCTTCAGTAAAACTCAGAAACTGATTTATTTAACACAAAATGTTTAAATAATAAGCTAAAGGGCAGTCTTCATATTCTATAAGTCAGCCAACAATCAGTCGATGTGGATATCCTATAATTTGAGACTAATTAATCACAAAGAAGAAAAAATTAAAAGGAAGAATTTTTTCCTGTTCTCTCTCTCCTGTGTGTGTGTTCCACTAGAGATCAAGCCTAGGACCTTCTCACTGAGCTACATCCTCCACCATTTTCTTTTTCTTTTTGATTTTGAGACAAGCCAAGATGCCCTGGTTGGGACTGAACTTGTGATTCTCGAGCCTCAGTCTCCAGAAAAAAATGATACAAACACTTCAGTAAACATCAGCATACGAGAACACATGATTTCTTACAATAATTTAATATTACAAAGAAACTTTAAAGAAAAAGAGGCTGAAAGGAAGAAATCAGAAAAACCATAAAGAAAACAAAAATGCTATATATAAGAGAAAGCCACACGAAATACTAAGCTATTAATAATTAATATATTATAAAATAAAAGCTACAAGAAAAATTAAGAAGTAATCCCTAATATAAATGAGAAAACAATAGTAACAGAGGTCTCAGGGGCTAGTAAAATATGGTAAGTAGGAAGACATGAAAAAAATTCAATATAAGAATCACAAAAACATTAAAAAAAATATGTGCACATGCACACACATACACACCCAGAAATATATTTTCTTACTTTGGAGAGAAAATGCCATGAATGAAGCAAAAGAGTTTAACATATTGATGTCAGGGCAATGAAATGATTTATCCAGAGAGAAATTATTTGTCAGATATTACCCTGCAAAAAAAAAGGGGGGGGGTGTTAGTATAGAACCTGTAAAAGAACAAAAATTGGAATAGTTGTGTATTATTGGTAGCATCAAGTCATAGATTTTAAAGAAAAGACTATGGTAAAAATTTATTCTCACATTTATGAAAGTTTGGAAACTGTGCATAAAGACTTTTTACATATACACAAATATATATCTTAAACCTTATCCATACGTATAAGATCCTGAATGATTTTTTGTTTTCTACTTCATGAGCTTTCTCTACTTTTCCAGATATTTCTATAATACACCTGTAACTACATTTACAAAAAAAGAAAAAAGGCTTGTTTATATAAGCATATGAAATTCTACATTCCCAATATATTCACAATGTTATGATTTTTCATGAAATAGAAGTGTGCCAAGGGTAATGCAATCAAATGTAAGCAACCGTAATCTCCAGGACCAAGGAATATGGAAAGAAAAGTGAACATTCCTTCCGGTACTTTTCTGTATTTCTGAAATTTCTATAATGAGTACACACTATTCTTACAGTAGAAATGACATAAGAAAGGAGGCAGGGGTCGGACTTGACTTAATAGTTCTTCTATTTACACACAGCGAAGCCATGCTCTTTCTTATGTGTAAGATCCATATATCCCAGCTGGGAAAAAAAAGCAAGCAGAAGTCTCTGATTGCCTTAAGAAAAGTGTGTAATAGAAAAGTATCAGCTCAGATATCTTATTGTCTTAACATGCTTTCTTAAATGATAAACTTATTACGTCAGATGAATATATTAGTGCAGAGCTAAAATACATGAAAATGGCTAAATATAAAATGATGAAAGGCACGGTCGAGTTGACCAGAATCAATCAAAAATGGAACCAGAGGTACCAAAGTAAACTGGAAACCTTTTTTATCCTCCTTTAGTACTCAATTCATGATTAGAAATCAGCATCAAACCTACCAAAATGTTCCTGTGTCTTAGAAGGGCTCAATAAACATGTGCAAATGTAACTGCAGCCTGGGGAGGTCAAATGACAAACACAGCATCAGAGGTGCGTTTAGAAATTTATATAATAAACTGAAGCTAAGTCCTCAGCTGACTCCCATGGCCAAACCTTGACCTTTACCACTGACTATGTGCTCCTCTACAATCTCAAAACAGTCACCACAGCAGCAGAATAGTGTCACTATGCAGTGGCAAATTAGAAATGCTGGTCAGTAATTCTCTCACTTGCTGTCGGACTCAGATATATAGTCAATGGACTATGAAATTATTAAACATGTGAGATTATGTCAGTAAAAAAAGAAACTAAGACAAGTAATAGAAAGGCACTTTCCTTTCCTTCCCTCCCTCCCTCCCTCCCTCCTTCCCCCTGCCCTCTTTCCTCCCTCCCTTCCTCCCTTCCTCCCTTCCTCCCTTCCTTCCTTGCTTGCTTGCTTTTGAGAATTTGAAGAAAGCGTCCTGGTTAGTTCGGCAGTTCAGTAGTCTCTCAGAGTTTAAGGAAATGTGAAGAAAACTGGAATGGATCAGAGCAGAAGGCTCACAACTACCAACACACATTAGAATTCCTTGGAGAGTTATTTCACTTCATTTTTAAAATATCATTTTTCCATGCCTCTGGGCCTTTGAGAGAAAGCCTTGGAAGAGTGGTTGGTTGGTTCGTTTTTAACTTCCCAAAATTATTCTAATCTGCAGCCAAGGTTGAGAACCATAAAGGTAATAATAAGAGTCTGAGTCTATTATATAAAGCCTCGGGTTCTAAGCTTGGCTCTAACCATTTTTAGTCGTGCTGCCCTGCCTGAGTCATTCTGTATTCCAAAGGCTTCTCCCAGACATTTATAAAGAAACAAATACATCTTCTTTCCTCGCAGAGGTTATGGAACCCCAGACACGTGTCAACTGTAAAACACTGCACACGTGCTCCAATAATCCTTTCCAAATACAATATTTACTAAGACAGAGATTTTAGGTGCTCCTGATAAATTTGAAGATCAGAAGCCTAAGACTGCTTATGCACATCTGAATAGATTGCATAATGAGTTTAGAAATTTTTCAACCTGTAAGAAGGTAAACTGTAAACTGTGTGAACAGCCATCTTTTAGTAATCAAGGATATGGTAGAGGGAATTAATCAATTAGTACATATATGATCCAGAAGCACTAAAAAATGAAAACACAAAATCATATTCATGCCACAAAAGTTCTGAGTAATTAAAAAGAAAATCTGTTCTATCTAAAATAAGAATTTTAAGACTAGCAATATAGCTCAGTGGTAAGATGTTTGCCTTGTATGTGCATTGCCCTGGATTAGGCACCTAACATTAAATTAATTAATTAATTTATGAATGAATAGTGTGAATGTTAAAATTTGAACCAGTCACATGACTTCTGAAATGCAATTTATCTGCTAAGACTTCTGAATTTGTTATCCCAGACATTTTTTCTAGCACCAGGCTCAGTATCTCACAGACATACCATATCTCACAGGCATACCAAACTTAACATAGCCAAAATACAAGCCCCAATTCTCTTTCGCCTCCCAACCTTAATGTAGCTTTCTCCCCCTGAATAAGACTCTACTCGAGTGTCATCCTTATAAATGAGGCTTTTTCACGGATAGCTCTCAAATAAACAGTATTCTACCACATGGTTCTCCAAAATTTTATCTTTTTCATAGGAACTCATCAAGAGGAAATTACCTTACTATGTATCAGCTTCTTGTCTCCATTCTCCATTCCAATGTAAGCCCCACAAAGGAGACAAGATGCTATTAAAGTGCGATCTTGCTTTGGCTCCAACCAGCTAAGTATGCGTCCAATTAGAGGCACATGGCAGGAGGGAGACTTTGGAGAGGGAGTAATACAACCTGGGGTACTGAGCTTCTTAGAGAATAAAATTGCTTCATAATTGCCCTCAGGATTGCCAGGAAGATGGGGAATTTTTTTCTAAAAGCCACTCACTCTACCTTACCAACACACCAATGAGGTAACAAACACTGGACATGTCGAGCAACAAAAACGCTTATGTAGACCATCTACTGAACTCTGCACCTTGTTGCATTGCCACAAGAAGGGTCACAGAAGATATTATAAAATTGCCACCACCAAAATTAGGTTAAAATAAACACAGGAAAAAAAAACATTATGCACTTCATAGATCAAATTTTGACCCATGAACCTCACTTCTGATTTCAGCCAAGGCTATGCAGTGCTCATGAAGAAACAAAGAAAAGCCTACCCCACTAGGTCAAGAGCTTTAACAACAGGTGGAGTGGTAGCTACTATTCATCCTTTTCCTTGCCTAGGCCTCTCCAGCTCAACCCTCCTGAATCCTCTACACAAGAGGACAGCTCTGCTTCTCTATCACTTATATTTCCCATGCCACAATGGTTCACACAATCATGCCAATATTAGAGTTACTACACAAACACCTCACCCATGGAAGATGATGTGAGGACAATGCAGATACAGAAAACCCCTACAGGAAAAGTGAACAGTCTAAAATCTCACTACACACCTCTTGTCACAGCAGCCGGGGTCTCCTGTCCCTCCAAGACCTACAGAGAGATACTGATTCCACCACTCAACTTCCTAAACCCTTGGTATAAGCTTCTGATTTACTCCAAATGTGTTTAAAAGAAATTCACCTTCTCTTGATTACAAATGGTACCACCATTCTTTCAACTGCACAAAACTGATTTTAGGTCATCCTTGATTTATTTTCATTTCTCAATGTCCAGCAAATCTTCAAATTCCTCAGATGCACACACCTTCTTGTCAAAATCCATCTAATTCACCTACTCCATATTCCACTTTATTAATTATCCCCTCACTCACCTGGGTCATAAATAAACCTCTGCTTCACTACTAAGTGTCATCCTTCACCCTATAAACAGGCCCAAACACCATTTTTCTAAAGTTCTTTTTGATTCCTTCAACATCTCCAACCGACTGAGGAGTCACTGCCTTGGCTTCCAGGGTACTCAGCCCTATTTCATGGGTAAGAACAGCATGTCATTAATTATTTACATGTCAGGCTGACCACTTGTGGGAGCTCTCTGAAGCAGAAAACAAAGCGTCTTAAACTTTAAATCCCCACAGCATAATCATCAGTAAGTGTTTACCAAATGGATGAATTCTCCCTATACATTCTCCTAAAGAACCAGCTCTTTCTCTCACTGCTCATAGTCTTCCCCTCCTCATCTCATACTTCCAGGAGAGTCCCTTTAATTGGCTTTGAGTTTTATTATCTCCAGTTAATCATGAAAACTATGTTGCACATAATTTTTCTAAAAGATATTTCATAATATCAATTCCAGAAACTTCACAAAAGCAAACATTAAAGAAAATACAAACACAAGAAAATAAACCAACAAAAAAATTCTAAGGTAAGAATTCAGGAATACCCATTTGTGGATATGTTGCACTGAAAAATGTGCACATGTGCACACACACACACACACACACACACACACACACACACACGTCCACAATATACCAAAGTTAGCCCCACTGCTCCATCTGCAAAGCCACATTCCTCCAAAAATAATAGGAACTAACAACAACAACAAAAAAATCGCCAAAGGTCCCTATTGCGATGACAAGCATGATGAGTAGGTCAGTCATTGCTAGTCATCAAAGGACCTAAGAGATCATGCAGTCAGAATTTCTTTTACTTCACGGATTACTGATGAGAGGAGAACTCAGCGAGTAGAACTGATCTAACCTCCACTCTACTCAAAGACTCCTACCTCAGGAACACCCTATTAGTAGGTATGCTGTATGGGCATACACATACACATAGACATACATATAAGCACTTATCAAAATTAGTCCCTCTATACCATCAGCAAGCCACATCCTCAGAAAATGATTGGACCCTTAGAAGAATAAATGCTTTATTAAATTTTCAGAAACCTTGTTCCAAGAGCATAAAATCCAAAATCCTTACATGGAAATTCTAGGCCCTTCATGACCCAGCCCCAACAAGATTTGATTTCACACATGTCCTACATGTATACCTTCTGTGCTAGGCCACAATGCATTTCTCCGCTCAACTCCTTGTTCATTCTTTCTTTCTTTTTCTTTCTTTCTTTTTTCTTTTTATTTTGAGACAGGATCTCACCCTGTAGACCAGGCTGGCCTTGAACTCAGGACAATCCACCTGCCTCCGTCTCCAGAGTGCAGGGATTACAGGCATGCACCACCACAGCCAGCTTTATGTGTTGCTGGGGAATCAAACTCAAGTCCTTGCACTTGCAAAGTAAGCGCTTTAACTGCTGTGCCATTCCTCCAGCCCTCCTTGTACTCTCTTACTTCTATCTTGTGGCACTCTTTCCTGGATATCATCCACTTACTCATCTGTAAATATCACTCCCCTCTGGAGGCATTTTCAACCAACTTAATACCCTCTTTTCCATTAACTCTCCTAGTACTCATAGCCCAAACCATTTACTTGGCATTTACTATCAGCTGTTGAAGTTACAATTTTTGAAATGGAAGATTTCAGCCAAAATTTCCCTGTAGTACCTCCAGCTGCATCAAGAACACAGATGAGCACATAACATAAGACGTTGACAGAAAGGATGAAAGAGCTAGAAAGGAAGAGCAAATTGAGTGGGAACAAGTGGGACGAATAACAGTGAATGTTTCAAAAAACTACAGAATTGACTCCAGTGTTCTCCTGACTCCCTTAATTTGTCATCTGTCCTCACCGGAAAAATCAGATCCAGTGAAAATATTAATAAGAGTAATATAAAAGCCTTGCAGTTTTCAGGAACTACAACTTTCTAAAAACCCAAAAAGTAGTCAAAATTACCTACACTAGGCCCTGGTTTGGTGATGGTTAAAGTGTGTATACATGTACATGCCTCCATTTGTTAAGGGAACTTATTTTTTATAAATACTTTCAATTGAACATATTTAATTAAAAGAAAAAATAAATGAAGTTGAAATTCACAAGAAGCACTGTGCTAACCTGAGTTCAGTTTCTTGGAGCTGTCAGAACCTGCTGCTAGAAGAGCCATCCACTGAAATACAATTTCCCTGGTGATGTTAACTGTTCAGCTTTTCATACATTATACAACTCAAAACTGACACAAGTCCCCGAAAAACGTGGAAGAGCCACTTATGTCAAAACACTGACATTGTCCCCTTGCATCTTAGCTTCTTCCTTTAACAATTAATAACGTGATTCTTTCACATATGCCAACCGGTCAGAGGAAACCATGGGTCAGTGGCCAAAAGGTGGCTTTATCTTCATAAATAAAAGGATACTCACATGCAAAAAGACTTACTGTACTTCATGGAGCACATGATGCAGACTGTTTTACATCTCCGAAATTCACAGGGATCTGATAAGTGATAACCTATTAAAACTGATAAAATACTGCAGATCTCCTCTAAACTTGACTGTCAGACCTTGAAGGCAAAGACCACAAATGAGGTTCAAACCCTGACTGAAAGGAATACAAGCGACAAAATCTAACTGCCCTCACTTGACAAGTAAAACACACAGGTAGGTAGAGGCAGAAGTAAAAGCAAACTTAGGAAACCAACCTTCTAATTTTCAGCCCTTAAGAGATACCAGCACCTCTGTGAATCCCTAATGACCTGACTTATCACCATCAGGACACAATAAGAAATCAAAGCAGCTTTCAAATTGAGAAAAACATGAAGAAAGTAACTCAATATATTATTAAATACTACAAGATCAGAGATCAACATCCATTTTGCTCAATAACTATATTCTGAGTGTTCAAAGAGTGCCTTGCATATCATAATGATTTTACAAATAAACTTATGAATGAATATCCTCAGGTGAAAAACATGAGAATAGCTGCCAGCTAGGGACCCATGTAGAAGCAGAATACAATAGTATGGTCAGTGGACCACCTAATCAAAATCTCTTGGAATGTCTGTTAAAAAAATGAGATAATACAACTCTCTACAGATCAACTAAATTTGAATTTCTAGGACTAAGACACAGAAATTGGGACTTACAACATGCATTCCATATGACTGTCACGGCCATAAAAGCATGAGAACCACAGTGTATTTGATAATACTACCTGTAATGCAAACAATGCAACAGCAAATTGACAAAAAAAATAAAATTAAATATAAAGAACACAGAGCTTAGAGAAAGAAAAGACAAAACCTAGATGGCAAAGGGAAAAAAATAAATGTAAGAACAATTTAAATATAAATGCATAAACATTATAGAATCAGGCACTCTGAAGAGCTCTAGGATGAAGAATCAATTCCATCAGTGAGCAAGAGGCCAGGAGTACCATACCAGACATCATTAGGATAATTAAATAATTAACACACATAGGATTAAAATTCCTCTTGGGGAAAATGATAATGAAAAAGAAACACCTAATGTAGTTTCACAACGACACTTCAAATATCCAAAGACAAAGACAGATCTAAACTAAATATGAAGAAAAATGAAAAAATATCCTGTTGCAGTCAGCTAAAACTTAGAGAAAAGAGTCAAAGGTAGCAAATTAATTCATGCTACTCAAGTAAGTCAGACATGAGAAGACAAGCTTTTAAAATTATCAAGGGGAGAAAGACTAGGAAAGAAAAATGCTGCTAAAAATGGAGTAGGGTATGGAATTAATGAAGACTAAACCATCTCAGAAACTGAACTAATTCTTCTTAATTTATCTTTGACAAGAAAAATGAAGAAGACATATTTGTATAATTAGAGAGAATGAAGACTTTGCAAAAATAGCGACTGACAAAAAGCAGATGTGGAACACTTGACAAAACTGAGCTCATACCAATCAGGAGGGCTGGATGATGGGAAGCTGAGCCTCTTAAGGGAATTCACTCACACACTTGCAGAGTCATTTACAATCATTATGGAAATATTGCAGAAAAATGGGGAAACAGAAGACCTGAAGTGGAGGGAAAAAATTAGATAATAAAATATCCTATCAATCTTAAAATGGTTACAAAGGGAGGGGGGAAAATTCAGTGGTGAAACCAATGACATTATCTTCTCCCCCAGAGCGCCTGCTCCCTGAGGCTGGGGCATCATCTTTCCACCTTTCAATACTGGAACAAGGCGTAGAACAAACCTCAGATAGAGCATGGATAAAGGCAAGGAGCTACAAAGGGATGCTACCAAACTCTTCCATTTATTCTGAGCACAAAACTGCACCATAAGATGTACACAGCAATGGTTTTTTTTTTTTTTTTTGTCTCATAAATGACATAACACACTGGAAAAGGGCAAAACACACTCAAACAGCCTGTGAATAATTAAATCATAAGCCACAATCAGAATGAAAACCTACTGTCTAGAAGCATGAACAGATTTGAGAAACTTCAAAATAAAAGCAAAGAAGTACAATATGTACTTTCTTTACAAAGAAATTTGCCAATGTATTTGAGGATCATATAAATTTAAAAAAAAAATGTTTTAATTCTAAAAAGCATCTTCACTAATGACTATCATATAATTTAGTGGAGCACTGAAGTTTTTCGCATACATACTCCAACACAACTCTGTACATAAACATGCAACTATATTTTCATTAATTCACTAGCAGTGTGCAGAGAGAGCATATAAGCAATCTATGTAGAGGTATACACTTGCAGAAGAGTGACAACAAGCTAATGGAAATAGATCATAGGCATATCTTAAGTAATTTTAAACAAAAGCTAAAAAGGCTGCTACCTTTCCTACATGCTAAATTAAAAACTAAGGGTGAAGGGAGATTTTATTTTTGGTTATCTTGCTATGCAGCACATAGATCATTCCATATAATACACATGAAGAACTAAGTACTGATTAAACAAAAGTGAAAGACACTGACTCACACATGGGAAAGGGATATGCTACATGTGATATTATTTACATGGATAACAATGACATCAGTCTAAAAAGTTCAACTAGAGTCAAATTTAAAGTCTTCTCTTTCAGAGGGCAGAATCTAAGTAGAAAAAGGTCAAGAACAGACACATCACCTAAAACAAAATTCAAAAGGTATTTTATTTGAGTACCATTGTTAGCAGAATAATACGTAATTTATTCAGCAGCCTATACCATTCAAAATAACAGGAAATAACAGGAAAAAAGAAAATTGACATGTCCGTTGGCAAAATTTACTTAATGCTACAGAATCCAAAGCTGAGAATCCATGAATTTATTATCAGAAAGGGCTTCTGCTTGCGACCTCTACACAAAGTTCTACCCACCATGGTTCTCTGCCTTTGCAGCCTACACAATGATAGTCAGCAGCCTAGAAAGCAAAAGAGGAACGCCTGAGCCAGACACAATGAACACCTACATACGTCAACAAAGAGACAAATAACAGGTACAGCAAGACAGATGTCTTGAGAGGCAGGATGAGACAGACACAAGTGCCAGTCAGCAGGTGGGTCAGGGTAAGGAACATGGCACAGAGTTCCACAAGTAACAAAGCGGTCTGTGACATACCACAATATACTTGAGGAAAGTATTGTGGAAAAATTCAGACAAAACATCAGCTAACCAGGTTCAAAAGGATACCCTTTAGTCATCAAGAAAATTGTGAAAATGCTCGGCATACTGAAACAACATGAGCAAATTTAAGAAATGCACTATAAAAATTTCCATTAAAAATGATAACTTTTGGGGTTGGAGAAACAGCTGAGTGGTTAAAGCACCTGCATAAAAATGATAATTCACAACACTCGATGCTTATTGGGGTGAGACTTTTGTCTTCTGGAAATTAAGTTACACTGAAAAATCAGATTCTAAAAGAGTGCCAAATAAGTTGTGCACTAACAATCTTTTTAAAGAAAATATGACACAAAAGTTAGCAGTTTATTTACAATGAAACAATTAGTCTCCAGCAGAACAAAGATCTTCATCTTAAGACAAAAACACTATCGATAAGGTTTTAATTATAAAAACAAAGAGGCATATGAATCTGTCTATTATGACAGCACAATTCTGAGGTCTGTGGAAAAGATACCTCATTTCTGTCCTGGCACACAAGCCTTAAAGTGGTTAATAAACTAAGTATCTCTGAAGCAGCATCAATGGTATACTGGATTTCTGTGGGTGTTTTTTTTTCTGCACTGAATTAAAAATTAATAAATGTTGCAGGTGGTTCCTCTGCGTTCCTCAGTCATTCCCCACCCTAGGCTCTAGGAAACAAAAGCAGCCCCTACCATCACTTTGCCATCTAGAAGGTTTGCAAAATGACTTGGTTGGGGAGCTTTGAAGTTCATAATTACAGAAAGAGAAATATACCATGAATGCCAGAGGGGGGAGCTCAGAGCAAAGGGAAAGATCATGTTTATAATGGGCAAGAAAGGGAAATGCTGAGAACCTTTGGAGCTTTTACACAATACCTTTTTTTTTTTTTTTGTCTTTCAGTATTCTTTTGAAGGATGTGCTACAATACCCTTTGAAAAAAATCTATTTTTCCTTTTTTTCCTCCCATCAGGAAAAGAAAGAAATAAAGGAAAATATTGCTGAGGGTAACCAGTTTAAACAATGGGCAGGTCTCTAAAACCTCTGCTGTAGAAAATCTCTAGGGCACAACCGCCCCTCTCCAGTTCCGTTTGTAAATGAACCTACACAGTAGGACGGGCACTAATGATGCTGCAGGCACAGTGAAGGAATTAGCCCAAGATAACCATTATCTAAAAGAGGTGTTTGGCCTCCCCAGGCTACTTTATATGTTCACATCTAAAGGCAAAATGGACAAAATGGAATCTTAATAGTTTTTTCACACTATCAACTATTCACACTATTTGTATTCATAGCCCTTTTACCACTGAAGAAAGACAACTAGTTTATCTAATAAGAAAGGAGCCACTACCATTATTCTCTAAAACCAACTTTAAAGTATGGCCAAGTTTGCTGAGACAGTCAGGGTCAACAGCACCCTTCCTCTTCCAGAACTGATCTTTAGTATGCCTTTTAACTGAACTTTCAATCCTGAACAGTTTTTTTTCAGTGTCCAGTAGCACAACAGCAGCGTTAAAATACAAGGCCAGAAACCATGGTATTGATTCCACAGAGAAAGCTAAAGATCCCATAACAGTGGCCCTAAGAAAATCTTTATTTAAAAAAGGTCCTTTGTATTTGCTAGCTACTGTCAAAATACTGAGGAACAAACCACCTACAATTCCGTACAGTAAACATTTCTCTCGTTTAGGTATATGTTGCTTATCTGGGATTCAGCTGCAGAATGTGCTCCAATGGGCTTGGCAACAACCTGCATAGGAGATCTAGACCAGAGTTTTTCATCCTCCTTGAACTACCAGCTACAGGAGACATGCTCTCCCATGGCAGCCAACAGAAATACAGAAGACCAAGTTCAGCTGCACAGCACACTTCAAGCCTTTGCAGGTGGCTTATCAAGAGTTCAACAGTTCACTGGTTATGACAAGGAACATGTCCAAGCCCAAATCCAGTATTAACAGAGTCACATGTCCAAGCCCAATATCAATGGGACAAGGAAGCGCCCTGTTCCCACAGAGGTGAGAGGAGGGAGAAGAAGGTGACAAAGAATGCTTGCTCAACAATAATCCAATGTAGCATATTCATAGGCGGAGGCTGTCAGAGGGTTTTGTTTTCACCTCACGTGGTACCCTACTGCTAATGGACTACCAGGTACTTCAGCTTCACTGAACCATCTAACTATAAAATTTAATTCTATATAAATTTTCCATTTACAAGACTATCAAAAAATACAAATCAAACAATAAAAAGCTACAAAATTGAAATTATATTGAATTCCTAAATATAAAAAGATGTAATACAGTGATGTATTGTTGCCCCAAAAATCTACAAAAAAGCAATATGGGTACAGAATGTTGCCTAATCAATATATACATTATTTGAGGCCGTGTACTTCCTGAGTTGTCCCTCATCAGCACTGATGCTATTTTGTGCAGTGTTAACACTGCATGAAACTAACTTGCTAGGTAGCAGACTTATAAAAAGATGAGATGCAATAAAGTTCATGCCAAGGTTTCCAACTTGGATAATATAAGCAGTATTGGTGGCATTAACAGAAACTACGATAGAAGTCACTTGACAAATACATTTATAACAATTATTAAATTTTTACAATAAACAATTTAAGATAAAATTTAAAGGCTCTGAATATCCACGCACAGGAATTAAACTGTTAACCACATAACCAGGTAAATGTTACCAGGAACATGTTAAAAGCTATGCAGAGAGAATGGAGGGAATATGAAATATGCATAGAACAGAATAGTTAAGAGGTCCAGTGAACTCCACATATAGAGCCCACCAGGAGCTACCCAACAGCCACTACATGTCTTATATGTTTTATCACCTAATACAAAATTATGCCAAAAGACATGAATTACCAATATCCACATTTTACAAATGAGCAGTGATTCGACGAAGGTCCATAACATAAGCAAGATTACACAATTACTGCAGCTGTAGAACCACAATTTGAGCACAAAACTTCTAAATAACAGCCTGGGCTTTTCTTTTTATTATCCCTTGCTAACGCCTGTATTTCTTACCTCAATGGAAAAAAATCATTCTTCCATAGTCTTCCCTACTCACTATGGGAATGGAGTAGACCATACCCTGGATACTAATATTAATAGACCTGTGATATTCTCTAGGATATGGCCCAGTCTTGTACAACCACAAACAGAACCTTGGAATATTTTAAACATGTAATAATTGATAGCAGGTATCAATCAGCTGGTCAAAAGCTAACAAAAAACAAGATATCTTAATATTCTGCTTCCTGGAGTGAGTTTTAAGTAACTGAAATGACTGTTTCCCATTAAAACTTACAAAACAAAGTCTTGGCCAGAAGCAAGTAAAATGTAAGCTCCTTGCACTCAAAGGCTCTAGATTTCTCCTACAGCCTACAGCTTTTACACAGCGTATCTCAACTTCATTATGGGTTCAGTCTATAAACCTATCCTTCACGGCACACAACTCCACTTAACATGCAAATGTGGCTCCAACAGCACTGCCTCAGACACAAGGTAATCTATAGTTACTTGTGCTATGCTACATTTAATTTATACATATATTACTCTGAAAGGGCAGAATAGGAGGAGAGACTGATAAAATGGATTCTCCCAGCCACAAAGGTGATTAGGAAGGAAGAGAATAGTAGTAGATAGCAAACTTGCACTAATTTGTCTCACTTTCAGATAATTAGTTGTGAATTTTTTTAAAGCAAGAGACTCACAAGGGAAAGTACATATTTATTGTCTTCTACAATCTAATAATCTTGGCAGCTACGAAAGTTATCTATTTATTGATGGCCAACTGTAATTTATCTTCCTTAGGTAAAATGCAGTTATTTAAATGTTTCTTCTTTTAGGAATACTGGAGTCAGCAGTAAACATGTAAATGACTTCAAAAGAACAAAAACACTCATTAAATGTCAATAAACCCTCAATGCACAGCTATAAAATTGTCATAAAATCCTATATCAGGTCAGCAGCAGACCACCAAACTCAGGAAGAATGGTGAACTCAAAGCAATAGTATGGTAAGAGCTTGAGAAGGAAATCGGGACGACAATGCGAAACCTTGTTCTACCACTAAGTCTCTGTGTGGCATTTAGGAAGTTTCCTGGCAAGAAGCTGACATCTCTGGGCTTCGTTTTTTTCCCACTATAACACAGATGGGCCTAATTACATTCATTCACTCAGAAATACTGAGCTTTGATCTAGGGAGAATGAATAGAGCATGGAACCAAATGAACACAGGTATCTCACCTCAGGAGACTTCCATTTCAATAGAAATGGATCTACTACAACTTCTTCAGCTTTAAAACTGATGACCTTCCAAAGCTTCAGACAATAACTCATTTCTGTATACATAATGCCCCAAAAGGAAGGGGAACATTTATTTTTTTCAACAGTAATGTCAGTTACATTTCAAATAATTTGCCCAATAGGGTGAGAATGTAAAACAGTACAGCCAATTTTAAAAAAGTTTGGCCATTTCTCAAAAAGTTAAACCCAGAGCTACTAATATGGCCCCAACAATTCCATTCCTAAGTGTATTAAAATTGTAAACATGTATTCACAGAAAAACTTGAACACAAATTTCTACAGATTATTTATATTCGCCAAAAAATGGAAACAATCCAGAAGTCCACCAACTGATACAACAAAAGAAAATATTCCTACAACAAAACATTAAGAAATAAGTAATTAAGTATTGGCAGTTTAAGATGAATGAACCATGAAAACTTTATGCTAAATGAGAGAAACCAGTCACAAAGCCACATACTATATGATTTGCTTTATATGAACTATCCAGAATAGACAACTCCATAGAAACAGAAAGTAAATTAAAATTAGAGGGTGAAAAAGGTTGAGGAAAAGGCAATGTGAGTAACGGCTACTGGTAAGCGATTGGTAATGACCAGTTTTCCCTCTGGGGTCATGAGCATCTTCTGGAATTAATGGGAGTGCTTGCACACCTTTGTGAATACACTAAAAACTATTAACTGTATCCTCTAAAATGGTGACTTCATTGTACGTGAATTACAACTCAATCTTTTTAATTAGAGGAAATTGTTGGTCTACATACGTGATAAATTAACTTAGTAAAAATAAGAAGCAGCATATTGAAACTGGGAGCAGACAACTTGCTTCAGAATTATTTGAAATAATATTCAGGTTACAATTTCAAAGCAGTTTTACATTTGGCTCATTATTTTAGGACCATGGCAAATATCATTAAAATTGATTAAAACAAAACAGGAAAAGTCATATTTCTATCAATTCCTTCTCTAATATTCTTTTGTAAGTTTTCACTGTTTGAGCATCCTTAGAGTCACTAAATCAATATTTTCCCCATTTTTCCTTTATCATTGTTTTTCCAACCCAAACTGCAACTCTCAAGTCATGTCTGTCTGGTCCACACTCTCCCTGTCCTAAGCCTTTCCAAGGCATCAGAATTTCTACAGTCTTCCTTTAGTCAGATTTCAACTCACTATGAGCCAAGACTGACAGATATCACATCTTTACCATGTTCATAACATATATTTTGATGAGGGAGAAAAGGCAAAAGATAAAACATAACAAAAATGAGAATGATATCCACTGCAAGCAATTTTATCAAAACTAACAATGTTCTGGTATGATCTAGGTCAGAACTAAATATATATGGTAAGTAGTAATACATGTTTGTGAAATAAACAACAAGTGGTGTACTAAAAAAAAACTGATATAGAAAATAACTAAGAAAAGCTGAAAACAATATCACCTTCAAGCCCAAACTACTGAGTTAGCTTCCTGATATGTAAACTCTTACAAAAGAAATTTCTGAATATGTTTGTGCATAATTAAACAAAGCTACAGAAGCTCCAGAGATTGTTTTTGAAGGGGTTACAGAAGGGCCCACATAATAAATACAATAAAATACAACACAGAGTGACTACCTTAAATTTTGAGATTGCTTGGTTCTGATCATCCTAATGCAGGTATACCAGATGTGGCAGGGCCTCTCAAGGATGTAATAACAAATGACACTTAGGTGTCAACAGAAAACAAGGCCGAGGATGAAGGAAACATTAGCTGTTCTTTGGTTGTGAGGTACAAGGAGAAAAGAATTCCTTAAAGCTTGGTTTGCTTGGCTTTGACCAGAAATTTTACATGATTGTGGGTTTCATAATCTTCCACATAAGACAACAGAAAGGATGGCTGCTCCTCATATCAGACAGACCAACTGCATAAAACTGGAATTTTTTAAATCAGAACATTCTCTACGCTAAGATTTAATAATCCATAGACATACAAATCACTGCCAAGTGTGATCCAGCAATTCTAAGAGCTGCATTTTAAGCTTCCATTAGGCTGGAGCACTTTTACTGTGATCCCATCCGTCATAAGTTGAGAAGTTAAATACCTTATTCCTCAAATTCTTGAAGGCATCACAGGCTGAAAGCAAATAATTTGCAAACAGAAGGCAGTTATATGTCTCATCCTTTTCTATAATAATAAAATTGATTCTCTTCTCAAGATCTACCAATTGATCTCTTCCTCCTTTTAATCATGACTATTAATTTCTTTACCTAGAAACCTCCATCTGAAAGGAAGAAAGCTAGAACCAAGGACTCTGAGGGACATGTGTACCACCAGCCCTAATACCTTCCCTCTGGAAACACATTAAGAAAACATTTGGCCACTAGTCTCCTATTCTAATCTAACTCTAATCCTTACAATGGCAATTAATGGAGAGAACAAAGATGATCTCCAAAGAAAAGATATTGCTTCACAGAGTTCAGTGGTTCAACCTTCCTATCCCACCCCTATTTTCGTACCCCATGCACATGTAACCAGTAGATGGCAAAATGAGGTCAGAGAGTAGCTGACACATATTAATCCAAAATATGAAATGCTCTGTTTCCCTTTTTGGCTAGATTTTCAATGTTTGGCTCTGTCAAAAATTAAAAGTCCATTTCCATGCTACTTCCTGTTTTGTAAACAAAGAGATGATCAATCATAATATCTGACAATAGTTGTCCAAAATATCATGTCAAAATGTCAGGGCTGCTGATGAGAATACAGAGGTGAACTGAATGCCTAAAACGGCACATACAGAGCAAACAAATCAAACAATATCCTAGTGGAAGTGTGCATCACCTTGAGGAGGAAAGCTAAGGACGAGTAACTCCAGCCCATAGAGTTGTCTATAAAAACAATTTCCCTTATCCCAACTAAAAATTTCCCTGGCCTTTAAGGTATGTGAACATATAACCCAAGTTAATGACCCACAAGAATTGATTACCTTGAAAAAAATAAAAGCACTCATCTCATTGCTTCTGATACACCTCCAAGACCACATGCAAACAGCAGCATCAGAAGTGACCCAGCAGGATGCTAAGATTACTTGCCCATTTGGCAGAATTTCAAGACATCCTTGCAAAACAAACCCAATTATGCACTACTGAGGATGACAAAGACTCACTGGGTGAATCACAGCGTCAATATAAATTGCTCAATTTTCTGCTTTGCCTTTGAAGAAAAGTCTTCTGAAGCTCACTGAGGAGCTGATATCAAAAGACATTCACAAAAGAGATCAAGAGACAGTCAACCTGGAGAGAATCACTGAGTACTGATATTCAATCGTAAGCACCTCTGTATTATACAGAGATGTTGATGATGGAGATCTTTTCCTTTTTATTTTTTTCTTTTTTGTTTTTCTGAACACAGGGGCTCCCTCGCTCTTTAGTTCAGCTATGCCCTGAACCCACTGTGTAGCCTAGCTTGGCCTAGAATTCATGGCAATCTTCCTGCCTCAGCCTTCCAAGTGCTGGGATTACAGATGAGTGCCACCATGCCCAGCTAATCAGTGGTGTTGAGGGTATTCAAACCCATGCCTTACACTTCCAAGGCAAACACTGTACTCACTGAGCTATGTCCAGCCCCATCCCATTTTCTTAAAGCAGAAAAAAATATTTTACATACATCTAACTTCATGCATTCATTGATATAAAATTTTAAATTTTAAATTTGCCCTTGGCAAGGCAAAGATAGAATGACAGAATAACAATTTTCAAAATTTCAATAAAGTATTTATGAAAAGCAAAAGAAACCAACAGCTATCATTTCCACAGGAAAATTAGCAAAAACTGTGTCATGTAAATAAACTTGCCATAAACATTTAAACAGATACTATTAGTATCCCACATTTCATGAGCAACAGTTATTTGCATGTAATTAATTTGCTTATTTTTGGTTCCTCAGACAATGTAATATGCTTATCAGCTTGGTTTCTAAACAATAAGTGTTTAACTCTTCCTTTTATATTTATAAGAAAATATTTATCTTGTTTTGTCCTTGACAGATTCAGAGCCATCTGCAGGCATAACAGGCAGAGCTGTGCTGGTGGCAGTTACAGACATAACTCCCAACTGAAGCATGATGTCACCAGCTCTGCAGTGAACAATGACTGAGTCAAGGTTAAATCCAGTTAATGCCTCTCCTACATATTTACCAGCTCTACTCTGTGCCAGAAGCATTATTACCAGCCAAAGACAGAGAAAGCATCTAAGGAAAGGGAACATCAACTATCTCCTGCCCCAACCTCAAACTTCTCACTTACATCTTTCTTTGAAAAGGCAATTCCTCTCTAGCAACCTCCTTCTACCTCCTAAAACTCTTAGGGCTCCTTAGCTCACTATCTTTCTCCATATATGCCCATATCTGCAGTTCAAGGAACCACGAGAGGGTCTCCTCCTCTTACGAGCTCTGGCTAAAGAAAACACCATTACATCCTCGCAGTGAACTTACTGTTACCAGTGACTCACTTTAAAGTTATGAGAACTACCCTAATGTGTAGCCTGTGTGCTGACCAACCTAGCTAACAGAAAAATTGTCACCTTGTTACCAGAGGAGTTTGACGGTCATTGCCCAACTCATAAACTAAAGTCTGGAAATGCTCCACCTACTGATTCTCTCCTTTCATCTTTTCTTTAGGATTAGCTTCTTTCTGAGAGGATATAAGAAACATGAGTCAAACTGATAATATTTTAAAATATTATTTACTAACCATGTTCAATGTGTTAAAACTTAACATCAAATGCACAATTGTCTAAGAGCCTAAAAATGCCACCATATATATTCTGTCATATCTTTTGATTAGTAATGATGTAAGATAACAGGTGACATAATAGATAACTAATTTTTATATATTTAGTAATAATCACAGAGTAATTTCTACATCTAAGGATAGCACAAAGTCCAGGTATACCTTACGGAATGATGAGGTAATCACATAGTTCTCAAAATCAATGAACTTAAGACAGAGCAGGTGAATGATGTCTGTATATGGGCTATATGTGCACTCCCACAAAATGACCAAATAAGCACATCAGGTGCAGAAGGTTAAGAAAGAGTGCTGAAATGACCTGTGGCTTATCAAAGTTGAAGGAGAATAGAATATCTAAGCTAATATAAGCTTTATCGTATTGTGAAGTTGCTAGAATAATTTTAAATTTAATAAGTGGAAGAATTCTCAAAAAATTATTTACTCATCCTTGGGTTTCTTCATTAATTTTAATACTTTCTCTAATGATGTTTTTAAATGAGACTAATTACTTTCTCTTTTTACAAAATATAAGCATTTTCCATAATTACTGAGACAAAACTTGCATACTTCTCTAAAATTTTGCTATAGAATTTTTTCTATTATTATTAAAAGAATGAAATTCTCTAGTTCATTTTTCTTTTAATTGCTCCATAAATTCCCAAGGGATTTTCTGCCAATGACCATTTCAATTAGCTCTCTTGAGGTTGAATGTCATTCTTAACTGGGTCATTCTGAAGAGCGGTATAAGCCAGTAAAACATGTAACCTACATAACATCCAAGGTAAGAAAACATGACTCTAAAATCAGGTAGGTGTTGTTCAAATGGTTTCCACTTAAGTAGCCACTTTATTCTGTAATACAAACTACATTATAAAATGCAAGCTGCATCAGTACCCTTTTTTGTAACATAATACATAGCATACAGATACCTCTTTCATACATGATCCAAGAACACAGAACTAGGACTAGCCTTAAACATGGAAGGGTTCAAATCATCCAAGGTAAGGTGACCGAGTCATCTCAAGATGACTCACTATGCAAGTTAGGAAAAAAAAAAAAAAAAAACAGATCTACGCATTTTTGTGTGTGTTTTTGTTTATAGTTTTGCAATTCTCTGCACCAACTTACATAAAGACCTAGGTAGACACACATCTGGGCTTACTTCTAAAGCATAAGTGATGGGTCCAAAAACATGCCAGGACCTTAGCATTGATTAGAAACAAAAGGGCTTGGCTCTTAATGAAAACAAAAAAATTTTAACGACCTTAAATTAAGTTTCTGAACATGAAATAAAAAACACCTTCCTTCCATGACTTGAACACAGTAATTTTTTGTTCTTCTGTCCAGTATCATCGGTTGTCTATCTCCCTCAGTAAAGTCAAATTAGTTTGAGTACAAAGATCCTATTTCTTCATTTCTCTAAAGTGCTCTGAAAAAATATGCAATGCTGTTCAATAAAAAAATAATTTGCTCTAAAAAACAAATTAGGAATTAGTATACATTAGGGAGGAAAATAAATGAGTAGTTAAAAGATTTTGTTAAATTAAGTACTACACTGGCTTTCATTCTCATCTCTCTTGTTGAAAGTAATAGAAAACAACTTAAAAACCCTTCAACAGAAAAGGGGAATTCATTATACACATTTAGAGTTGAATATTATACGACTCAAATCCAAAAACACAGCCAAAAATAGGAGCAGCAACCAGAAAATGGAAAGCAGACAAGCCCCTCTCTACAAATTTCCTTTTCTCTGTAGATCCTGTCCTCCGCAAGTTTTGTCTGTCATTTGTTTCACATAGTAGACACCTGCACTACAGCTTACTAGGTTTATAATCTCCTTATATTAGCTCAGCAAGGAATGAACTACCAGCATTTGAATGGAGATCTGTGTGTGACCCAGTGGGGGTCAGGCAGCCACTCTTTCTCTGAAGGATCGTGGTCTTACAATCAAGGTACAATCTTGACTTTTAGGTATATACTTCCACAGATGACATGAGAGTAGCACTGTGAGTTCAAAATTTACAACTAAAAGAGTCCACTGCAACATTTAATGCTTTTCATATTACTATAAACTTTTACCTCTTTGCCTTATTCAATTCACATAAAAACCCTGTGGAAGAGAAACGGTGAAATTTACATACAAGAGAATTGATGCTAAGGATACTTTAATGTATTTTCCATGGTTACTCTGATATTACAGCAGGGAAAAAACATCCTCAAATCTACTACTTCCCACCAACTTACTATACCAGGATGTAATAAAAAAAGGAACACAACTCTTTTTCAAAAAGTCAGTTGGAAACTCATATTCTCAGGGTGTCTAACAGGATTTCAAAAGTGAAAACTCCTGTGTTCATTGTGAGTAGGGGAGTGCCATAAATTCCGTGATGTGGAAAATGTTGCTAATCAAATAAGCCACTTGGCCAATCCAAGCGCAATGAACTTTTCCTACTTCTACATCAAACTTCTGTGAAGCCCACCATCTATAGCGCCACTGAATAAAATGTAATCAGCAGTCAAAATGCATTATAGATTCCCTTTTTGTTGAAATCTAGATTTGCTTTACCCTTTTAAATCTGGTCAAGAGTAAAACACCAAGCTGGTGGTAAATTCCTTTAATACCAGTTCTCCAAACATACTTCCGAATTCTTTCAATGATGAATACCAATTTGGAGAACTGGAGAATCTCAAGCTTTTCCTTCTGTGCATCTAAACAAATCCTTAATCTGTTCCAGGCCATAAGCCTGCATTCTTTTTTTTTCTTGACATTTTCCCAGTCCTACTAACCATACATCAGTTCATATGGTGCCAGTATCTCCATTCCATAATCACCCAAAATTCTGACTAAATGGTTCATTGGATGCCCCTCAAATTGAAACCATCTTGCTATTTTCTTGAAATCACTTCTCTAAGTTTACCTTTTTTAAAAAAATTCTGCCTACACACCCAGCTACTTGAAATAACACTGTTATTCAGAGGATGTATCCCCATTTCCTCTGCTAAATAAGATTCCTTGAATTAACTTATAAGGGAAGATCACATTGAACCATTTCATGGCTTCTAAACATAGTCAAAGATGACCTTTTCCTCAGCACTGAAGTTATGTCATCCTTACAACAAATTTCCATAAATCTCCATTTATTTTTTAATCTTAATTTAAATTCTAGAAGCTCACCATGTAAAGATTTTTATCTAATCCTATGTCCTACATTACAGTTTGTTATGAAACAGCCGGCCAGTTGCGACGGCATCCTACCCTCAGAGAACGTTCATCAGCATTAGGCTCTCTAATTCATCTTGTATGTGACAATATTCACAACAACCCTAAGGGCAATCACAGAGAGTGACACAAAGCAGAATAAAGAAACACACAAATCCTCAGGATGGTACTTACAGAACCTCAGGAAGTAAGTAATGTTAATTTCCCCCAGATTCTATATAGCTCCTGGAAGAGTGTGGGCCCTACCTCTTCTCCCAGGGATTCAAAGCAATGACCATTTTTATTCTCACTCTGTACATTTTACACATTCTTAGTAATTTCTGAAATTATTTCCTATGAAGATCACCTTTTTAAATCAAAAGTATCTTAGCAGTACCATATGAGAGTAATTCTGAGATTGGTTATTCAGTGTTCTCTAAAACCAAAGCACAATCTTGGTCAGCAAAAGAACTGACTGGTCAACATTATGATGCAAGCTATTTTCCCATGTCTTTCCTATTCAGATGAGGCAGTGAAATACTGAAATTCTGGGTACTGATGTACCAAACAAAAAAATCTTAAAGTGTAGAGCTTGAATCCTACAAAATTATAGCTTTCAGCCTAAACAGACTAAGTACTGAGCCAATAAAAGAAACGAATATACATACACTGATGTCCCTTGTCCTAAATATTGTATTTTTGATGACTTTTTTCATGAAAAAGAGAAGCTGACAAAACTGCTCTTTTTGTAACTAAGAGGGAATGAAAGGGAAAGAGGAGAAATAAAAAATATAGGAATCTTTTTATTTAAAATGAAAAAGACATTAGTTCCTAGTATGTCCCTTACTAAAAACCAAAAATTCATCTGTTGACTAATGCCAGAGGGGAAAATCATGCAAACAAGGAACTGTACAAAGAATTCTAATGCTTTATGAACTCAACCTACCAATACATTTTCAACTCCATTTTTATTTCAAAGAAGTCAATTATAGGAATTCGCTCTAAATGAAATTTTAAATGATGGTAAAAACACAGACAGCCTAAGCATATTAATGAACTAGGCTACTTGAGGATCACAGCAAGTAACAGGAGATATAACTGGAGCAATCTATCCCTGAGGTCATTAGTACAGAAGAAGAAAACTGTACATATACATTCCTCAACTGGCTTAAATTCTTGGCTCCTTTCTGGATACAAAGGCAGTGTGAACTTCCAATCTGAAACATCAAAATGGAATAGAAAAAGAGAGAAAACTGGACTATTACAGTAACTACATTTATTCTCCTATTACACACAAAGTAGATTTTCTTAACTCATCAATGTTCTGAATATAAAATCTTCTAACACTTCAAATGTTAGGAAAGGCTTTCAGTCGATATGCAACCAGGTCCTCCAACTTTACTTCCCAGCTTCTCTTTAAAATCCTTCCAATGACAAGCCCCTCCCCCAGACTATTCAAATATCAGATGGCTCTGATATTAGTGGGTTTAATTCTTCTGAGAAGACATCTTCATCTTGAATTTTGTTCTCTGAGTTAACACAGAATTAAAAGAGCTACGTATCAATATGGGAGCTATTCAGATCATTTAATGAAAACTATTATATCATCATCAAATCTTTCCTTCATATCCCTGGGGTGGTCCATCCCTGTACATTACATATGCTCTTTTTCAATCCCACCTAATTCATAAAAAAATTCACATCATACCACAGACCTTATCACTTATCCCATCTAAACTGAAGTGAAATCCCAAATATTTCTGGACAATGCTTTCAGTTATCTTCCTTCCATATCTTCATGCATATAGATTTCCAAATGTTCTCTATTCCCTTTAATACACCATCCTGCAACCTCATGATCTCTAGGGCTATCCCCCTATGCCCTGCAAACTGCACAGCAATAGGGCCCTGATCACACATTCCCTCCATCCCTCCTTGAACCCAACATCAACTTATCCTCCCTTCCTACAAGTAAAGATTCATCTTCCCTTCCATTATTTTCCCTGAGTCTACTGTAATTATTTTCATGACCTCTTAAATATCTGGTAGAGGAGGAAAAAAATGAAAGAATATTCACATTATTGATCACAAGTTAAAATACTGTTGAGGGCACTTTAAGCACATTGTTGTATTTAATCTCTCCATGGTTTGTATGTTTTCCATACAACGGCTCTACAGGCTGAATAGAGTTTCTCTTTAAATAAAGTATATTATTTATACATGTACTAGGAGCAAAGTATTGCATTTGGAAGTTACACTTTGCCCACAGAACACAGTAAAATAATCCATTATTCTTTCACAAAAAAAAATCAAAGAGCTATAAAGAGAAAGAGGCATATACGCAAATTACATAACGTTCTTAACTAGACAGGAAAGAACATATGAATAAAAAAAGTTGTCACTCTAAGTTGCTAAATCAGAACCACGTCACTGTAGTGTCACCTTGAAACTCCACACTGTTCGCATGGATAATGGGTAAAGTACTATACCAAGTCTGACGCACACATCAAAGTCCTTCACTCCGCAGCAAAGTATTACTCATTTCTGTCCTTCAATTCACTGACAACCTCGCTAAAGTGTCTTACACTACAGTAGGTATCTTTTCTCACAAATGATGTATTTACTGTACACTGCCAACAATTTGAACTTAGTTTCTACCTTTTTTCAAAACTGTGTGGAGTATACTATGAGCTCACTATAAAATATATAGATTTTTAGTTCTCATTTAACAAAAATATTATTTCCCTCTCTGCAACATCTGACACTGATGACAATACTTATACGGTATTTGTGCTAATAAAGGATTCTTCAACTTAAAACTCTGACCAAACCTCACTTGCTATATGTACATGTCATACCTCACCAAGATGGAATCATGTACAAAGCATTTATTTCTAGAACACCTATTACATTTTTCTTCTTTGTCAGAAAACTTCTCTTCTCTCACCACACCAGCTATCAATTTGTAGTTAACACTGTGTGTGTGTATCAACACAAGAAACTAAAATAGTTGCGCATCTAAAATTTTGATTTTTAAAGAAGTCCATTCTGTATTATGTAATTACAGCCTTTCTTTTTAAGAAATAATTGATACAAATACAGCTGAAGCCCCATTCTCTTATCTTGCTGTATTTTTTGACGCTGATCATACATGTAGGTAACCAGACACAACACACAACAATTATTTCAGTCAATAAGTACACAAAAATGATGATCAACATCAGAAGCCATCGGGTAATTGCAAATCAAAACCACAACCAGATGCTACTTCATATCTGCTAGAATGTTTGTGATTGGAAAGATGAACAGGCACAGCAGCAGCAAGGTGATGTGGAAATTAAAACCCTCATTTGCTGTTGCTGGGAAAGTGAAAATACATAGCAACTTTGGAAAACAATTTGGCAATCCTAACACATGGTTAGCAGCAACTGTACTCCTACATATATACCCACAAAATGAAAAAGTACGTCCACACCAAACCTTATCCATAAACATTTCACTCAGGGGGCTGGAGGAATGGCTCAGCAGTGCTTGCCTAGTAAGCGCTAAGTCAAGTGCTAAGTTCCCAAGTTCGATTCCCCAGAACCACATAAGCAGGGTGTGGAGGCACACTCTTGTAATCCCAGCACTCAGGAGGCTGAAACAGGAGGATTGCAGTGAGCCAAAGGCTAGCCTGGACTCCACAGTGAGTTCAAGACCAGACTGGGCTACAGAGTGAGACCCTGTCACCAAAAACAAGAAAAAAAAAAAAAACCTGATCCATAATATCTAATAATATTTACAAAGAGAAAACAATTCAAATGTTTACCAGCTAATGAGTGGGTTAGTAAAATGTGGCAGATGTGTTAAAATATCTGACAATAAGGAAAAAAGAGGAACTCCGATTCATGTTACAATATACAATAACCTTAAGAATATTATCTACTGAAAGAACCCAGTCACAAAGAGCATGTATTATATGATTTCACTTTAATGAAATATCTATAAAAGACAAATAGAGACAGAAAGTTGAACAGTGATATCGTGGTTTGGATCTGGAATGTCCCCCCAAAGTCGCATTTATAGGCATGTAAGTTGGATTGCAGGCATGTAAATTGGATTACAGGTGTGTAGTAGGATTTGACCGCACCTTCCACACATGGATCCAGGAGGGGTTGATCACTGGGCTAGGACCTGGAAGGATATATAAGCTACTTCCTGCCTTCCTTAGAGGACTAGTCTCAATTTGCCTTCCTGTTGTGATGTTGTGATAAGCTGCCTCTGCCTTTGCCTCTGCCATGTACTTCCATTGCTGCTGGCCGCCCCTGAATGGACTGTGACCTTCTGAAGCTGTGAGCTAAAACAAACCTTTCCTCCCTAAATTTATGGATGTTGGGTATTGAATCATAGCAACAAAAAAGTAACTAAGACTAGTGGCTACCTAGAGCTGAAGACGGTAGGGGACTCAGGAAAACACTTACAGTGGCTAAAAGGAGGAAGATTTCTTTATGGAAAAATGAAAATGTCCTGATTTTGACTGGGGTGACAGATGGACGATCCTGAATATAGTAAAAGCTATGGAGCCTTACACTTTGAACCGGTAAAGTGTGTGGTATAGAACTATATCAATAAAATTTTACAAGTAAAATGTTATAATTATATCACATACAAAATTATACTTTTTCACAGCTGACTTCATTCAGCTGGTATCACGTATCAGAGATTCAACATGAAAATACATGTAAAACTAGCTTATTTTAACTGCTCCATTGTTTAGTAGAAAACATATATTACACTTACCAATTCCTATGCCCTTTTTTTCATTTAAAGAGTGCTACAACAAACATCCTTACAAATGTACCCTGCTTTATAAGTGTGACCATTTTCTAGGCTAATACACAAAAGAAAAATGACTCAATTGTAGAAAATACACATTTTTAGCTTTACCAAATAGTTCCCAACTGCTTTTAAAACAATTAAAGTAAGTTATTGCCATCCATATTATACATGAGTTTCTGTTTCCTCTTATCCTTGCCAACACTTGGTGTTACCAAGCTTATTAGGTTTCACCAATCAAAAGGTGCAAAATGGAATCTCACCAGGGTCTAACTTTTCATTTCCTTAGTAGTGAGGCTGAAATTCTTTCATAATTGGACATTCAATTTCCTCTATGTGAACTACGTACTCATACCCTGTACCCATTTTCTACAGAGTAGTTCAACCTTTTCCTTTACTTAAGAGTTGCAAATACATACTTCTAGTCTATGGTCTCTCCTTTCATTCTGTTCATAGTGTCTTTTGCCATAATGAAGACTTTTATGACCATGCACTAAAAAAGTCAGTTTTTTGAGACTGTGACTGTGCTGTTTTCTTTAAGCAATTCCTTTCTATCTTGATATCATAAAAATATGACTTTCAGACTTGAAAGACTTCTTCTGCAATGAACTGGCTTTTTTGTACCTGCTTCTTGACAAGCCAAAGTGGGCCAAACAAAGAAGTGGCAGGATCCTGCACAATGTGGCTCTCTGCAGCTTTTTCAGTTTCTAAAAGGGCTAATGGCTAAAGTCCTAGGCATTAACATTACTGGTTTAACCTACAATGCAAACATGAATGACCCCTTATTTAAGGCCCATCAAAGGCTTCACTGCCCTTCCACCTAAGTTCAAACTCATTAAGAACAGCTCACAAGTTCCCTTGGGAAAACCAAGGTTTATAAAAATCGTAATACCTAAGAGTCAGCAAAAATAGCAAAACTTAAAGTTAAGGCTAAATCTGACAGCAAAGTCAGTATTATTCCTGCGACATCACCAATAAAATGTCAATGTTATTGTACAGAAGGAGATTCAGGCTGGGGATGACCAAAAGAGACCACTTGTTCTACAGCAACGTTTTTTCCTAAGAGCAGTCTTACCATCTACAATATATCACTATTAAACACAGAGAATTAAGGATGCTCCTTGGCGACTCCTTTGGATTTAAGCAATAAGCAAAATGACAAGGAATTTAGTTTTGAAATGGTAAAATTACAGTTTCTGCATAATCTTCATTGCAGCTTATAAATCAGAAAAAGAAAAATCCAATGAGCTACACAAAAAGCAAAAATCACCAAACCCAACAGACTGAGGCATTCTGAAACGGTATTCAGTAGATGGAGCTCTCCCCTCTAAATCGGTGCTGAACTACAGAACCGAGAAATCTCAAGAGTTGAAAATACAGGCATTCAGATAGATGACAGAAAACAGGGAGGCAGAATTCGTGGAGACAGGATGGGAAACGGGAGCAGGGGAAAAAGGGAAGAGACGGAACGAAGGGAAGGAAGGAGGAATTTAAAATTACCCGGATGCAATACGTACATGTACCAATTCCCAAAGTTGAATGTAATTATTATGTATTGCAAATATACACTAACGAAAATAGTAATTATGAACAAAACGGGGTCAAGCAGACATCTTTATTCTTAAAAAAAAATCTCATCAAATTCTCCGTTACAAGCAAAAGCAAACTTCTGGGGAAAAAAAAGGTAATTTTTTAAAAAAATCAAAGTCGTTCAAACAAATGTACCTAACATTGGCACTAATTTAAAGTGCCAGCCACCATTTTCCTAAGAAAACTGGCATTAATCCTGGGATAATGGCCACATTTCAACCTGAATAACACTATTATTAAACATGAACTGAGCACCAATAACACAATCAGCATCTTTAAGAAAAAAGTCCTTGCCTAGCAGTTTGTCATCACTCCTCCTCTGAGAAAGATAGCAGAATGATTGCAAAATGCTTTCGGATTTCATTTCTATGGGAAAAAAGAAACCTTAAAGTTTATCACTCCCTCAAGTTTTAATATGATTCAGGATTCCCTTAAGGAAAACTGTTCTGATTACGATATTTTTCTGATGCTTACAGTTGTGATTCAAAATAAACTTTAGAACAAGGCCCTATTTCATAATTAACTCAGAAAGTATCTGATACTACATGTTAACTTAAGATTAAAATTCAAGTGTACAGATGCAAAAGTGGTCTACCCTTGGATAAATGCTATAAACAAATCTCTGTGCCTAACTAGAAAAAAATGGATAATAATCCGACTAAAGATGAAAATATTAAAATAGCCAAACATTTTCAATAAAAGAATGTCCAATTTTCTATATATATTCTTTTGCTAAGTTACTTGTTTCTTTTCTTTTCTTTTTTTCTTTTTTTGAGACAGGGTCTCACTCTGTATCCCAGGCTGGTCATAAACTCACTATGGAGCCCAGGCTGGCCTTGGACTCACAGCAACCCTCCTGTCTCAGCCTCCCGAGTGCTGGGATTACAGGTGTAAGCTACCATGCCTGGTTTATGTAATGCTATGGAATGAAACTTGGGTACCTAGTGCTTGTCTCATCAGTTGCTAGCCAAGCACTTTAACTACTGAGCCATTCCTCCAGCCCCCACTAAATTCCTTTGGAGAGAAAAGATAAATGCCTTGAAGATGAATGGCCATTATTTCAGGCGTAGTATATGATTAAAAAATAAAGTAAACAAGCTCAAAGACAGCAGCTTCTGTAACTTTTACCTTATAAGATCACAGTTCAACACACTGCCTGCTCTAAACTTTAGTAATGAGAGGCTGACTAGAGGTTGACTGAACAGTTTAAATGGTTTACATTTGTTGATGGCAATGTGTAATTCTACAAATAATGAATTTTACTATCATTTTTGGTGACTTTCGATCCAAACATAATACAAAATGAGGTGGCAGACAGATGCATACGTATGCACAATGAGTATGTACATACATCAACACACACAGAAAACCATCATGGGGCATATATTTTTCAACCTTAAAGTTGATTTAATAACCCTATGCAAAAGTCTAACTTCCCTAACATAATTTTTTCCTCTAACATAACGCTTTCTTCTCTGCATTTACTGGTATCTTTTGAGATGCAAGTCCCAGTAAGAGGACTCTTCCTACCTTGAAACATGTGCCCAATACATTATTATAACTCCTGCAGGCCAGCCACGCAGTGCTTACAGACATAAAACCATTTCAAAAGCACACTCACTGCAGATGGGCTCAGCGGGACGAGCCGTCTGAAGGTATGGAACGAAGTGAAAGGCACCAAGGAGGCAGGCCCAGGTAAACTAGAATTTCATTTCTTAGCCTGGAAAACACACACACACATAGCTTGCAAAACTCTACAAGCAGTCTCTACTTATTTATAATATAAAGCTGAATATTGTCATAGAAACAGCATACAGACAGGCTCACTAACAATAAATAAAAACAAGAAAATGCAAAAAAACTTTTAAATGACAAATAACAATAAGTCTAAGATCTTACAATTTTCAGATATTTAATTCAACTGTTCTTCCCAGTCCTGAAAAGCTAACTCAGAGCTATGAAGAAAAAAGTATTTCTAACACTTATCAAACAGGCCAATAGAAATATTTTTCAGAATACCAGATCCCTGGGGTAATTAAAATATATGGAAAAGAAAGAAGAAATTAATTGAACAACCGCAGCCTGACAAATGTCTGAATAAGGCCAGTTGTTGTTATGTTCCATGGTAAGGAAAGTCAGGCAGGGGTCAGGACGAGGACAGCACAACGTCGCAGTCACTGCTCAGAGTCAGTGACCTCCAAGGGAAGTAATGAATGTACTCACAGAAGAAGAGCACATCAGCCCTCTGCCCATTTCTGGAAACATCAGGAAGATAAAGCAACGCAGCCTCCATCACTTCTGCCTCTCATAGGGGGTGTGAGGGGCCTGGGGACCCCTGTGCTGAGCTGCAGTATGCAGCATGGGCACTTGCACATGTATCTCTTTGCTGGCTTGTGTAGTAGGAGTGTCCTGAATAGATAACAAACTAAAGCCAAAGAGTGAACTAATACAGCTAAAACTCTTGTAATTTTAGTGGACCATCAAAGTGGCAGTTTTCTGATGGGAAAACAAAGCCTCGATCATTCTGTTCTTATATTTTAGTTAAACATTTGTAAATTTGCTAGTTTACTAAACAATCCCTTCTAGCAATACAAAGGCACAGTTTAGGAGTTAAAATGATGATTTATCTGTATACTAATTTACTGGGAAGTTTTATCTGATTTTGATTACATTTCTGTTTTTATAGTCACTCCAGATAGCAGTAAAAACAGTGTTGTTTATATAAGACAGTACTGTTACATATGGCACTTTAGAAAGGTTTTTTTTTTCATCCTATTAATAAAGTGCTGTATATTTAAATAGGCAAAGGTAAAAGAAAAAAATTATTCATGGCAGTTAACTATCTTCTACTAGCGCCACAGTACAAGAATCCACACTAGTGTCACTATCCTATGAGATGGGAGTAATGGAATACCTTGGTGAAGTATACGGACCTCAGTGTCAGGCCACTCTAAGTTCAAATCCAAGCTCCACAACTTAATAGTCACACAAAAAAGTTTCACAGCTATTCTTTCACAGCTTAATGAAACATACATATTTTAATATGTCTGTTGTGGTTTGGGTTTGGAGAGGTCTTCCCCCGCCCCAAGCCTGATACACCTATGGATATTGTGTGCTGTTGGGAGCGGGGCCTGGCTGGAAGAGGCAGATGGTTGAGGTGTGACCTGGAGAGGTGTGCGCTGTTTCCGCCCATCCTCCTCAACCTGGGGAGAAATACTGAATACTGAATAGAAGTCTATCTATATCTGAAGATCTCCAGGAGGTGATTTATATGCTTGCTGAAGTGTGCGAAGCACTGGATTAGGGAACACGTCCACAATTCATTTCCTATGAATAATAGGGAAACATCAGCAGTGCTGACTAATAACTGACTGAAGGAGTCACTGTATTAACAGCCTTCAAAATAAATAGCTTACAAAGCAGCAGACGTGGCACTCAATGAAAATTAGCACTGATCACAAATGAAGGATTTCCTGTGGTCTGTCAGCCAGAATGTACAAGTGAATTTAGGCAAAGTAACAGAGCTGTGGTTTATTCTTAAGTACTTTCTGGAGGAAAAATTCATTTCTACTACACATATATTTAGTACAGCATCACATAGCTTAGATACTTTCAGCTAATCCCCAGTTTTCCCCCCAGGGCTTTGCAAAGCCTTTAATTACACACTAGTCTGGAACAACTATTTCATTAGGTAATTTTCTGCCCACCCCCTTTTGTCAGGTGAAAATGTGCTACCACAGTTGTTAGAGAAGGCACAGTTAATGTGTTTTGGATAGTGACTTGCCTTAAAAGGGATAATATTCCAATTCCAAAACAAATAGCACATCTATTAAAAAATAATGGATTCAGAAGTAGATTAAAAGCTGAAGAAGCTAAAATAAAAATTTATAGACAAAAACAAACTCAAAAAAATCATTACATATACTACTTTATACATTTTTTAATCCTGAATAAAAAATATTCAGACTTATGACTTAACCTGTAAACCTGTAATTACTGACCAATACAAAACACGCTGTAGATGTTAAGAGGCTAAAATGTGGGACAACGAACATCCCCGAGAACTTAAATGTTTGATTTAAACAAGAAAAAAGAAAGTAGTGAAATTTAATCCGCCTTAGTAATAAAGTCCTATAAAGAGAGTCAACTTCTCAAGACTGCCAAGAAAAAGTGAATAAAGGCATCAAGAAACAGCATCATGCACAATGGTGATGATAATTGGCATTCGTGGGCACATTCCAGAGTGTTATTTAAAATTATGCCAAAACCCCTTCTAATAGGCTACAAGAAAACTTGAAAGCCATGTTAGTACTTTTTGCTACAATCTATGCAACTTTGTTTAGGAACCTGGGTTCAACCAGAAATCTCTGGCTATGAGCATCCCCTCATGCCACCACTGTCAGACCTCATATCCTTCTGTTCTCACTCCCCTAACTGCACCCTCTTTGGGGTTGTGGCATGCTCCTGCTTCATAGTTCCCTATCTTCTTCTACAATTCATGTTCAAGAGCACCCATGCACCCATTAATCTAAACACAGCCACATATTTCTTTATTGATCCTCTCATTATCAAGTCTATTAACTCACCAAGTAACACAAAATAGAAAGAAAAAAAAAGACCTTTCAGAGGAGTGATGAAAGGGAAGAGCCTGTGACAACCTCAGACAGCTGTAATGACCACTGAACTATGGGGTGGCAAGTGATTCCTCAAAGAGGTTTGACTTTTGTTTCTACAACAATGGAGGAAGAAAGGGCAAGGGAGACAAATAGAGAAACTACAAACTAAATTCAATAATCTAACATGAAATGCTATTATAAAAAGACAAGAAAAAAATTCTCAGAAAAAATTTAGACCCACCTAACAACCACAACTTTCAATCAATCATACGACTCCCAAACAAGTGGTCACAGACACTATAAAGTGACTTACTGAAAGGTTTTCACCAAAGTAACTAATGCCAAGTAGACCTAGTAACAGAGTAAGCACCCATCAGTTCCTGTGCAGTGAGAGCCACACAGTCACTGGAAAGTGTTTGCCAAGGAAATGCCCATTATGCTAATAGCAAGATAGTATTTTAGGTTAAAGGCTATATTTTCCAGGGGATAGACAGGTGCTTCATTCCCTGCCCAGATGTCTAACAACTTCACCTAGTCCAGCAACTGATCAAAAGGAAAAAGCTCAAGTACCAGGCCTGAAGAAAAGAGTTTCTTTTCAAAAGACTGGGGCCTCTCAAGAGCAGTATATGAAGGTGCAAATTTTGACAGTTAGCAGGTTGTAAAGTTTCCAGCAACTGTAAATTTCCATTTATTTTGTAAACGTTAGCCTGTGATACACTGGCACTGCTCACCCCCCACCCCCCCACACACACACCATATATACATCTTTAAAAGTTCCTGATTTTGAGTGACCAAAGAGATGGAGATTTTGGAGAACTCTCCCCCAAAGATTGCTTTGAATAAATGTTTACTCTATTTACCACAATAAATCGCTTCCTTGGTTTAGGCCAGTGGTGAGTGGACAGATCCAAAATTAAAATGGCCTTCAAATGCTCAGTAACAATTATATTATTATAAACTCTATATCAGACTGCATTTAGAATAACCATGAAAATTTAAAATCCAATGTCTGAAATCAGTTCTATGAATGTGGGATCTACCATATCAGAAGGGGTCATGACGTCACATTTCATTGATTGTGAGAGTCTTCTGCTTTTCCTGTCTCTGTTTTCTCCATTTTCCCCCAGGTTGTACACATATCTGAAGCCAATGACCTTTGCCACTGACCAAACATCTTCAGTGTAAACTCAAAACGCATACCAAAGTATTGTACCTGTGCAGATGCTATACAATGTGGGTTCACATGAATCCTTAGCTAGCACTCAGAATCTGTTAAAATGTGGCACCAACTAATTTGTCAAATTTAAGCAGTGACTGTGCTGTTTCGTGGAGCTATTACTACAAACAAAATGGACACTTTCTGTCACCAGAACATGACAGACACGTGTGAAAAATCTCTATCTACTTGGACTGCACTCAACTATACTGCTTTCTTTTTTCCATCTCTGAGGTCAGTCCTGCTCTACCATTCAAGCACTCTCTCCTCAGTGGACAACCAAATGCTAGTCCCACCTCCAACAGAAGTATTTCTAAAAGGACCCAACTAAATGTCCCGAAATGTTCAATAGCATATTTTGTGTATATCTTTGCATATGTTAGTGAAGATCTTCCTGTTAATGTTCAATGCTACTTAAAATTGGTGGGCTTTTGTGTGGTAATATTTCTGAAATGTGTAGAAATGACACTCATGAATTAAGGAACATCTGAGCATGAAACTCAATTCCATCATTCTAAGTAAACTGAGCAAAGATATTTCCCACATGTAAGACAGAATCTTACATTTCCCATAGACATCCAGTAGACAAGTAGTCTATAAGCTTCAGAGATACTTGTCGTATGTAGTCAAAATCAATACTACCAGTACTGATTTCATGGGCATGTTAAGTTTGTTAAATACACACTTATCATACACACATATTTTTGTGTGAATCAATAATAGAAAATAAACAGAAAAACAATAAAAGAGAAAATATGCAATATATAAACTATAAAAACAAAAGAAAAAATTCATTTTCCAATATTGGCCTGGAAATCATTTCAGTAGTTCTAATAACCAATTATATCTTCCAAGGTATGTAAGGATGCTTACTATAAGGCTGGGGAGGTAAGCCAATGACAAGAGTAATTGCCTAGCTCAAATGAGGCCCTGGATTCAATCCCTAATACTACAGAACAAAAAGAATTTCATTTTATGTGGTTTTAAAAACATTAAGTGCTTTCATCCATTAAGCAAGGTATTTTTGGTTAAAATAAAATAACTATAAACTGAAAATGGCAACATTTCATGTGTAACACTGACATATTTTATAGAAATGCCAGCAGGACCAGCTAATTTACTTGAATAAAGTACTTTGGAAATGTAAATGGTATACAAATTTTAAATCATGATGATAATGATGGGTGAGTTAACTATATTTTAACCTTTGTAAATGTAATATAAAAATAATAAGCACTTGAATACCACTTTACATTCTCTAATCAATGTAGAGATACTAATTAAGCCACAAGACATCCCCCCAAATATATGCAAATATTTCCATTTAGAGAAAACAGAAGACAAATCACCGAGTTAGGGTTATAGTGAAAGAACTATAGGTAATAAGGTTCTCTGTGGTTGTTAGAAATTCAGTTAGAATGTAGAATTTAAGGAAATAAAAGACAACAAAAATTTAACTTTGTAGTTCTGAATTTAGCTCCTAATAAATGTAGTTTAAAGAAAGAACAAATTGTTGATGAGAATTTGGAAGTAGAATGTTACTAAATTGAAGATAAGGACCTGGCTTATACAGAAAATTTTACCTGACTGAATAAATCAAATGCAAACAGTGAAAATTAAAGAAAAAAAACTGTAAGAACCTGCCACAGAGTCACTACAAGCCTGGTTCAAGGGGCTGAAAACTGGGTTGTGACTCAGTCGTATGGTGCTTTCCTACAAAAGACCTGAGTTCAATTCCCAGTACTGCCCCCCACCAAAAAAAAAAAAAAAATCCTGGATTAGAAGGAACTGCTGAAAAAAAAATTAAATAATTTACATAAGAGAACACTGATACTATCCTATTTCAAAACATGACTGTCCATCCTCCTTCTCACCCTTCTACTGTGATTACTGCAAAGGGCATCCATGCTCAAGTATGAACTAACATTATCACTCAATGGAGGAGATAGCTTGAGCCATGTGAAATAAACCTTAATCTGGAAATTGTAGCCCATAAGGTTCCAGCAGGAGACGCAGCATTCTAGGTATAGGATCTCTGACCTGGAAGGCCTGCCTAGAAGTAAATCACTATGCACTTCTTTCTAGATTGTAACAAAAAAGGTAAGCCTAATACATGAATAAGATACCATAATAAAACAAAGCAGAAAAAGCCATTGAAAACTGAAGTTCCCCCCAAATCTGCCCCACAATGAGCCTACTACTATGATCAGCTAATTAGATTCCCAAGGACTTTGGAGAGACTGGGATGTTTTTTGCATAACCAATTATCATGGGCTGTCTTGGCCCTTCTCATAGAAATATCTACCTCTGTATCTGACTTAACATCCTGTGATATATCCTTTGATATGTAACATTGCTAATTATTAAGCAATCCTTTTAAAATAAAAATGTAGACTCACTAGCTTTTCCTCAGATAGCACCTGAGGCCTGAAGCCCAGACTTCCCCACCTGAGGATGACCCACCTACCTGATGATTCCATCACTGTTTTCAAAAAGCACTTTTATTTATGATTTTCCTCTGTTCTGTAAGTACTGCACGTAACTGCTATTTGGTGGAAGCCTGAGTCCACATTCTCAGGCCACAGTCACTCATATTTGGCTTCAGAATGTTTTACATCAACACCATAAAAGCTTATGTGAATTCTGAAAACCATGGAAACCATGTAACTTAGTGGTTAAATCTCTAACTGAAATCAAACAAAGGTGACTCTGAATTGCAGTCTTATCACTTAATAGCTAGGACAAGTGACTTAATCTCCTTAATTTTCATTTTTGTTACCTATAGTGTAAGAATAATAATGACAATATTAATGCAGGGATTAAATGAGACAATGTATATAAAATAGTAAGCATTGTAATATGCTAAAAGCTTATCAAACATTAGCTATAACTTTAAACCTTATTATTAATGGAAAAGTAAGTGAAGAGAGAATAGTATATATATGCACTAGAGGACTAACAAGTACAAATGTTCAGAGGATACAGAAAAAAACTGTTATTACTGAGAGATAAATGATATAATACAAAGAGGACAGATGTGAAAATAGAAAATGACAGAGACAAAAGACCCAAAATATTTTTTGAGGTTATTAAGCATCCACTGTGATGTGACACAGTATTAGTTTACTAGCAAAGAGCAAAGAACTTATCCTCCAGTTTGCTCCTAGCACTCTGTCTCCCAGCCTTCTGGGTGCTTTCTCAACTGCAGTCATAGTTATAAAATGTCACACAAGTAGTCACTTTATTCTTTGGGCTGGGGATACAGCTCAATGGCAGAGCACTCACTTAATATACATAAGGCCCTAGGTTCAATTCCTGGGATAAGTAAATAAATAATCTTTTTTTAAATTCGGTAATAATAAATAAAATAAACTTTACAATTAGAACCAAGAATCAAAACCTGGCTCTGCTTCTTACCAGTTATACAGGCTTGGACACAAGGTCATGATCTGAGCACAGCAGTAATAGCAAGGCTCCTAGAAGAGCTGTGAACATTGAAGAATACATTTAACCCCTCACCCAGTTCACATGCATCATCAGGAGTGAGTGCATGTGTTGAGATTTCTTGATATAATACTAGCATGTCCTTCTTACAGCTAGTGTCTAATCCTAAGGTCCTTACATACATCAGAATAATAAGGCTTGCAACACATTACAGAGACCATTCTCCATGCGCTCCTCAATCAGTAGATCTGGAACAGGTGACTAGAATCTGCATTCCTAACTATCAACAACTCCTAAGTGAAAAGGATGCAGCTGGTCTCGGGCCACACCTGGAGAATCACTAGTCAAAGCTCACTACTTATAACACAGTCCAAGAAATTTACAGATGAAAGAAATGAAAATTTCTCATAAATTCAGAGACGGCTAACATAATTTTTTTCTAAAAACCTACATCCTACTGAGATGAATATATATAATCTTAAGCATTTGCTGAGTTGATAGCTACACAATTCCTAAAAAGAAAATTTTGGTCACCTCCAACTCCAGCCTTTTTCATGTACTGTTACCACAAGTTTATTCCATACATATGCCAAATAAATTCCCTGTCAATTTTAAATCCCCAAAGAAAAGTAGAGAGAGTGAAGATCAGATGGTCTTTTCCTTTCAAAACACTGCATGATATATTGATATACGCAATGCAGATACACACACACACACACACACACACACACACACACACACCCACCCACCCCTGAAAGAATTGCTTGTTTCCTTAAGCAATAAAACTCACTGCCTCCAGAGCCACATAGGGCGTCAATGTTACTCATCTCATTACACTCATAATCACAGTTCTGGGGTCCTAGTCATTTGCTCCTCTGATATTATGAACTGTTCAGTCCTTATTTGCATCCCAGTTGGACATGAATAAAACAAGATAGAGATATACAATCAAGAACATAATGGAAAAAATGAGAATTTTCTCAAGCTCTTTTAGCTGCCTTCAGATTTTTATTTTACAGGAAAGGGTATTGCACTTTTCTATGTATTCTTCCTCTCTCGTCTTCCTCTTCCTAATGATCCCAGAAGATGAACAACAGCTCTTTATACATGGTGTGCCAATGGTTCGATGTGAGTAGAAGAACTTTAACAAAAACACAAACTTTTCTTCATATGAGAACATTATATGTACCTATTTCAAAAAGCCTGTGGATTTTTCATGTATTTCAAATGTGACCAGGTTAAAATACTGCACTTTGGCTAACAAAAATAATATGAGGACTTGGTGACCACGGTGAAATTACATTAATTTTCACAGAGCAGCTGGAGATCTTTAAATTGAAGACTGCAGAAATTTGCTATAAACTGACCCAATCATAACAATTTCAATTTCATATTCTTATAGCTGCTTTTCTCTATTTTTCCCATCTTTTAACATTGGATACCTTTTAAAAAAAAGAAGAAGAAAAAAAAAAAACACTGCCAGGAATTTTTGGTAGGGTCCTTTTTAATGATAGGTTATTTGTAACAGTCACTTGAAGCTTGAAATTAAAATTTCTTCCTCCTACCAATTTTGTCCCTTCCTATTTGGCAAACATCTTTTTAAATTCATGCATCTCTAATGGAGCTGAAAATTAATATGACTGTTTGTTTAATTCTTCAACTATGCAAAAGAATCATCAATGACATTAGCATGGTCTATACCGTAGGACAGAAGTTACAACAAAAACCTTATATTTCTATAGCATCTTACTACCCAGAGGACCACAACTAATCTAAAAGCTACACTCAGAGGAAACACCTCCATGCCCCTCACTAAAAGGTGCTCCTCCAGTGAAATGCATCCTCTGATTAAGTAGCATTTATCCAAACAACTACCTAATAAAAGCTCCAATGATTCTAAAGAAATATTTAACACTTAATGAAGGTAATTACACACCAAAGACATTACTGAAGCAAAAAGAAGGATTTAATTTACAGCAAATGCATTTCACTTATGGCAAAATTTAAAAGAAAATATTTTAATAAGGAGAAGAAAATCAAAACAAAAAAGTCAAACATTTAAATGCTTCCAAAGAATGAAAGATGATCCTAATTTGTTTGTTTTAACCTACCAAATTCGTTTCCATTCTTCTAGATACATTGTCAGGCATATTATGAAAACAAGGGCTGCACATGAGTAAGCATCAGACAGCAGCGATATTACAAAAGTCTGAATTATTAATCATTTCTCTTGCTAATAATATTTCATTCTCCATATATGAAAACCTGAACTAATCTGCCTGGTCAACAGAAACACTTCTTACAGGAAGAAGTTAACTGTAGGCCAGTCTAAGAAAAAGCAAGATTCAATGATCTGGGAACATAGCGAACCTTCCTTTTTATGATTCCTCTGCTACACAGTTTTTAAATCTTCAAAGTTCATCACATTTACAAAGTATTTAAATTAAATTTGGTTCGTCTGTGCTACTGTAACAAAATTCCATAAACCAGGTAGCCTATAAATAATAGAAATGTATATCATCCTCATCTGGAGGCTAAAAATTCCAAGATGAAAGCACCAGCAAATTTGACACATGGTGATGGACCATTCTTGCTATAACCTTATAAGGAGAAGTGATTTGGGAGCTCTCTGGGGCCTATTTTGTAATGGCACTAATTCCATTCATGGGAGCTTTGCTCTCAAGACATCCTTCCTTCCCAAAGGTCCCAGTTCAAAATGTGATGGCATTAGGGATTAGACCTAAACACATGAATTTAATGGGGACACAAAAATTCAGTCTCTAGCAAATCTTAACCAATCAATGGGTACCACATCGAATATCTACTACTCATTCCTTCAAGAAGTATTGATTATGCTACATATTACACTAGAGAATCTGTGCCAAACTGTGTGTAGAGGCAAAAATCATCTTTCTCAAAAGCCTTAAGGACTAGTTAAATAATAAAAAATGAAAGGGCAAAAGCATTGAGAAATTTAAAGATGTGTAAGACATACTACTCAAAAGGTCCTTTGATCTGATTAAAAGGGAAAGACATGAATTCCAGAGAAAGAAAAATATAGCACTACATATGTCAAATGAATATAGTAAAAAAAAAAAAAAAAAAAAAAAAAAAAAAAAAAAAAAAAAAAAAAAAAAAAAAAAAAAA